>VZTB01003249.1:120860-186351 GCA_013397245.1 Thryothorus ludovicianus | reverse complement strand
TGAAAATTGCATGCAGAAGCCAATGGGGGTAGACGGGAGAGAAGGTCACATGCCCCAATGGGGCGTCGAGGTGTGGGTGACACCCCAACACACCCAGGGGGTTGGACTCTTGTCATATTGGGCCAGGGGTGGATTGACAAGGAAGGTACTGGAAAAAAGGGGCAGGGTAACCAGGGTAACTGGGATGGACAGGAGAAGGATGGTGACAGGCAGGGAAAGCACTGGAACAAGGGGAGGGGATACACCATATAGGGAAACACTAGGGGCAGACAAACTGTTTCCATTAGAAGAAAAATGCAGCTTAGGGATATACCAATTGAAAACAATGTGGGGGGAACAAATGGAGAAACTATTAACAAATAAAACTAGGCATAAATATCAAACACACACTGCAACAATTTGGGATTTTACACTGGTCAAGGTTTCCAAAGAAAATGTAAACACGCAGGACATTATAGCTGATGATATGCTAAGGCAGACTGTCAACAGGAAGATTGTCAAGAGGCACAGTCAGTCACAAAAACACAGTCACAAGACAAAATCTGTTTCTAAGAACTAAGCGCTGTGAAATTCTCATCCCATGACCTGCTCCTGTGATATTTGTGATATGAGCGATGTTTGTTACATTACCTGCAGCATTTTCAAAGCCCATCCGTGAGCAAGCTTTCAAATACATGCTGCCTAAAATGCCTAAGAAGGCAAGTTAAATGGTTAAAATCACAGACTAACCTCAAGTTTTCTCCAAAGAAGCTATGAGGAAAGCAGGAGACAGCATATAAACTTCATGGCCATGTATGCTAAAGGAGTCCATACCCTCAATAAGATCATACACATGGGGTATGGGGGTGACAAATGTCAGTAGCAATTTTTTTCCAGTTTTTAAGTGCACCTGGAAGGCAGAAATAATGCGTTCATCTTCCTCTAAGCACAGTGCAAGCCCATGGACAGAAAGGTACCAGTGTGCCACTGTGCAAGGCTCCCTGCCCTTCTGAACTCCAGTCCCCATGCTCTGAATCTGCTCGAGTGCTGCAAGTGCTGAGCTCGTGAGGCTCATTCAGTGCCTCATGCAGACACAGCCCCATGGGTTTCTGAGAGAGAACTGCTCAGAAATCAGAAGATGAGAATTCCTGGCTCTCAGACCTGTACCTTTGACTGAGTAGGACTCTTCAGTACCAACCTAAGTGATTCAGAGCATGGGGACAGAATCGGCAGAAGCCATGTCTCTGGTGCACAAAGCACAGGCAGGGCTGGCACAGCTCTACAAATTCCAGGGGCTATGTGCCCTGCCTCCAGATTGGCCTGCAGCCTGTTGCCCTGATGAACTAGGCCTCCTCTAGCATATAGCATTTCATATACATACCATTCCCAGATATTTAACAGATACATTGGGAAATCTGTATAAAACATGGAAGTACTGGTGTGTTTTTATCAATTTTACATTTCACAAATACTTCAAGAACTGTAGGGAGGATGAGATGCTACCAAATGTGGAGAACAGTTCAATTACTGCAGTACTCATTGATGTGTCTACTTCAAAAAGAACAAACAGATGCTTAATTTCTTACCTCTTACCTCAATGTAAATACAAAATACAACATACAATTTGATATATATTTTCAAAATGTATTTAGGGATACAGAAATGAACCACCTGTTGATGAAACAGATTCAATCCATCTCACCATATAATCAAGTTAGTGTGGTGAGCCAGTTCTGTACCAGAAAAGCTCTCACATTTTCATTTGTTAACATATAATGATTGTCACAATCAAGATTACTCTTAATCAACAAAGAAGTAACTACTTGAGTGATTGTTCTACTAATTGCTCAGATACTCAATAGAAAGGGAAGTAATTACTAAAATAATTCAACCATCACCAAAGGAATGATGGACATGCAGAGGTTGAAAATGCAAAACATAATGTGTAAAATTATATGCTTAATTAAAGATTATTTAATATATGTTTCAAATTCCATGCTATTTAGTTCCATCTAGAACGTCTGCTCTCAAAAATGCAAGACTAACTCCATCAAAAAGGAAAATCCAATATGTACAATTTAGCAGTGAGCATTGATATTTATTCCCACTGTAGGAAGTACCAGCAAAGAGAAACCAAAATGAATGTTTATGATGGAAATTTAGATAGATAAAGCACACTAATGAGGCCCTCTGCATATCAGTCTATAGCAGTCAACCTAGAAAGATATATGCAGCCAAGGAAAAAAGTATTACCAAGGTTAAAGTGAAACAAATAAACCCACACACAAAGAAAAGAAACCCTGGGTGTGATCAGTTACATTTGTTTTCTCTTGATGAATACAAGAGCGCCTCAAAGAATGAAGAACAGAATTCACAATAATGTTCCACAGGGAATTACTGTAACAACTGGTTTGCAGTTTAAGGACTGGTTTCATTCGGGGGCTTTTGGCAGGGTTTTTTCTTAGCACTGACGGTGTGGATTTTGGGTGAAGCAGAGCAAGCTCAAGGCGCTGTGCAAGAATGAAAAGAAGGCGCGCTGTTTCTAGAGGCAATGCGGTGTGAGGCCGGACAGCTGCGGATCTGCGTTAGCCCCAGGGGAGCGGAGAGCAGTGCCCGGCAGCGCTCTCTGCACAGCCGGGCTCCTTCCCTTCCCAGAGCCGCGTTATTCCCCAGGGGAGCGGAGAGCAGTGCCCGGCAGCGCTCTCTGCACAGCCGGGCTCCTTCCCAGAGCCGCTTTACATCCAAACGGAGCGGAGAGCAGTGCCCGGCAGCGCTCTGTGCACAGCCGGGCTCCTTCCCTTCCCAGAGCCGCGTTATTCCCCCCAAGGGAGAGGAGAGCAGTGCCGGGCAGCGCTCTGTGCACAGCCGGGCTCCTTCCCTTCCCTTCCCAGAGCCGCGTTATTTATTCCCCAGGGGAGCGGAGAGCAGTGCCGGGCAGCGCTCTGTGCACAGCCGGGCTCCTTCCCAGAGCCGCGTTATTCCCCAAGGGAGCGGAGAGCAGTGCCCGGCAGCGCTCTGTGCACGGCCGGGCTCCTTCCCTTCCCAGGCATTCCACTGACCACCGCATGGCCAGGGTCCAAAAGCAGGAGTACTGGGCCAGTAGAGCCAAAGCTCAGCCAACTGAGTTCTCCCCAAGGGCACAGCCTGCGCTGCAGAGCAGCGAGAACACCGCCTGAGCAGGTCTCACGCAGGGAGACCCTTTCACTCTGCAACGCCCATAGGTAGGAACATCAGAACAATCAAATAATGGTTTCCACGCTCGTCAGCTGCTAAAGTCAGCAAACCAAACTTCTCTGCTCTTCATCAATTCAAGCTGCCAGCACTCAAAAGCCGAGGCTAATGAGGCATTAAAATGCTCCCTGTTTACTTCCAGACCAAGAATGATTCTTAACATCCTGTTTCCCCTATAATCATTTAATACAATTAAAATGGGGAATCTCTCCATTTTACATCTTATTTAATGCCTCTGGTTTTTTGTCACTAACTACATGCTAGGTTTCAGTTTGAGTGCAGAGACTTTTTAAAACAATTTGTGACTCTTTTTTCTAGGACTTCTACATACACATTATTAAAAAAGGAAAAGATGAGTAACTTTACCCAAGAACTCTCTCATTTAGTTCAGCACAGTATTTACATTTACAAGTCTTCCAGAAAGGTAGAGAAAGAACATTTGGAGAGCTGCTTTGGGACAATGATTTTCAAGGTTTCCCTTCCTCCTCTTGACTTTTCACTCTCTCTTTAACAAGTTAGGTCAGGTGCAGAGTCCTCAGTAGAGCACTTGAACAGCTGCCCCTCACTGTTAGGCCTTTCATGGATTGCTCTGCTGCAGAGCTGCCAGGTTTTGAAGGGGTAACCTGGTCATATTGGGAAGGATTTCCCTCCGAGAGCTCCTCCAAACTCAGAGGCTGATTGATTTCCTCCTTTGTGATGTCCTGAAGGGCATCAGCAGAGAGTATCCACAAAGCATTAGTGTCTGAAGAAAGCATGTTGACTAAAGGCAGAGTTCTATTGAGCCATCAGCTGCAAATCCTTGTCCTCTCCCTCATGTTTTCCTGAAAAACAGGAAAGCCTCTAAATCCAGAGTTCCATCTAACCACGAGTTGGTGAGATAAATCTTTGCTCACATGGGCATTAATTGCAAATCATTAATTGCATAAAATGAGCAACTTAAACTGTTCTTCATAGATGAGTTTTGGCAAGTTCTAACAGAACAAACTAAATAACAGCACTTGTCTACAGCTGACAGAGGCAGTTACACAACTATCACACAGGAGATGTTATTTTCTGGTCTGCATTTTGTAAATGGAGATTTAAAGCAAAATCTGAAGGTTGCATAGGAATCTCTCCATTTCCCATATTTGGGAAAAAGTGCTGTAAAAACTAGGATACTCTCAAGCTTCCACATTTTTCCCTCTTTAAATGGTCCTTTGAGAATAATTTTTCATTCCAGCCAGGTGCTGCCCTTCATCCCTCCCTTCTTCTTTTCCTGAATGAGACCCATCTCTAAAGCCTCATTCAGCTGCAGCACCTCTGGGAGCAATTCCCTCTCTTCTGTGCAATCTGAGGTCTCACTGCATCTCCTTGGGAACAATGGGCTAACCCTCCACTCAGAGTGGAAATCCTCAGCCCCTACGCCTCTGTGCAAGGCTGTCCCCTCACCTCCTTAGCACACCTGGCAACAGGACCAGCCTGCCCACGGCCACAGTGCCAAAGCTGTGCTACAGCACACAACACACACAGAAACACAGGAGAACAGAAGTCAAAACCTTTATTTTTTATCCAATAAATAAAGGTTTTCAAAACAAGCGAGGAGCGGCTTTATTTATAGGCACAGCCACTACTCTGAAAATAGCCAAGTTCTTTCCAAAGATGGCAAATTTGGACTACATGGCACTTCAGCAACCCCACCACTTCACAGCAGCACGTGATTCATTAATGGGTTCATCTCCATCTGAAAAATTCTAAGGCAATTAAATAGGAATTGGTATTTCTCCAGAGAGGCTTCTCCAGCTAAAACTAAAATAGAAGTGTGACAGTGACTGGCATTATTTATATCAACAATTCTACTGCAATGATAATACAGCAGCTTTCACATGCATATATACATACATTTAAATGATTTAGGATGGATTAAAATAAGGAGCTTAATAGATTTCTTTGTTTGTGCTCAATCTTTTCATTTGATTAAGAATCTTCTGAAAGCTGCCTCTCAAAGCAATTTTTTTAGACTGTGAAATGTCATTATACTCCACTGAAAATATTCTTGCCACATACGAAAGAAACAGCAAGTGGTTATAAAGACACATGAATAGCTTGTATGAAAACGTTTACTCAAATCAGCATTCAACAACACACTAAATCTAAAGGAATAACCAAGATGCTTGTTTGAATGTGCAAACGTCATGAAGATACTAAAACTTTCAACAGAGGATAGGATCATTTCCACAAGATCTATCCTTTAAAGACTGACCTAACAAATAAATAGGAAACTACAGTATCAGGGTTTTAGCACATTTAAAAACAAAGCACAAGTAAAATGGGCTGGGTCCCACTGCTGGTATCTCAGCACATGCAGTAATGGTTCCTGTCCAGGGTTAGACAAACAAAGATAAGGTTGTGTCTGGAAGCTTCTGTTTGTGTTTTCCATGTAGCATTCAGACACGGGAGGAACGTTGCAAAAAAATTTAATTTACACTCAATTTTCACAAGTGTATTTTATCAACTAGTTTTAACACCCTTTAGTAACTGCAACACGATGCTACAGAGAAACAAACACTAAATCAGTTCAGATACCAATATTTAATTCTTTGAAGAACAATACCCTGTTTCCAACTAACAATACAGAGCATTTAATCTCATGATGTGTAACTACAGAAAGAGCACATATTTCTTTGAAGAGTCATACACATGTGAAGTTTTCCCTCCTAGTTTATGCTAAATTCTCTACCTTCACTTACCTCAGCACTACCAGGAACTAAACAATTGCACACACCTCAAATTTTTCTCTTAAGATTTCTGATCCTCATATTCCTATGACCAATACTGAATTAGCACAGACACTGAAGGGAGATTTCCATTCCAAAAGGCTAGAAAGGAAAACCAGAGTGAACTCTAATATGCCTACACAGACATAAAAAACCCACAGATGTTAGTTTATGAAAGAGAAAACTCTCATACTTGCAGTCAGTAATAATTTCTAACACTTCATATCAGCAAGTGTAATCCAAAGTATGATTTTTAGTTTTATCTATAGAGTTAACATATTATTAATTAGCATTCTTTTTGAGGTCAAAATTTTGCCTGTTATTACATGGTCTCCATATGTTTGGGTGGACTTGTTTTCATGAAATCCAACGTTGTCTACAGTGTTTGTGTGGGGGACAGCATTTGTGTAATCAAGCGTAGAAACTTTTTTTCCTTCATGTTAAGATCTCAAGTTTAATAACTTGCATTTTTAAGTTTATAGAAGAAAAATTTTAACAAACAGTTATGCAAGTAAATAGAATTTAAGTGCCCTGTGAGGTTTCTTAGTTCTATTTTAAAAGGCTTACATAGAAGCAGACTTGTTCACTCAGCAAAAATGTCTTCAAATCGATGAATTCTTCCTAAGTTGTTTATGAGATCTCTCTTTGCTGTCACGCAGTGTCTCTCCTGTACTGATGCTTTAACCAGCACTGGAGAAGCCCCTCTGTAGGATCCCTGGCGGTGCTTTCCAGGCTCTCCTAGGAAGGAGGCAGTGGTTCCCTGCTCTGAAAGCCTGGCTGGTGCCCAGGCCCCACCTGCTGCAGCCCAGAGCGGCTGAAGCTGAGCGCTGAGGCGCGGGGGCTGCTGGGCTCTGCAGCAAGCCCCAGGAGCCTGGCTGCCACAGAAAACTCCTTCACCACTGGGAGGCACATATGGCTCCAATAAAAATAGACAACTTGCAGAGCAGCAAGAACAAGGGGCTCTCCTGACCCCTACAAAAGCTACAAAGAGAACAAGAACGAGGGCTGGAGTAGGTACTTCATTAGCCAAGGTGCTCTGTTTCTAACTCCAACATATCATGGTACAAGAATTGGCAAATAATGCCAAGCTAGCCTCTCTGTCTCCCTGCACTTGTCCCTCACACCCCTCACACATGAGGGTAAAATGTGAGGACGAGAGTCAGAATCCACATCTGTTCTTTGGAAGGAAATGCAAACAGCTATAGAATTCAATTTGCATGTTACCATAGCCAAAAGATAAGCATGATACATTAAAGATGTGACCCTGACCCCTTTCTTGTTTTCTTTCTCAGTTCACTGCCATACACTCTGTATAGAGATTAGAATTTCCTTTTTGTGTCCAAGCACCTGATGCCCCCAAACCTAGAGAACAGTGCTGAACTGCATGGCAGCACAAACAAGGGGTAAATTCTAAGTAGGTTTTCAAAAAGCTCTGCAAATAGTCTATGGCATTTCCCTAATTGACAGGCATTTTACACTGAAACAGAGTGCCGAGATTTTGCTTTACTGGCAATGAAGATGTGTGACCTGGATTTGCTCTGAAGTGTTTATTGCCACTGATGATGGCAGTCCCACAGGCCAGGTTATTACTTTGCCCCTCAACCCAAAGTCACAGACAGCACTTTGCCCTGATCATTCCAGGTGTTTCATTTGAGATCTGTATTAAAAACCTGCCGAGTCCAGTCAGATCTGCCCAAAAATACATACCATATTCTGCATAGCAGACATTGAAAATTTCATAAATCACTATCTAAATGTGGATGTACTTTAACTAATTGATTTCATTTACTTCAAGAGCACCTTATTATGTTTATTTTACTTTAAGCAATAAACGCAGTTTCAAGTGATAAATTGCAAGCATTCCAGGGAGACTAGTGTGAGTCTTTCTCATTTTTTCACCTATATTTAAATTGTTAATGTTGTGCCCTTCGCCAGAAGAGTCTATGATGCTTCCTGGAATTTTTTCCCTTGTGGAAAGAAGAGTAATGATGTTGGTTCAGACCTCTATTTTATTTGCTTTCCTCATCCACCTCTACCAGTGTTTTAACATTTCACAATCCCTCCATAGCAAGTGTGAACTTCACCTTATCACAGATACTTTTACTCACTAAACTATTTCTTGCTGCATTATTTCATAATAAGTTAAACTCAGCTTGGCCATAAAAATGAAAAGCAACTTTTGTTCTAGACATGATCCACTACTATCTCGTTTGTGTCAAAATAGATTTTTCTCTACTAGGTTATTCTCTTCCACGTCTGTATCATTTTCTTTCAATAAAAATTCTGTTAAAAAAAATTAAAAAAAATAAAATCAGCTCTCTAATGAAATGGATATTTTTGCTGGAAAGAGTGAAAAAATATTTCAGCTTCTCAATTATTTCCCATTTCATACGTCAAGTAACTTAAAGATGGCACTCACACCCCCTCCCCATCTGGCTATAAATATAAATTAAGAAAGCAACAAAACAAACCCGTAGTTTGTTTTCCAAAAAAAGAACTGTAGAGAGCAAGTCAAAAACCCAGGACATGTGCTAGGAGTTCTATCAGGCACTGCCACTGAGAATGGAGACAATAGCTGCACACACAAAGGACAGGAAGGATGGTTTAGATAAAAGAATAAGTTGACTCTAGAAATTAGTATATCTTTAAAAATTGTACAATAGTCTACATTTCATAAATGCAGAAAATCCGACTGGTGAGCAAGACCAGATGCCATCCATAGGCCCTTCTCAAACTATGTTATTTTTTTAATTCTACATGTTTCAGAACAGCCTATTCCCCAGACACTCTCCTCCATACCTTCTAACAGTTGGTCCATGTTTTGATTCCAAAAGCTCAGATACAGTCTGGTTTTACACATTGGTAAGAAACAAACAAAAAACCCACTCCAACAGAAATATTTTACTTTAGGTCAAGAATATCCATATTGATTTTTTTCCACAGTTCTCCAAACTGATAGGCCATCACACAACTATTAATAAAACTGCTTTACTGATCAGACTTCTTACTTCTGAATGAGAAGAGAAACCAAATTATTCTCATTACCAAAAATAAGATTTCTCCAAGAAAGCAGAGGCAACATATGCAACAGACTTTGAGTTTTGCTTGGGTCAGTACAACAACTTTTAGAAGTATCTGAAATAAATGGTATAAAACTTGGTATCTAATACGAATACTAGCTAACAAAATTTTAACAAATTAATGGAAGCCTTTATGGGGATTTTTTGCTGTTAAGGGATTCTGGCAACTTGCAGGTGTATACCTCATTCACTTTGTGCTCAGAGAAAAATCTGTCAGGCTTTCTAGGATGATGGAAGTGTTCATTGCTGTCTACATCCAGTTTTAACTATTCCAGTTAACCCTCTTCTCAAACTTACAAGGCTTCCAGCTGACAGTTTCATTATATGAAAAACTGAAACATCAGCTGTGGGTGACTTTGAATGATGCTGCTGCTCAGTGCCCTCAAGAAATCACTTCTACGAGACTCAGGTGGACAGATTTGCAACATAAACAGAGTCAGGTGTCAAGCTGCTCTTCAATGAGGGACTCATTTCTCTTTAAAAGTACTGGAAGAATTGGATAGATGCAAACCCAAATTCAGTGCCAAGATCACAGACTCCCAGCTGTTCAGAGTTTACAGGAGGGCTGGTTATCTTCAAAACCTGTAACAGTGCCTCTTGAGTTTGCCAGGGAGAGTTCATCTTTAAGACAGGTATTTTAAATGGCAATAGACTGACCTCTGAGCTTATTGAAATGATCCTTAAATATCACCTTACAAAGCTGTTGCAGCTAATAATTGTTACCTAATATGGATGGCACACTTTGCATGGCTTAAACAACACTCTGTAGAAGGACAGTATTTAATGAGTTGTAAATTCTGCAGTACTGGAAAGTAGAGAATTGTACATCACACAACAGGATTTCAGCTCATTTTCTCCATGCACTTAAGGAAAAAGGCAGCTACCTTATAAAAATGCATAGGGGGGAAACAGTTACTCTCCATTACTACTCTCAGAAAGACAAAAACCAGTGGTTATTTTGGACACTTGGCACAATATACTAAAGGCCAAGAACTAACACAGTCCAAGCTTTCTTTTCTGGAGCTGGGATTGTGACCACAAACCAACATAAATTTCAGTTTTAAGTAGCTCTGTACTGGAAAAAAGCACTCCAAAAGCCTCTGAAAGATCCCATTAGTAAACAAAGCACCAAGGCTCAGGAGACAAAGTTGAACTCAAGAGCACATTCAATGCAATTTCTGAATGCAGAGTGGCTCCTTCCAGCTTTCTTTCAAAACGCACAATCTGCAGAGCCTGAGGTGAGGTAAACCCCTCCACTGTCTTCTCTCCAGGTGCATCACCTCCCTGTCCCAACAGTTTTGATTCCCAGAAAGGACCCCTTTCTCTTCTCAAGGCTTAAAGTTTGGTCCCATGAACCAAATGCAGGCTCCTTTGTTTTGTTCAGGCCAGCCAAACTACAGGTTTCCTTTCAACACTGCACCACCCCAGACACAAGCAAATGCTTCAAAGCCCAGAACACAAGAGCCAAGATAAGGTGAAAAACAGCCTTCCCTTCTGGGGTCCAGCCAGTCTACTCAGAGCATCCAAAATACAGCTCTCACATATTCAATTCAGTGAGCCTGAACCATCTGTAGCACACACACTTCAGGTGAGATGCTGAACACTGAAGTCAAGAGTCTAAGGATGTCTCCTCCTGTGATCAGCTCATCCAGCTGCATCTGCATGCTCAACAGGGCAGTTCTCTGGCCCTACACAACCAAACCATGCCCAGCTGGAGCTGTCCAACTCCCTGTTCCCACCCAGTACAAACATCAGAGGGCTCCAGGACAACCCAGACAGATGATCTGCCAGAAACTTCTGGGCTTTCTGACCACTGAAATGATCTGACTCTGCTGAGTCTCTACACATTTCTGGGAAGACCAAGCACAAGGTCAGGACTCTGTATTTCTGGTACAGCATTAAGTCAGGCTACATTTGATGAGAAAATATGCAGAAGCCCCCATGTACTGAAGGGAAAAAAGGCTTCCAGAGACCCACTTAAAGCATTTCAGAAGGAGGATGACAACCCCAAATAATCTTTTTAGCTATTCAAAGTAATCTGACAAGAGGAAAATATCTCTCAGGGCTGTGATTCGTCTCATTTTGGTCAAATACACAGCCCTCAGGAAACACCTATTTCTATTTATTGCCCAGAAGTAGGAGACAAGCTGATCTCCTCATTTCCATATTCTGAATGTCTAAAGATAGGTAGGATGATTTCTCACTGAAGATTTTTACCTACTGAATTCCAACAGGCTGAAAAAGGATAATGACCTAACTAAAGGGGAAGAAGAACAGAAGCAGAAGAGCAATTCCAGTTTCCTCTTCCTTAAACTGAAAGCATCTCCCTCCACTTGTGTACTTGATTTATCAATCCTTCCACCTCACAGAAACTCAACCACTATTATTACTGCATGGAAGACAAATACAGCTTAGAGATCTGTATTTAAAAAAAAACAAAACCCTCTCATTAAAAGACTTTTATTAAAGGGGCATTCTCAGGTAGGTGTTGCTATCTATAAATAGGTTGCCATGAGCCAGCTGTAAGAACTTTTTAACTGGCTTAATCTAGACATAACTATTGATACTAGGTTATTCCAGTGTTCCATACGGCTGATTCTAATAGCAATAGGCATGGAACCAAATCATTAAGATTTGGATTTTACAAACTCCATCAGCCCAACCGCAGCCTTTGTTTAATTAGGAGGGTGCTAAATGATGATACCTGTGTGCAGCCATGCAGACTGAAGCCAAAGGCACCACCGTAAAGCACATCAGGGAGCGTATGCGGGATCTGGAGGCTGTGTGACATATGAAGAACTTCAATTGTTTAAAAGCAACAGCCCATGAACTAATTGTTCACATTCCACTGTACTGCACAAGCACTTAAGAGATACTCACAGAATCACAGAGTGGCCTTGGAAGAGACTTCAAGATGGTCATCTAGTTTCAACCCCTCTGCCATGGGCAGGGACATCCTACACTATCCCAAGCTGCTCAGAGATCCAGCCTGGCCCTGAACACTTCCAGGGATCCAGGGCAGCTACAGATTCTCTGGGCAACCTGTGCCAGGGCCTGCCCACCCTCCCAGGAAATAATTCCTTCCTAACCTAAACCTACTCAGTTTCAGTCCAAATCCATCCCCCATGTCCTGTCACCACATGTCTCTGTACAAAGTCTCTCTCCATCTCTTTGGAGGGCTTCCTTCAGGTACTGGAAGGCCACACTTAGGTCACCCCTAAGCCATCCTTTCTCCAGGCAGAACAAACCCAACTCTCTCAATCTTTCCTCACAGGAGAGTTGCTCCATTCCTCCCATCATCTTGGTGCCTCCCCTGGACTCGCTCCAACAGGTCAATGTTCTTGCTATGCACAGTGCAGTAAAAATACAGTATGGTAACAGTACTGGAACAGTACACTGAGCAGGGCACCAGCTCTGTTACCTGGCAGTGATGCATCTGTTTGGGGAGTTTTGCTGGGGTTTGGATTAATTACTTGGGTTTTTTTAATGGCATCACTAGACTACATGCAAGCTTCAATGTACAAGAAATTAATTGTCTGCAACAGAGAGTGAACTCATGACAGAACAGATCAGACAGAACATTGAAATAAACTGAGTAAACAAACTAAGGCCACATCGATTGCAATCAGTGATATGTTGACAGACGCCAGCAGTGTTAGACATGCTACCCTTCAAAACAGCAGCAAATGATTTTCTTTTACTGGCACATGGACATGGTTGTGAGGGATGTAAAGGATTGTATTGCATGAACATCTCTGATCATTTCTTAGTCTCTCCACAAAAACATACAGACGCTCTAACATACAGAAAGATCTAACAGCTCAAATCCAAGAACACAGTGAATCATGGTTAGATGAATTGTTTAAAGACTAGAGCTTTGCACCTTAGGTAACAGAACTTTGCAAAATAGGTTTATATGCGTTGGTTCTTTTAATGGTGATACAAGTAGTTGTGCCTTGTGTACATAGGTGAGTGTGAGAAATAATAGACAAAACTATCAAAGAAGTTTTTATCATACAAGAGAGAAATGTAGGAAATGGAATCACAGAAAATTCTCAGAATCTTGCAGGGATAGTGGATAAAGGCATAGACATAGAGCTCCCTCATAGACATGTGCTCCCTCAGCTCCTGCGTTGTCCTGTCTTGCAAGCGTGGCTGGGCGTGACAGTTATTTTATTTCAGAATAAAAATGTGATGAAGGATTTGGTTTATTTATAAAATTATTTTTGCCTAGAAAGCAGTTGTGCCTAAAACTGTTGCCTGGGGGGTGGGTGGTTGCTGTAGATCTCCTGGTAGAGCCCAGACTCCTGCCCTGCACTGCCCTGCGCAGCATCTGGCTCTTTGATTTCCTTTCACATGAAGCTTTTTAGAACAATGAAGAATAACTACTACCAGATTTGACTTACATCTTTTGAACAGACCAGGTTTTTATAGCATTAAAATTGCTGTTGTGTAAAATAGCAATGCTTAAAGCAAGCATAAAGCTATGTAATGCAAGGTAGTTAATAAGAGACAAAATTAAAAAGGTTTCTTTTTGATTGAACTGAGAGGGGGAATTGTGGGAAATAGAAAAGCCATAAAACTGTCAGAAAGCTGTGGGAAAGCAAGTCTCAGGAATGTTAGAAAGATAAAGTCAGCAAGGTTAGGAAAACAATACAGCTATGTGTGATATCAAGTAAGGCCTAGAAAATACGCTGAGATAGTAGAAATACGTATGCTTAATAATGAACTATTATCCATTGTCCTAGACCATTACAAGAAAGTATTGTTAGAAGAAAGTGTATATGAGCTTTTAGCAATTGGCTAGAGTAACTGTCTGTTCAGCTTTGGCAATCACAATTGGCTGAAAAGTTTTCGAGATGCACTGTAACCCGGAAATCTTGGTCAGCTGTTTTGCTGTGGATGAAAATGCAGAAACCTTGCCAAATGAGACTGATAATTGTAATGGAATAAAAAGCTTCAAGACAGCCACACCAGCCATCTCTGTCTCGTTCATGCTTGTATATAGAAAAACAAGTGCTGACACAACCAGATAGGGTTTTCTAACTGGAAACAGAAAGCAGTAACCTTTCTGTTGGGCTGTGAGTTCTCATCACACACCTGCTCAACCCCTTAAACTTCCAAATTCTTTTTTAAAAATTAAATTTCATTTCAATATTTTAAAAAACAGAAATGAAGATATGGCAGAAACTTCAGCAAAGTAAAACAAAAACCACTTTGAAACAGGAATTCTATCTAAAAATGTAATGAAATTAACCATTTGTGGTTTCCACTGCAAATGCCAAACACTAATTTTTGGGAGCCTTTGACTGGAAGGAAAGTCAGCAGGCCAAATGTGTCACTTAAAGCATGAAGGATTCTAATCTCACGTGTACCAGCAGTGCAAGGAAGTGAGGACCGCCCAAGCAAGTGACCTTTTTGCTGTGTCTGTTCACAGCCAGCAGCTATAATGTCACCAACTAAAACCTGACCTACAGCGCTCCCAAGCATTTTGACATCTTTTGCCTTAAATCTTCTATTTAGTTGTGGTCAGGAATCCTCCTTTTTCCACATAAAAACATTCTCCAGAGGATACTGTGTTAAACACTCTTTGAAACACAGAAAGGTTGTGTTTAATTAACGCTCAACAGATACTGAAACATTTCTTCACAGAAGAGTCTCAATAATCAATCATATATAGCAACAAATCATCTTTGCATTTGAAAAATACACAGAATTCACGTGGGAGAGAAAAATGGGTTATTTCACCAGCTGAATAATAATGAACTGTTCTATCTTGGATATGGAAACTGTAAGCACTGAGTAACCACCTAATTTTTTTAACCATTACAGCAGCACATTACAGCAGCTCTCTGATCGCACTAAGGCGGGGATTCAAACCACAAGGTTACATATTTAGCTACAAGCTTTCCTTTGCCCACCCACACTGCAGTTCAGCACAGGACAGTCACAGAGGCAGATCCCGTGAATATCAATTCTCTATTAATATCACTCTCCCACCAACAGAGCTCTCTTCCACTATGCCACATAAGAAACCTTCAAATAACTGCATTATAAGTAAGTTACTTCCTTTCAAAACAACTTCAGTGTGAAATCAAACAGCTGCTCTATTTGCTGCTCCATTCTAAGGCTCAGTGAACTTTGGGTATGTCAGCTCTGGAAAAAAAATCCATCAAGAATAACAGAAAACTAATCACACAACTTCATCTTAACCTCCCTTCTGCTTCTGCAGTCTGACTGAAAGCTCTCACTGCATTCCTGTAAGCTTTGCCTTCCCAGTTTTGTTTTCCCATGCCATTAGTATGTGAGTCATGGAGAGAAATGGAGTCTTACTAGCCATGAACACTGGATCCTGGAAATCAACATAGTTTGACACTGGAAGTACTGCAGACAATTCTATATGTCTCTAAGGAGAAGCATGGGCAGTACCAAATTCCCCTGGTTAGTTTTGGGTATCAAACCATGTCCTGGGTTGATGCTAAATTGTATCCCCATTCATCTGTTTAGCTCAGAAATAAGTGTTGTACCTTTAAAAACTGGATCTGGGAGTGAAGGAGAAGCGGTGGAATGTCTGAGGTGGTTGTTTTCTAAACATAAAGATCAGAGTTTTCAGCTTTCCCTCACACACAGCCTGTGCTGGCTGCAGTGTGGATGGTGGCACAGAGCTCTCCTTTGCTTTTTGTCAGTTTTTGGCCAGCTGAGGCAGAGAAGTTTTCTGGACTCTGTTTGTTTTTCCTTTTTCTTGGCACTGTTTGACCCTGCTCTGGTTAAACACCCAAAGGGCCCCAGGAGCTCCCACCTGTGTCCCACCGGGCCTGGCCTGGGCCCGGCCTTTCCCAGCCCTGAGGGACCGACAGCANCCAGCCCTGAGGGACCGACAGCAACTGAGCCGAGCTCCAGCCCCGGGAGAGACTTTCTGGCATCTCTGCAGGGTGGCGAGAGGTTTTTGTTGTTCAGAGTTGTTCTTTCATTTGTTGGGCTTGGGAGTGCTTTGTCTGTTAAACAAACAACTTTTTTCCACTTTCTTCCAAGGAAATTTTTTTTTTTTCCTATCCCGATTCAGCTAAGGGGAGGGGTGGTCCATCCAGAGGTTTTTTTCCCTCTCCCAAATTTGCCCTAAACCAGGACAAATACATTAACTGATGCCTAACGTGGGGCTTGAGAAAAAAACTTGTACTGATTGCATTTTGGTTGTATTTACTCTATGTTAGGATAAAGCAGCCAGGAGCCAGAATATCCAGTGAGGCATACATCTCTCCTTGACTTTTATGAATGGGAAGTGTTGGAAGGGATGAAGCTACAGAAGGGGATGAAGCTACAGAAGATTTCTGTACCTTACAGAAAGATGGATGAGTGGATGGAGCATTCATTCCCTAACTGTACATAGCAAAAACTTCCAATCTTAATAGATTGCTACCAAAAGGAGTTTAAAGTGCTGAAAATTAAGACAAATGAAAAGTAAAAGACAGGAGAAAATACTTTCCCCTGGTGATTATTATACATTATTAAATCTTCATAAAGGCTGTCCCATTCCCAGCCCCTAGAGCTTTTTTTCTCTGAATGTCACTCTGATTACAGAAAAATCTCTTTTAAGATAGACTTCAGAATTCCTACTAGTTCTCTATTCTTCAAAGATTGTTATCAATGAATTTCAAACCTCTCTGCTCAAAAAACCAGAAATTTACTTCCAACATTGTGAGAATACACAAGAAAGGTGACTGCCTTTCAACACTAAGATCTGAAGAACAGATGCAACATACTGAGGAAATTTCACTGCAGTAATCAACAAGAAAATCAAAAATTATGGAATCACATAATTGACAAACAAACTTGAAATTCTGATCAATCACAGGGCTTAACATAATTGCAAGTAAGCAACTGTCAGACACCACCAAGTCTGAGTTTTGGAATTAACAGTCTAATAGGAAACTCCAGAAGTACATATCTTTGACAATTACAAACTTGAGTGCAGGTCTTTATTATTACGACTTGGTATTATAAGAACTTGGTATTATAAGAAAAACAGCACTAATACCCAGCAAAACCACACCAAACTGCTGTCTGTAGAGTTCTTGAGCTGATGTGCTCGTATCAAAGGAACACTGACAACCTGGGGAAGTGAAGCAGTTCAAAGGGCCAGGTTTGTGACTTCATAGGCCACCTGCACTCTGCCTGATAACCACAGGAGTGAGTGTCTCATGAATTCTGCAGAAATGCAGCACGTGGTGATCTGGGGAGCAATGTCCAGGGAGATACAAGTTCGGCTCTCCGAGTTAATACTGACACATCCAGTCAGCCTTTGCCCTTTGCCCAAAGCCAGCCCATAGCCTAGAATAAGTACAAAATTAAGACACACTTTATTCTCATCCTCTTGCATCAAGCCCAGTTATTTGATCACTGGAAAAACACACAACCACTATGTCCTTTCAACAAAACTAGACTGCAAGTACTTTTACTGATGCCTTTGGCCACTATCATCATACAAGACTCTAAGGCTGTTCCTTTCACAGTGCTCTGTTCTGCCTGTGCAGAGGAAAACCCAACACCTCTGAGGGAACAAAAAACAGTCGACAATACCAGAAAAAATTCCTTACCATTGGTCTTCTGCTGCTGTCATGTGAGAAGTACACTCAGATCAAAACCTAAATGCTGCTCTCAGAAAATTCATCAGCATTTTCAAACTTGTGTCCTTATCAGAAAGGCTCGTAACTACTCTGGGAGACAGGATCAGATCTGTGGTGGCACTCTAGAACTAGTAGCTTCGATTCACAGAAGAGAGGCTTAAGGGAAGAGGGCTAAATCCCTCAAAATCCTCCAAACTTCAACAGCCTTTCATAATGACATCATTTCTTGTCTCTTGATAAGGATTTACGCAAATAGGTTTTAGTCTGAAACCTGATTGACACTTGTGTTTCCAATCTTATTCAAGCTGAATACCTAAGTGCACTTGGATCCTCATGCACAGTCTTGTTGTTAAGACATTCTTCAAACATCCTTTCAGGCTGTACTCCCACAATAGTCCTATTTACTGACTCTATGCTAAAGGATGAAAAATTTTTAAATAAAGAACATGTTAAAAACTTCCAGCACCAGACCAGTTGCTCTAAGTATTTTTGTAGTGATTGATCATTTTTCATATACTGATTTTTTTAACACTTGCCGTAAGTCTTCTGCCACATTCACAAAATTCTATGTTCAGATTTGAGAAACTACAGGGGAAAAAGAAATTGTGTGTGTATATATAAAAAAAAAATGTGTGTATACATATATGCATATCCTAGTAGCTCTGGGGAATCCTTTTAGTGTCAAGCATTCCTTGCCGGTTCTATCAAAGAAACACTCACAGAAGGAAAAAAAACCTAATCCAGGTCATTTCACTTCCTTTCTTTGGAAACATGTATTTATTCATTACACAATCAGTTTATTGAGTGCTTAGGGAGGTGCAGGATTCATAAACAAGCAGCTCTACAGTATGTTTGCCATTTGTCCTTTGTCTCTTCAGTGTGATTCGGTGATAAATTAAAAAAAAAAAAATCTAAAGGAAAAACATGGTCTGTATTTTCATTCAGCTTTTAGCTTTTCTGCTGAAACTGATGACAGTTGGGGAAATTGCTTCTCTTATGTGGATTTTTATCTGCTGTATGCTACACAGCTAAGAAATAAATCTACACTGGTTCCCCTTGTCTGTCCAACTCAGCCTGAGCTGCTGAGGAAGTTCTCAGACAACAGGAATCAAGACACCTTAATTAACTGTCTCAGTCCTCCAAGAGTTTATAGCTGCAAAAAGTCTTGATATTTGACTCTAGAACTACTTGGGAACTGGAGATATTAGGATTTTATATACATGAAAGATGATGTCTGATAAGGAAATCAGCTTAGCTATCAAAAGATGCAAACGAGAAGTCAGTGACAGCTGCTTCCATTGATATCCCATGTGAATGATTTCTTTGTGTTAGTTTATAGAAGTCATCTGAGAGCCCTGAGTGGAGGAAAGGAATCTTTTTACTGCAGAAGATTAATACTGAAACATTTAACCATTAAATCATATCATTAGGCGAAATAATTAGCACTTCACAGACATGACAAGCTACATATCAAAAGGCAGTTTATGAACTATTTTACTACATTTTGTTTGAATGAACGGGATGTACCAGAATAAAGACAGTAATCACATTTTATTTCTATGCTTAGGAAAAGCTTAGAAGGACCATGAAATAAGGCTTTACTGAGGGTAACACTGGAGGATTTACCTCTGCTTTATCCAGCACAAACAGTCTATTAAATATCACTGATTAATGGTCTCCTGAAGTGGTCTGAGGGTTCAACCAGTGGACAAAATAATACCATTTCACATGTAGATTATTTTTCAGTGACATTAATGTAGTTCTAAATAGTCAAGGAACATTACCATATAAAAAACCCAGTCAGTGACCAGAGGGAGTTGGGCAGAGCTCTGTGCTCACAAGTCAAACCCCTGAACAGAAAAGGTAACATTTATACAATTCGTGGCAGCACTCAGAGGCATGGCAGGAGCTCAAGGCAGTTCCTATTCTTGCCTGGTACACTGCCACACCAGGCCCAATGCAGGCTCCTTTTCACCTTTAAATGCATTTGTTACTCAAACCCTGTATGCCACATGGGCCACCAGATATAGGAAAGCCAGGAAACACACTGCAGGATAGCCTGACAACATCCTTCCACATGCACACCAAAATACCTGGACAATCTGTATTTAAAATGACATCCAGACTGTGGCATTTTTCCAGCTTACACTTTGTAGAACCAGTTTTAATTCTACAACAACATACAAAATTAATATGTCCGTCCCCACAAATTTAGGTCTTACCTACTTTCAAGTATCGAAGAAACTCCCCCAAAAATTTAACAGAGGCTTGTAATTTTCAAACTTTTTTCTCAGTATTTGTTAACAATTCAAAAGACGTTTAGCACAACTTCCCCCTCAAACTTACATTTGCCTTTGTTGCAGTACCTTTCATTTATGCTTTTGTTACTCTATTTTTACTGTATTTTGTCATTGAGAGGGTTTTTACTATAATTTTTGTTCACTGCAAAGTCTTATCTCTTGGCTTCTTGCAACGTCTTTGTCAAAATTCTATGTTGCAACTCACCCAGCATCATTACACCTACCTAAGCTTTAATGAAAAATCAGGCCAGCCTGTATGAAGCCATTCATCTTTATCCCTAAAATTGTCTTTGGCTGTCAACTCCAAAAATTTCTGTGCAGCACTAAAAATGCAGTAGCAGAGTAACAGGGAAATTACTTTTTTTCTAAATGCCTCATTAGTGATATTGTATATCTGCATCTGATACAAAAGGTACCTCAAGGGTAGTTTTAGGAACACAAGTGATAAATAATTTCATCCTCATTTATCTAACAGAAAACTCACACAGATTTCCATATTCATAATCCATTAAAAGTATTACCAAATGCCATATTCTTTGATTGCTTTGTGGTAAGATAGAAGTCATCATCAGAGATGTCCAGAAACTTCCATTATCCAAGGCAGTAAGAATGATTCCCATGCCCCCAGCCACCTGAAGCACTGCAGCAGCCAAGCTCACTTGCTGCGAGGCAGGGCCTGTGGGAGAGCAATGAAATCCCTCCAGCTTCATTACATGCCCTAAACATCACCTTGAGTTAATAATCACTAAAACAATAATAAGCTAAAGTGCTGGTAACTGCCTGTGCATCAGTAGCAACAATGCTGTAAAAGGGAAGACAGGGGATTTAGTCTTGATTTTCACAGCACACTTGGCTGCTTTGAGAACAAGAACTGATCCTGCAGATGCACTGTGCATCACCTCAGCACGTGGGGCCGAGCAGTGGGAGGGATCTGCAGTGTTCCCTCTGCTGTGCCACCTTTAGAAGCTGCTCCCCACAGGCACGGGCACAGACACTGCAGCCTGCTCTGAACAGCACAGCTCGGACAGGCATGGCCCTGCACAGGCACCTGCAGAGAGATTCTTCTCTCATGGCTGGAGTGCAGTGCTCTGGCAATAGGAGCTGGCAGTACCTACATCCATCATCCTCTGCACTCCAGCCTATGGATCCTGGTTAATCTGGGGCCTAACAGCTCAGCTTAAACTCCTGGAACACATTTAACAGCAGTACAGAATACTCTCCCATGAAAAGTTCATTAAGCAAGGTTTGAAAGACTAAGATTGGAAATAAATGTCACAGATTTTTAAACCAAGCAGTTTAGGAAATCTGGGCCCATCTGAAGGTTCTTCCAAGGGAGGCAGTCCTTTTACACATATCATAGCCCTTTGCTTACATCAGATGTCCAGGGCCATTATTCCTTTCTTAAAACACACTGAAATAGAATAAAATAACAGCTTAAGAGACTTCAAAATTATCTATCCTACTCATGTATTCTGTTGCAGATATACTACAGTGCAGCACAACCTACTGGTAAGCCCTATGCTTTTTAGTTATCCCACAGTATAGTAAAATTGTGACAAACTCAAAAGGTGCACAGGTAAATAAACACAAATAAGTCTTCAGTAGTATACAACCATCATTTAAATGCCACAGCACAATCCTTTTCCTTTTAATAAAAACTTCATTGCACCAAAACTACTTAAAGAGAATTTAGATTAATCCAAGTTAATACACCCTAGCACTATATTTCTTTCAGAATTTCTATTGCACACTTAATAAACAACACATAAAAATCATTTGAATACAGCAAACAATATATTTCAATTACAAAAAAGAAGGAAGAGAGAAAGGAAAGACTGAATGGGTGGGCTAAAGTGTGTGACAACTGATTTAAAACTATCTGGATAATTTAACTACTTCTCAAAGTGAAAACTACTTACTTCTCTCATGGGGAATGGACTTTTAACTATATAATATTAGGAAAAATGCATACTTTGTAAGTATTAGCTAAACCTTGTATGTATTCAGTCAATGAATTCATTGTTTCCAGAGAAATCACCTCCACAATTACACAAAGTCAAAAAGCCTGACAAAACAGAAACCAAACTGGGAAACATGGTCTGTACCTCAGACTCAGAAGAGAGAGAACGTGTCAAAGACTAAAAACTGTTTGAATCCCACAGAGAGACCAATTTTTGAGAGTCCTCACATGACAAGCTAAGAAAGTGATCACCAAAGCCTTGAACTGACAGCAACAGCAGAGCAAGGCTAAGGGAAGAACAGAGCTCACAAGAAAGTCTCAGTATCTCGTGCTATGGCTCTGCTTCCTCCACATCACTGCTATTGCTGCATGTTATGGGCCACAACAGAAACATAAAAATAAACCTTTCAATTGCCTATTCATTTCACAGTTGGTAGCTTGCATGCATCCAATAGATGTCCTTAAAATTCTAAATTCAGACTGTAAAACTCTTAGTTTAACACAAACTGTTAAAAAATAAGTCACAACTAAAATTAGGCTGGTTAATCTACACATAGCTCTCAGAGCATGACATTCCCTGATTTGGAATGAGAGCCGTGGGGTGCTGTCAGTGTCAATGGCCAAATGCTCATTATTTCTCAAAATACCTGTCTGAGGTGTCTCAAGAGGCTCTTAGGGATGGGCCTTTCAGGTGCATTTCAAATTCTGTGCCTTCTCTCACTTCCACCTTAGTTGCTCTACAGTATAACCACAGGACAGGTTCTTTTACTCCCTCCTTTGGTTAATTTTCCCTAACTCCACTCTAAGTAAAGTTGACCCTGTAAAACTTAATTTCTTCCCTCATAAATCCTAATGCAGCAGTATAAACTGATGCAATTTGTGATTAGAATCCAAGCTCTGGAAACCACTTAAATTTCCAAGTTCAAGTTACAATGCCTTGAATTCTGCTTCTTTAATCCATCAGGTAACAAATCAGAAATCATTAGCTCTGACAAGAATATCCCTAAATATTTTTCCATGCTGGGTTCCAAGTAGAAAAAAAAAAACAACAGACAATGAAAGATCATATTCAAAACATCTTTGGCGAGAAGGTTTTAACAATACAAGGTATTTTATTATCTTAGAACCATTATTCTGCCCTTATTGATAAGAAATGGCACAGTATATTTGAAACTCCCTAAAAAGTTGTATTATCCTTTAGTGAAGTATTTTATCATTATTGATTCACCAGCTCTCAGGAGCACCATATCACTGAACTACTGGTGCTTTTCAGACATTCACTCAGTAAGAATGACTTTGATTTATGGAAACATTTTCACATTTATGCTTGGGGTGGGGAGAGAAAGCAGGATGATGGGGAGGTACAGTGATTATATGAGCAATGCAGCAGGCAAGGGGCAGCCCCAGTTCCTGCATCCTTTTCATGTTTGCCTTTGGTACCATAACAGGAAGGCCATAGCCTAAGTTAGAGATGGCTTTTTGTTAAGTTTTACAATTAAGAACCACACAACAACTTTCCACAGACTTCACAGAAAATACATTGGAGAATTTTCTTAAATTACCTTTCTCAGATTTTTGGATGTATCTTGTAATTTTCTTAGGCAGACAGATTTACAGGAACATCAGCTTTTTAAAGGGAAGGGGGAAGGGAAGGAAAATTTTGATTAGGAAAAGTCTTTACATTGTGCCTCACAAACAGTATTTCAGGACTCCATATTCCCAATATGAGTAGCATCTCCCATTATGAGTAAATATTGTATACGCTTGCCGTGGAACCCTCTGAGCAGCCACTGACTTGAATGACTCAGTCATTGGGAGCTCCCTTTTCCCAGGGCCCTGCAGTAAGACCGTGGACTTGGAACCTTTCCCTGAGCTCCCAGTGCTCATCCCTCCAGACACGCCTGTGTGTCCATCACTACAACACACCAGAAACCAGAGCATGAGAACCACGGCAGCTAAACTCCTGGTGGAATTGGGGACTTCTGGAGCAGGATTTCTGCTAAGAAAGAAGGTTATGGAACCGTTTTCTCATACAAAAAAAAGACGAGGAAAACTACCTTACAATTTAATGTGTGTCCAAGAGGAAATCTCCACCTACCCCTGTGGAACACGTTCTATCAAAGCGTTTTGCTCTGAAGTAATAATGGCTATTGGGAAAACCCAGCTCTGAGAGGGGCCAGGGCAGAGCTGGAGAGCACCATTGAAGTGAGTTCTGTGCCTGAATAGTGATGCACATTATGGAGCCATCTGGCTGTCAGGAGTGTGTGGAAGAAGCAGGTTAAGCTCTTGGACACAAACATCAATGCAGTGCTGCAATGCTCTGCACAGAAAAGCAGCTGGGAATGTAAGCACTTGATATTCAAGAGACTGAGCTCCCATACAGAAGGAACAGGGAAGAACAAGTATGAGTCAAGCTGTAAAACTTTGAATCTTCTCCCCTTAAAGTAGAACAGCACCAAAACTATGATATAATCAACTACATAATGAATATAAATATTTATCCTGAATATACTATTTAATACTTCAATCATCTTTTTTAAAGTATTTTGACAACTAAAATACACCAGATTCCTGCAATTCTGGTTTACTTTCTGCAAAAATTAAATGATACAGGCATGAACAATCCAGAGTACAAGATGTAAGGATGCCTAGTGCTACTACATTTTCCCAAGGATGAGTCATAGCTAATATGGCTGGAGATTTCACACCATTTGAGCAGATATTCTGGCAGTCATCCTGATCATACACACTGCTGTAGCAGCACAATCCAGGCTATACATGTGTCTTTTGGCATCTACTGCACTTGTCTGCTCTTCCACCAGGAGCTCTGTGTGCTGGACTTTGGGAAAAACTCATTTACAATAAAAGAAATGGATGAACTTTTTATGTTTATGCAATAGTAACCTTCACATACACAAAAAAATCCAACCAAAAATCAAAAATGAAAAACCCACAAAACCACCAGACTCTCAACTGTCCCTCAACACGTCTGAAAATACAGCATCACGATGAGAAGCAGGGAAAAACAAGATGAACATCTCTGCTTTAAGATGATGTTCACACACTTTCTGAGTAAGAATCAGTCATTTACTGTGTAGAATGCTTAGATTTTCTGAACTGATAGCAATCAAATAGAAAGAAATCTCTTGAAATTGTTTCTAAGCCCACTGTTTGTTTCATTTTTTGTTAATCTGTAGCCCCGCATTGGCTACAATACTGACTGTTAATGCAAATGCTGGGTTTCGGTCACACAAAATATGACCAAAAATGAAAACAAAGCTGGGTCTCAGGGCCAGCAAATGTGAAAACTGTTTCCTGTATGCATCAATATATCCAATTATGCACACATATACCTATCACTATAGAGATTTTTACCCTGCCCCAATGATAGCTCTTACCTGTAAGAAACCAAGCAACAGCCCTGAGAGAGAAACACAAGCAAGGGATGAATTGTTTAATCTGAAAGTTTTGGTACAGCTGGATGTTGCTGACAAATCTTAAGACTATTAAGAACATATTTTTTCCACTGAGATGTGATCTTAACACTATGCAAATAAAGTATCACTGACAGAATAAAGTTCTGGCTGCATTGATTATTAAAATTAATGATAGCATTAATAATATTATCAAACCACAGCATGAATGAGAACAGAACAGTGTTTTAACAAAAACCCCACAGCTGACTCCCCATATCCTAAGTGAGACAGAATCACCCACCAAATGTCAAACACATCTAGATTTTAAGGAACTGGAGATCTATATCCAAGTTGTCTGATTAGTTATTTAGCCTTAAGAGAAATTTCACATAAGTTTGTACTTATTCCAAAGATACAGTTCCAGAACTTCAACCTGCAGCTTTAGCCCTCTTATGCTGACATGATGAATAAAAGCCACCCAGTTGTATACGAGAAAAATAGAAGCATCTTCATATGCTTTTGGTTTTCCTCTATACTAGCAGGTTTTTCTTTTGCTCAGTGAACTGCATTCCAAGCTGTCTGTAAACTGAGATTCTCTCCTTAGATATGCAAAGGCTGCAGGGAGGAGTGTATCAAAGTGTATCAAATACTTTACTGAACCCCATTCAATTGCCCCAAATTACAGAATCTGTGCAGTCGTGTGTCATGGAACAGGTTAAAAGATAATTGGCGGTTAGATCCATTTCAAAATACAGCACAGGAAAGCAAAGAGAATGTAATTTTAAAGGTTCCATATTAATCACAACTGAATGAATGAAGGATTGGTGCACCAAGATACACAGTGGACCCCTCTGATTTGGGACAGTGTCAGTCTATTTCTTCCTGTGGCCATTCTCATCGATCAACATTTGGCTATTGTAATTCAAGTCAATTCCACAGATTTTCTTTAAATATCAGACAGACAGACAGAAACTGCAGTTACCCCTCATCTCAAACAGATCTGGAAAGGAGCAAACATGCAAATTGTACACAGTTCCTTCCACAGCAACTGTTCTTGTACCCACCAGCTGAGATGGGTGGGAGAACACATCCCCTGTTTGGGTGGAGACAAATCCCACGTAGCTTCTTTCCTGACCCCTCAGCAGCAGCTACCTCAGGCCTCTAGTCCTGTCTCTGCTGGCACAACCATGCAACCCTCCAGAACTCAGGGCCAGCAGATGCAGTTAAGTATTCCCCCATAGCTCTGCACACTTTGCAACAGAAAAACCTTTTCAAAACCAACATAACTTTAATTTTGAAGTTGAAGCAAAGCCGTCTGACATAACTACAGACTGTTTTCTTTGAGGTGAAGGATTGACTGCTGATGTTTTATTTCCTCAGGATATTACAGATATGACAGAAAATGCTTCTAGTCTACTGCAACTAGAAGAAACTCTCCGAAGAATTTGGGTTTGCTGTGTATCTTTGGGCATTTTCTTGTATTTGGCATTATCTATTAAAGATACTAGAGTACTTACTAGACAGCAGCTTACATTAAATATTATTTCCTCCCATCTTTCTTTGTACCTAACAGCCGACTAGTAACACCAACTCGTGAAGTAAACTAGGGCAGTAGAAAATTTTCTTGAATTATAGAATAGTTCCCAATACTTCAGTGTATTTTGAAATTTTCTGCTGAGCAGGGCACAGAGTAAAGAATATATATATTGGTGTTAAATCCAATAAAACCAGATGGTTGTTCCTGAGCTGGCTGGCCCTTGCTGTTTGTGGTGGCTCTGTGGTGTTTTCACCCCAGTGGTCCCTCAGGCTCACTGGATGTCACAGCTGAGGGCTTGGAGACAAGTCCAGGCCTGCAGGAGCTCAGGTTTGCCTTTGGCAGAGAGGCTTTAAGGCATGGTGAAGAATGGAGTCAGTTCTGATGGAGGGTTTGGATTCAGAGTTTTATTCCTGGCCCAAAGGCCTGTGAATCCAGCAACTGCTCCAACAGAACTCCTGACCGCGTGGTCTGCTGCCCTTGGAACCAGGGGAGAGGGGAGGGAAGGGACACAGGTGACACCAACCAGGGACGGGGGGAAGTCCTGAGGGACAGAGGACACTTGGATGGCCCAGTGTCTTTCCAGGGGTGGGAAGCATCTTTTGAATCCTGCCAACCACTCTGTGCCCTTCTGGAATGGCAGGGTTGGCAGACAGCACTCATCAGGGGTCAGGATGTGGAAAGGAGGAATGATTGACAAACCTGGCAGGGAATCATCTGGGAGTGGCCTGGGGTATCTGAGACAAACTGTGACATCACACCGCAACACATATACACAAAGAGAGGAAGTTGCAAGAATGGTGTATCATAGAAACCAGTCTATATGATACATCTGAAATGTACTCCAGCAAATGAACACATATGTATTAAAAAAGAGGAGTATAACACAACATTATTACTCTGGATAGCTATGGTATTAGAGCAATCAGAGACTTAAAAGCATTCACATGACAAATACACTCAGAGGCCTCTAATACCCTAGACAATGATCAATTTTTTTAATATTCAGTATAGCAAGGATTACAATCATCTGTACTTGTTCTCAAAGCTAATTCTCTGTGCAAACTGGAGTCTGAGGGGAAGGGAGAAGCTAATTAATATAAATTACAGAAGCAAGTGACAAGACTGTTGAGTTCTTTCCCCTGCAAGGGGACAGATATCCCGAACCAAAGAAAGTCAATTAAACACAAAAGACAATCTGAATTAATGGCTACTAGCCCTGATGAAGATTCTTACTGAGTCAAAAAAACAGGACAGACTGATAGACTGGTGTATCCAGGGATGCCTTTGTTTTGTGCTTTGTAAGCAATTACAAGCAAACCTTGTCAATGCTCTGAGATAGGAGAAAGCCACGTGACCAAGGCAGGGTGAGAGTCTCCCCCAGGATGAATGGACCATGTCTCTCACCCAGAGCACTTGTTCAGTTACAGAAACAATCCTTTTTCAGCTCAGACCTGCGGGGAGCAAGCTCATTTGTCTGTGGTGCACAACCTACACCTGTGCACATGGCAGGACTGTGGAGGGAACGGGGAACTGCCAGCATGGGGGAGCTGTCTATCCACTCAACACTCGTCAGCTCCATGCTGCTGGCTGCTGGAAATAAAGACCACATCTTGGGAAAGGGGGTTAATTAACTCTGTCATTATCCCCAAATTGTTCCTGAACTCAAGATACTGACAATAGCTGTACCAAAGCCATCCCTTGACTGTAGAGGGGCACGGGGTGACAGTCACAGTGGGAAAGCAGACTGATAAAGGCTATTGCCCCAGAAGGAAACAATCTCCTAATGCCCAGCCAGCTCCTGAACATGACACCATCACACAATGCTTCACAGTGAAAGAGACCAGCCACACCCTTGTGCAGTTCCACTAATTTAAACACTGTTGACATTTGAAAAGTAAAGGACTAATTTCCTGTGGCATGACCACTTCTCTTGAACCATCCAGGGCTCAACACAGTAATTCTGCACTCTTTTCTAGGTATTTGCAACATATGCCACTATAGAAAGCAAGTATTCTCTTCCTCATAACTAAAATAAGAAAGTGAAAGGATATCTCAAAAAAGGAGAATAATTTATATAAAATAATAATCAGAATGGCAAAGTTGGAGTTCTGTTAAAAAAATTATTCTTCCTATTCTTCTTTTAGATAATAAAATGAAAAAATATCACTGATTTTTTTTCATGTTTATTGAATGTTCTTAAACCAGTCATACTTGAATTTCCATTAGCAATCATATTATTCCTATTAAATACTTAAGACACACACTGACATTATTATCCCCAATGTTATTTTTACACATTCACCAGAGAGTTCTATTTGCTAAGATACTGATAGCCTGGTCCGTACGTGAGGATGCATCCAAAGCATACTAAGGAGCAGTGAGCCAAGGAGATGACTCCTGGAGCGCCCAAGTCCTGGTTCAGAGCAGCAGAATGCAGATTCCTGATGGCAGCAGCTCCCATCTGCTGGACACAGCGCTGCACCGCTCCAGCTCATGCTCCTGTTTGCAGGTTTGGCTGTGCCTTTCTACATAACACGTGGAATTTGGATCTAGAAAGCCTCCAGAGCAGCGGTGGGAAGCTCAGAAATATTTTGCCATGTCCACTCCTCGAGGCATGAGGCAGGCTTTGAGCACAGCCTGAATTAACCCTGTCAGCCCTCCCACAGCCCCACTCCAGCCTGGCAGCAGAACACACCTGCAGCTCAGGTGAACATCCTGGCTTTGCCTCAGCAGAGACAAAGGAGCCAGGATCCCCTCTAAGGGTAAGCAGAGACAAGCATCTGCAGAGGAACACGTCTTTCTCAGCACAGCTACAGGACATTCTCCTTCCTCTGGTTGCTGGGCTGATAAATAAAAGCATGCTGATCTAACTTCACTTAATTCATGCAATGGTTGATAGGCAAGTTATCTTAAAAACAACACAGATGAACTTTGTTTGAAAGAAACAAAGCCGCTGTAGGACCCCTACAGACGGCAAGGAAGAAAATCAATACCTCTCAAAAAAACCCCTCCAAAAGCAAACCAAAATAACCCACCGAAACCCAGAAAAACAAAATAAAGCATCTCACTCAGAACCAAACAAAAAACCTCCAGTGAGCCAGGTAAAAATGCAGATGAACCATTCACAGGTTCAGTGTCAGTCACACCTGCCATGGGTACAGCACAGTAAATCCCAAGGTCCATTCCTGTGCTGTTCTGGAGTGGTACAAAGTCCAGTGTATGGAGAGGATCTGGATTAATCCAGAACTGTCACAGCATTATTGTAAAAAGTCTCTGTATTTCCAACTAGTACTGGTCAATACCTTTTCAATTCACAATGCCACATTTTAATTATCTTACAGTAAATACACTAAAACCTCCATTACTTGATGGCATTCCAATTTCAGCTTTCAAATTCTCAGACTTGCTTGTGAAAGGTAAGCTTGGAAAACAGTGCCACCTAATGCTAAGGAGCATAAAAATAGCATAAAAATAAAAACTAATAAATATAAAAAATAATGTTGCAAATTTGTTTTACACTGATTTTCCACATCATTCTATAATATTCAATTAATAGCTTAAATAGAAGTTTAAAATGCATCTGACAAATGACATAACAGATTTGGTAAACAGCATTGTTAGTTCAAAAATATATTTTATGATAGCAGAACACCTAATTCAGGTGAGGGAGAAGTACTTGTACTTGAGAAGCAAATTCCCAAACTACTACGTTCGCTTCACAATGCTTTAGAACACCAGAGAACCTGAGGATGTGTTCCAAACTAGATCTATTTCTAGCAATAAAAAATAAATTATGACAATACCTGCAAATCATGATACTGAACCAAACAGTGCTGTCATTAGCCACAACTAATAAAAAAGGTAATTCAGAGTGGAAGAGAAAGCACCATTCTATGGTTTTCTTGGTCAGCTTTATACTATATGTGCTTTTAAATGTTCTTTTGCCAAACTTTTATGCAGGAGAAGCAAAATGAGCAGGATTGCAATGTACAGAGAAAGAAACAAAATGTACATGCCTGTTCTAGGAGAAGTCTCCAGACACCCCTCAGGTTCATGCAGTATGGAGTGAGGGCTTTCCTCTCAAAACATTTTGTCAAACAGCTTCCTGAGGTTGAGTCTTACATAGCCATGAGGTCTGTGCACAACTGACAGGATTAGATTTGTTTTCCAGAATCTGAAGTATGCATTTAAGAGCTGACAGGCACACAAACATAACCCTGAATGAATCAAAGACAGCACAGCAAGACATAACTACGAAGTTCATCACAAGTTTAATGAACATGGGACACAGAGGAAAAAATGTTTCTTTATAGTTCAAGTAATTCACACACTAAAATCTCACCTTCACCATTAAGAGAAATTCACAATGAACTGAATTAATGTATTAATGCTGCCATGTATTTATTCAAATTACATGAACAGAGTATCTGCATGAATTTTCAGCCACTGGACTTTTAACTCACCCCATTACAGATTGTGAGCAAAATCCCATTTTCACTTAAATATACAAGCACTTTTCAAAATTACCTTCAAGTAAAGCACATGTATTAGATGACTGTCCTGCCAAGTCATTAAAAAATTTCATGTTCTTTCCAAAGGTACAGTAAGTTTTGATTTTAACACTTCAATTTCTTATTGTATACATTACTCTTCTGCAAGCTGATCTACTGAGAGGCTACATCAAGGATTTTTCCCAGCCATCCTTTATTAAACTCCCAGAAACATAATTTCTGGGTTTTTTTTCAGTATTTATTACAGGACTAACCAAACATTAAAAAGGATGTATCTTGCCATGACTGCAGCCACTGTATCCTAGCCCTGTTATGTTCAATGATTTTACACCAAAAGGCTAATAGGCCCACACACCATTAATTTTATCTCAGTTGAGAATTAGTCCTATAATCTTCAGCAGGACTTCCAGGGAGATCAGAAATGGATGTGGATCAGGAAGTTTCATTCTTCATTTCTTTTAACTATCATGGAATGCAGTGGTAGATTAATTATGTGGGGCTTGAATGATGTAGATTTTATTTATTGAGGCAAATGCCAGTCTGGATTTAATCCTCTTCATTTATCTTCTCTGTTCTGTTAATATACTGTAAATATCATGTTGCACTAGACTCCTATCACAACATCTAAGCTTTTTGCTTTGGTTCTAACACACTTTCATTTAATTCTCACATACGTACACAAAACCAGAAAGTACTTTTCAGTAAAAGAGTGGTGGCAAGGGATATTGCATAAGGGCTGGCAGTGTCAGGACAAGGGGGAAGGGCATTAAACTGAAGGAGGGACTAATCTAGGTTAGCTATTAACCTAGATAAATCCTTCCCTGTGAGGCACTGGCACAGGCTGCCCAGAGAAGCTACCCCATCTCAGGAGGTGCCCAAGGCCAGGCTGGACAGGGCTTGGAGTAAGGTGTCCCTGCCCATGGCAGCAGGAGTGGAGCTGGATGAACTTTAAAGTCCCTTCCAATCCAAATTATTTTATGAATAATGACAGGCACTGCTTTGGAAGTTCAAGGTAAGTGTCTGCCTTCAAAACCAAACCAACATTATGAACATCACACAAAAAACAGACGTGGCTAAAGAGTGGCTAAAAATCCAAGAAGTCACCTCTAGGAAAACTGAACGTTTGTCTAAAGGAAATACAAAGGATCATAAATACTGGCAGACTAGATGTCAGAACGATTCAAAAATAGAGAACACAAAATGGTTTAAGATCAGCTCACAAGACGCATTAAAAAACCTTCTATGTCCTTCTTCCAAAGGAATAGAATGCTATGGGAGGGGGCTGACAGCGGTCTGTGAGCCAGATGGGGGCTCTGACAAAGGCAGAGAAGATGACAAGGGTGTTTGCTTGGAAACTGAGGAAGCAGAGGAAAACAAGGAACACCTGCAAGAAGAAGACAGGTTGTTCATGTGTGATTGAGAAGTCCTCTGAATGCTGTCCCAGAGCAGTGACTGAACCAATGAACACATGGGACTGATCCCTTGTAACCAATAAGGGCAGAGCACATTTGGGGAAGGATGTATAAAAAGGGATACATGGGCACAACAAAAAAAAAGTCTTGGAATCAGATGGGTTGCTCTTTGTGTGTGTGACCCTCCTGACTGTGACAGAATACCTGTCTCGGAATCTGCAGAAACAGTTACTGTTCAAGGTATAAAAGGAGTGTTAAGCAAACATGATGTCATTGTATTAGAAAAGGTTTTGGTTAATTTTGAAAAAATTTTTACAATAAGACAGCTTACAGGTATATCCTTACAGGATTCCCTTACAGCATAAAGAATATGATAGCTTTTTTCCACCACCTTCCAATCAAAGGGCTGCTGGAAGACACTGTAATAAGAGAAGGGAGCTTTTACTCTGAATACTAAAAAATAACAAGCCACAGGCACAGGTGGTAGACATCTGTGACCTGGGCAAATCCATAGGGAAACAACTGTCCTGTCAACTATGCTGCGAAACCTCTGGCTTAGAAGTGCCCAGATACAAGAAGCCTGGTTGCTAAGGTTCCCATTTTGAAAACCAGTTCCAGGACAGAGAAGCAAGAATACACCAATAGATCTGACCCCTGGAGATGGAGAACTGCCAGAACCTATTCTAAGGGTAATCTGTGAGCTCATAGATAGGTGTGACATACTGGGAAATGGTCAGCATGAATCACACAGAAGTCGTCACACAGCACCAATCCATGGGAATTCTCTAGTAGCCATAAGGACTACTCAGTTGACATAACATTTCAAAGAAACTACAAGAAATTAAATTGGCATAATTGGAAGGAAGAACAGAAGGGAGCATTTACATGACTAAATAACTAGATTTCATTTATAAGTAGCTGTAAGTAAAAAACCCAGAGTAAGTAAGTAAAAAGGATCTTCACTTTGCTTTTTTTTTTCTTCTACAGCTTAGCAATTTACAAGTGATTCTACACAGAATTCTTATCTTTCCAATTCCATTGTTGTGACTACGTGGATTTTCTTTGCTAAAACCTGAGATTCCTTCAGAATAAACTTCCTTTACCTTCTTTCAACCATGCTATTCCTTTACAATATCCAAAGACTTAAATCCTCAAACCTACATGCCTAATGCTCAGACAGGTTTCCAAGTAACTGCACCAAGGCTGGTGTTTGCAAAAGAACTTGTTTTGCTTGTGGGGAAAGATCCACCTTTGCCCACAGTTCTGAACAAAGCTGCCCACATTCTGAAGCTATTTCTCCAGACCACAACTTCAGTAGAAGCTGTGATCGAAGCTGCAATTCTGCTCTAAGCTTTCTCAGCAGCCTGTTTACCTGGGTACACACCAGAAACCTCTCTGCAAGTCAGCAGAACTCACCTGGCTTTCTCCTTGCAGGATAATGAACTGGTCACAGGACAGGGATTTTCAGTAAACAGTGTCACCACAGTGAAATACAAGATAAAAGAGGGGAGAGGGAAACCTATTTGGGTCTTCTCTTAAGTGTTCAATAATAGCATGGCTGCACAAATTAGTAATGGTGTTAATCAAAGCATGTTTATTTTCCTCACTGTCATACACAAAGTGGATAACCCTAGGTACAATGTTTGGTTTAGTTTTCATGCAGTATCAGCCTAAATGAAGATGCTGAAATGGTTTTAACAATTCTGCAACAAAGGCAGCTTTACATGACTCACCTCTGGTAAAATGTGTATTTAACACATGAATAGGATTTGCAATATAAAAATACACGTTATCATTGTGAACTTTGGTGTAAGTTCTATATACTAGAGAATGTATGCAGGTTTGCTCTTTCTACAGAAAAAAACGTAGTATAAATTATTCTGGTGGTTCACGGTCATTTTAAAATGTATTACCTCTAATACACCATGTGCCATTATGAATCATTACAGGAAGAATGTTTTGATGATGTATGTCACAATTTACAGGCTCTCCTGATGAGGCAGATAATACACTAATGTAATGCATTCCAGGGATTTAGCAGGGAAAAAAAATCACTTTTGTTCTCTTTAGGTGATTATACAAAGACATATGCTATGCTCAATTCACCCCCACTGACATCAGAATTTATAAAAGCACATATCCAACAATGTCATGGTGTCAGGGATGGATAAGGCCCATGTCTAGCAAATACATAACCAGCACGTTTAGCTGCCTTGCATCTTTCTGTGACCTGCAAATGACAAGAGTCTTAATTCCCACTATTTAGCAACAGTATGACTGTTGCAGCTCAACATGCACATGACACCAAACCAACCCATGTACTCCATGTTATAGTCACTTGAGGAGAGAACCAAGCAAATGCAGCATTATGATACTGCAATCTGAACCATAGGAAATAATAAACGGTATTATCAACCTGCCTTCCTAACACTTCCTGTAACATCTATTCTGAAGAGATCAAATTCACTTCAGGTTCAAAGGGGGGGGGACAGCAGAGGATGGAATTTTAAACTTTGTTCTGCTGCCTTCACAACTGAAAGGAAAAGACTCTCAAATTTTAGTGCATTTCAATTTCCTGTTGCAAATCTCTTACAACCTGGTAAATATTAGAATAAATATTGCTCCAGGTTAAGTGTAATTGACATTACTCTGCAGTCAAAGTGAGGCTATAGCTCCTTCATAACACAAAAGTTCTCTGTAAAGCACTTAACATTCCAATTTGGTTTGGTATGATTAGCAGCACAGTGTGACGCAGTCACGTAGTATTCAGGATATCCACATATCTGCATTCCATTCCTTGCAGTATTATTCCTTGGCTGCATTTTCTCATCCAACTCCAGAGACTTCTCTGGGGAGCCACACTGCCTGTGTCACCCAGGGATGGCTGTCCCCCAGCTGCTCTAGAGTTGCAATGGGCTCAGAACGCTGATGGCTTAAGAGCATCGAGGGTGATGCCTCTCTCTTATAAAACAGAAGTTTGCAGCTATCGTGCCAGGGCCACTGGAGTGACCAGGCAAAATCAGATGCATGCTGAACGCGGGAGCACAGGGGATGAGGATCATTAGGCTGCATCTCCCACTGTGCCCCAGCACTACCACACATTGCCAAAGGCAGCTGTCCTCCAATTCCTAACATGGTTTATGGGGTGCAGGTGTTAGTCCTGCACATGGGGTGCCCCAGCAGACAGAAGCTGAAGCACAGCTTGGGGCTGGGAAAAGTGATGTCTCCTCTGGGCACCACTGAGCCATGGATTGCTGCAGGAGTCCAACGTGCACACAGGCAGTGTCCCTCCACTCATGTCACGGCAGCCTCTGTCTTCAGCTCTCTCCCAGGGCCATCACACTCACTTCTGGAATTACATGAATGCTACCACAAGCATAACCCTACAGAAATTACACTTAGGTTCACAGTACATTTACCCCTCTGTTTGCAAGTCCCTTTGGTATAGCCAGATAAAGCACAAATACTGACACATTTTGACAGTAAGAGGCATTAAAAACAGATTCATCTTTTTGACCACTACATTTCATCTTTCAAATTCGTGTTATTAAGCAACAATAACACGACAAGCTTCTAAATAGCCATCTAGTACATCGTTCTCACTATCTAATGCAGTTGTAAGTATAAACTAAAAACGGTCATTATAAATTTGTCGTGGAGCAATTCGCATGTTGCATTGACTTCCTACTCAGAGTACATGGCTTTTTGAGAAGATAATTCTAATTTAAGTCTTGACAAGACTGCAGTGTCTTTGAGAACTGTAATGAAAAGCAGTTCCTGTGCTGTGCTCCCTTGCACACAAAACTAACAAGAGAAAAGCACAGCTGTTGTTGATAACTAAGGAGAATTTTGACTCCAATGCTAAATGGGAAAACGTTTATGACTACTTTGGGTTTCAGACACCTACAGAGGCAAAACAAAATAAAAGCATCTTTCTACAGGGAGATGATCCCATGATGTTCACCTAAAACAATGCTAGGATTATACATCTGTTACTCTATTCCAGTAAAACTACTTCCATACCATTCTTCCTCTTCCCTTTCAGCTGAACAGGGATTCTACAGTAGAGACACACAACGACCCCTGAAAGACCCTACGGCAGCACATACCCATACTAACTCAACACCCAGACAATTGTTTTACTCAGATTAAGCATTCCCAGTAATTCAGATCCCCGCTACCCAGGCTATCTTGCGAGTTTGTGTTTGGCATCTTCACTATCCTAATCTTGCATGTTTCTTAGGGCATCCTTCATTTCTGGAGAAAGAAATCCCTATTCTTTTTAATGAGCTACATATCCAACCACGATTATCACTGCTTTGTGCACACTTTCAAAGCAAATTATTTCTAGGATCAACATGTCATCTTACATATGCCTAGCAGAGAGAGAAACATTATACATACTCTTGCTCATTTTACATACTGATTAGATTGTACATCAGATAATTTTATCATTGATGATTCACTTCCAGTCAGAAAGGCAGGAATTTCTACAGGAATTCAGCTCAGCGTTAACAGAAGGAACCTGGTGTGAAATTTTTCGTGCTTTAGGCCTAGTTTATATGAGCCCATTGACTTAAACCTTAATGGGTCTCACAGAAATTCTGAGAAGAGACAGACAGAAATAACTAACTCAGCTTCACAGAACTACTTCCAGCTTACCTGCTCTTCTTTCTCATCAGAATACTCATCAGAATCCATAAATGGAAGTTCACATGTCAATTAAATTCCGTGGTAGCAGGTATCATCAAACAAAACTGAGTTTTGTGTTAGTATTGTCTCTACCACAGTCTCAGAAAATGAACTACCCAGTGTAGCCACGAAAACTCCACTGGAGCCAGTTCCTCTTCCAAAGGATGTGTTTATGCCTAAAACCCACATCAATCAAAACTGGCCAGCCTGCCAGTCTGAGCTATTCTCTGCTCTCAGATGCAGTTTTAGCTTGCACATTACACTCCTCTCAAAGGATGTTTTTTCTGCAGTCTTTACACATCTCCACTCTGTAGTTAAGAGTTCCTTCCAATCCTATACTGCTAGCAAAACCAATTTAGAGGAATTCTTTGTCCCCTGCATCCTCATATTGTTAGCCACAGAACTAAATGATCCATAGTGAAATATTTCTCTATCTCCAAACTGGGACAGTTCACTGATATAATTTCTAAGACACACTCATAAATGTATGTGATCTTTCCAGAAGCAAGGCAGGACAACAACTCCTAACCAGAACAGCAGATGAGTTTGAACAGCCACCTACTTTGTGGCAGTGAGAACCAACTGTTAACACCAAGCCCACTCTGTACTGTCAGCATCCCCAGCCCATCGAAGTCAGAGCAAACACAGCATTATATTTCCAGGAGATATTCCCAAGATTACTCGCAAAAATAAGCACCAAGTCTGAGGGAGGTAGTTTTTTAGATCACACAGTACACTGGAGATAGAAAAGAGAGGTTAAGGCTTCTTGCACACCCAGACAGGTACTGCAACAGGTTACCCAGAGAGGTTCTGCAGTCTCCATACCACTTTCAGCCAGAGGCTGGACTAGAGCCCTCTGGAAATCCTTTCCAAAAGAAGTTATTCAATGACTTTATGATGCAACAAAACAATTTCCTTCTTGTTTATTTTGTGGAAAGTTTGCTCCTCATTCTTTTTACGTACAACAAAACTTTATTCAGCAATAGTCATTGAGGCTTTGATTCTGTTGCCATAAATAAAACAAACAGAAAAACAAATGAAATCACAGAAGGTTGGAACAATAGCTTATAGGGACAAATATGTCATCTACAATAAGCAGGAAGAAATCAAGAAACAGTCTGCACTAGCAATATATTCAGAGAAATATATCAGAAATCTAAATGTCGATGCCCAGTTGTCACACAGCATTTACAGACTGGCAGAAAAAGCATTTTCCACCAAAGTATTTTCTACATTGCCAGCTAGGGGGGGAGGCTATATAAATCTGATGGAAATATATGTGTAAGCTTCATACTGAACTGAGGTTTTTTTTTCTTCTGTAAACAACAGTAAAAGTGAATAAGAGAGCAAGAGAATAGTTGCTTTTTCATTATTTGGACAGAAGCAGTTAAGAGAGGGAAGAAAAGAAGACAGGTCTTTACTCAATGTTTCCTCCCTCTCAATTGCAAGTAGAATTAATGAAGGACAATTCTCCCAGCAGACTTCTATTTTCCCTCCTCAATACCCGAGTCTTTCTCCAGACTGCAAGCTGCTCTTGCCATTTTTAGGGCATGTTGTGCAAGAAACTATTGCTAACTCAGAATGAAAGGCTCTCCACATTTTCTGAAAGGACATGAACAAAGCCCAAACTACAGGACAATCTATGCTGAAGAAGCACTCTGAATATGTTTTCATCAAAGCCAGGAATGGGTGTGACAAGCAGCAAACAACATAACATCCTCCTTCAGATGCCAAGAAGAAAATGACTAAGTAGTAAGTCTCACGTTGGAAGCACCCCTCTGCTACTGCAAAGACAGCTGGTACTGCTGCCTCCAGATGGAAGAGGGCAAGAAAATGTGCACTTTAGGGAAACACAGGTGGTACATCCTTGACATCCAAAGTCCTAAATCAGTTTACCTACTTGCTTTCAGCACAGAAGGACATACAGGATTCACCTATGGTGGTTAGCCTAGAGACAAACCCAGAGTAGGAACATTGCCTTGTTCCCTGACACTTCTCCTTCAATTCTATGATTAGGGTGGCGTATTCCACTCATCCAGATCTCTGGATGGGGAGAAAATAGAAAAAAACTGTTCCCATCTCAGGATTGGATTAGTCAAGCAGAGTTTTATGGCTAACTCTCAGATTCTGGACAAGAACTGTCTGAGGCTGTAGCAGCTGAAACACCTTCTATACCGCAGTTACTGGAGATCCTAACCTCAGATATCACCACCTGAAGTAACCAAGCATGCCCTCAGATCCTCTGGAAAAGGACTGCTTGCCTCAGGCAAAATCCCATTTACTGTTTCTCCTGCTTTTGCTGCATTCAACCCTACACAGCTACACTAGCACCAAGGTCTGCAAGGTCAAGAAAAAAAAATACCCAACTCTGCTGTTATTCTGGAAACGCACATTTCAAAAGTTGTTTCTCGTGTCTCTTTGAAAGAGTCTACTTTGCTCCAGGTCTGTAAGCAGTCACAGTGTCAGGCAGATACTTACAAAGACAGACCTAAAGGATGATGTCAGGAAACTAATCACCAAACCAAAAGAATGCTCAGTACAATCAACACGGCTTAAAAAACCTTTCACGTGACTCAGTGTTTTTTCAGTAAGCTCACTGAAACTGGTATAGATTCACCATTTAGAATCTTAATATAGGATTCAGGTTTATTGTATGTCAGATCATTTTTGGAAAAGATGTAAATTGAAAAAACAATGGCAAATTATGTGGCTGGTTTTCTAAACTAATTCTAGTAGCAACAGCACCAAAATATTTTGCTACAGCATATTTTATAGAGTAAACACAGGGAAAGTGCCTTACCTAGAAGCAGCACCTTTCACTAGCCCAATCTCTACTCCTAGAAAAGAAGGAGCAGTTTCCAAGGTGCACAAGTTGAGCAGCGCTGATCAAAGTTCAATTATCAAGTACATTTTTTTTAAAGAAATGAGAATTTAAAGCAACAACAAAAAAAAGTCCTAGCACAAATATAACTTAAGACCACCGAGAACTTAAATACAACCCTCCTGGAGAAAAATAATACAGACAAACATAAGGAAGTCCAGATTCAAGAACACACCAGGTTGTCTTGCTTTTAGAAAAGAAGGAGCAAAAGGTAAATGTGTTCTCAGTAAGGGAGCACATCTGATTTGGAAGAAACAATATTTCCCAAACCCTTCCAGAATTCTACAGAAACAGTTCACCCTTGTACAACCCTTGCAGTTATGGGTAAATAGAAAACTCATTCTAATTTGGGAAAAACGTAATTTACATTTTTGTCTACTACAAACAGGTCAATGCACCAACTTTTTAGTTTGCCATTAAAACATCACTGGTTTTTAAGCTCTGCTTGAGAGCCTATGCTCCTCTCCTTATTTACATAAACTGCATTTAACATGTCTTTGCAAATGAGTGAGTTTGATACCAATAGAAACCCAGTGCTGTGGGGTAAAATAGCTCCTGATTAATTTAAAAATTATATTTACAGAATAGAAAGTAAGGTATATGTAGATTTTTAGCTTCATTATTTAAGAATTAGTACGACTCTGTTTACAAACTCTTGGCTGCATTAGGGAAATATCAATACCTTTCTATTATTTTAATGATGCCAAAGGGTCAGCTGAAGCTAATGGAGTTGCACTGTGGATGAATTCAGACCAATTAGGATGGTAAATTAATTGAAGGTTTGTCATTCTTGCACAACACCACTACCACCACAACCAAACCTTTGTGAATATTTCAACTGCCGCTGCTTCAGGCTCTCTGCCCAAACTGGAGCCCCACAGCAGTGCTGGCTGAAGAAAACGTGTGTGTGCCTGTGCTATCGCTGAAGGGCCTTCGATCTGAGGGAATTCAGGCTGGAATGCAACTCCTCCCTCCAGTCCCTGCAGGGGAGCAGCACCCCTGTGCACAAGGGTGCAGTAGCACAGCAATTACCTGAGGTAGCAGCTTAAGCCACAGCTACTGGATCCATCAGGGCCGCCTCTGGACAGGTCCAGAAGGGTCACACAGCAGCCAAGGTGGACCCTGCCCTCCCCTCTCTGGGACACAGCAGGGTGCTGCTGGGTGACAGCACTCATTCCTCTCTGATCCCGTGACATCAGCTTGCAGCCAGCTGAGCTAACCCGTTCACAGAGGAGACTGACACTGTAAACACTGATGGACCTGTGCCCCTCCAGCTGTACCAGCAGCTGGGATTTTGTGACACTGGTGCCTGGAACCTGGAGCACTGCAGGGTGTATCCCCTACAGCCTTTGCTTCTCCCTGCACGGCACATTTCTGGTCAGGTGTGCAACACAAGGGCCCCAGCCCTGCCCTACTTCAGACACCCTTCACACAGCAGAGTGTGAAGAGGCACGGCTGCCGCTGCACAAGCACAAATCCACACACTGCAGGCTGCAGAACCTTCCCTTAATTCATGGAAGTTTTGGCTGATTTAGATTTTCATGTCTTTCAGCAAGAGACAATTAAAGCACAGAGACAAAGAAGGCACAAAATCAGAGAAGAATGTCAAAACAAGCAGAATTCTGAAAGACGAATTTTGAAAAGCTGCATCACACACACACCCTTCATAATGACTAACTGAACCATTAATTGAACCACTTCAAGTGATTTTTCACTGAATTCTAATTTTCATTACCAAATATTTATGGCCCAGGATATTCTGTGATTTGGATAAGAGTTTGTTTTTTTTTCTTTTCCCCTTGATGGACACTGCCATGAGAACTACAGTGAAATACATTCCTCCTACTCTGGTAATAAGGTATACATTCAATTTTAAATTATAGAAGGCAATGGTTTTTTTTGGGATTTTTACTTTTAGTAACACAAATCAGGTCAGCTGGAGATGCTGTTTCTACCCTGGAGAGTCTTGTGCAATGTTTTAAATTGTAAAGGGAAATAAGTGATTCTAGCTTTTATGACAACACAATTCTCAGTGACTTCTCCTGGTATTATTTTTCTGGGAATTGCTGCACACTGCAAACTAAAATAAACTTCTATGAGCACCTTGAGAGAAATATGCATTTAAAAGTTTATTGAGGCAAGGTAAAAGACTACACTGAGAAGACTATGTTAGCCCAGGCTAAGCAGAATAGAGCCTGATTTCTCTGCCTACATTTTCCTCATACGTAAGTGGAAAATGTAGTCTAAAATTCCTACTTCCACTTGGATGTAAAGTCCTAATCTTCACATTCTACTCATGCAAAACAGACAGATTCTTTTGTGAGAATAACTGGAAACAGTTCCTTCTAGGCAACAACCAGTGACAATCTAAATGATGTAAGTGTAACTGTATTGTTGAGGAAGTTTCCAAAAGTAATTTAAGAATATTGATACTGAAAAATTAATTTCTCAAGCCAAAAAGGAGTAACTATCATGAGGAGTTCTGTGGTTTTATTCAGCATTAGCTCAGTTTAGATCCTGGGATAGATGACACAACCTGAGCAGCTACAATGCAGGTCAGTACGCGTGATGAACAGCCCTGACACCTGGCAGAATTCTTGTGTCCAATGGGCAGTGTTTTCATTCTGAATAGCTTCTGTAACACCACCCTGCCCACCTTCCACGTGACATGAGAACATAGCTCTCTCCATAACAACTGTCTGTAGACAATATCAAGCATAGTGATTGCCAAACCCACGTGGAAATGGAAGTGTCCCACCTCCCTACACTCCAATGCAGCAGTTTGGAAAGGAAAACCACCAAGTTCCCTTTCTCCTAAGAAGCTTTAAAAACGGATCTGTAGATACCAATAGAGAGGGATGAGAAGAACAATTAAGAAACAAACTCCATAGTAGCAGGTGGCTGAACACAGAAATATATTCTGGTTTAGATTTTTAATAGCTTCTAGTTCTTTCCTCACACAATACATCCATCTTTATAAAGTATGAAGATTCAAATAAACACCCTTAAACAAACGAAATTTTAAGTCAGTAGCATCTTATAAGGACAAAAAAAATTGCCCTTCTTCTACCTGTCTCACTTCTCTGGCTGTATTTTCCAAACACTGAAAATAACATTAGCTGTATGAACAGATAGCTAAGATAATGTTATCTTCTGGCACAGCTGGCAAGAAGCAATGCACAAAAAGAATGTACTAAGACTTCATTCTGCAATAGGAATTGGTATTTTGGTATTAAGTGTATATGACAAAATTACACCAATACATTTTCTTCACTCAGGAGAAATATCAGCCTAATAGTTCTATAGAAATGGCAGGAATCTGCTGCAAAAGAAACTTGTTTCTGTGGGGAATATGGAAAGAATTGGACTAGTGTACTGTAGACACTTGAATTTATCTCTGTATCTGATTTGAATGTTATATATTTAAATGTAAGATTTGTAGATAAAAGTAGTCATCCTTCTCCCCAACGTGTTCCCAACTCCACAGAAACATACACTGCTACTCGCTTAAGAGCTAAGCTAACTGCTTTGACTGAAAATGAGGATTTTAGCTTTCTCACAAAATTACAGGGATTCCTCAGAAAAACAAATGAACCCGAGTTCCAGTTTGCTGCTTTTGTTACCAAGTCCAGTTCTTGACAAGTGTGTTTTCATGCACAGTGTTCTCTATCCTAAAATGATGACTAATTGCTCTGTCTTTTCCCTTGGGTGAAGTTCAGAATAAGCAGTTCTAGAGAGTTAATGTGTATACACATTTGCACAAACAAAAGCTACAATAGAAACACGGTAGGAGTTAAAGAGTTTGGGTCATGACATGGTTGGTGTGCTTTGTTACCCTCCCAGAAGGAGGGGAGAGAGATCTACACCCCAACTTGCTTACAGTTTATATACAAAGAGACAAGGTTAAAGCATCAGTTAAAAGGTAGCTTTCCACACAAGAGACAGGGATATTCAGAAGAGTGACATCTGCTTAGTTTTGTGGGGTTTTGTTTGGTCAGGGTTTCATAAACGACACAGATTTTAAATAAGCTTCAGTTAATTGCTTCTGAAGGGCTCTTGATGGAACCAATCCTTATTTTGTAAGAATGTAACACGCGTAAGATTTTAAGTTGTTTTTTCTGAATGAAACTCTAAATTTGAAAATTGAAAACAGTTTATTTCCGGCATATGTTTAACAGCTGCATTCTTTTAAGATACTGGAATGTGGAAAATACTGACAGTAATTAGTACAGGAGAGTTGTGCCATGCAAAGGATTCAACAGGAAAGGTACACAAGGTACACAAGATGCTTGAAGCTTTAATAGGACAACAGAGATGACATGCAAAAGGAAGGTATGAAAAAACTCTACATGGCAGAAGGTCTGCAAGGAAATGGGAAAAAGTGACCGCTCTCCCTATTCTGTCCCCCTGCACCTCAATTTATTCCCTAATTTATTCTAGTCTAACACAGCTGCAACTTCAGTCTTCTTGAAGCAATCAACAGGTCTGTTGCTCAGAATGAACACCAAACTGATCATTAGAGCTAAATGGTGCTTTGTCAGGCTGCCAGAATTACTCTTTGAAAGAAACACATTATTACAGTTTTAGGAAGTACATTAATGTCACAAGTACGACCGGCCTTCATTTTCCCATGTCAGTGTCAGGCATGCATACGTACTGCCAGGAGGAGGGGCAAACTACTGCTCAGCTATTCTGTTTATTTCTCTCAGCTCCCAAACTGTGCCAGCTCTTCCCTGCTTTGCAGTCATGTGCCAAAGCCTCAACCGAGATCAGGGCTCCCACAGCAAGACACGATCCTCGCCTCAGAGAGATCACGGGTCACACAGCCAAGACTAGCAAATGGTAGGAGAAATAATGGAGCAAGCTGGAGGTAAACTTACTTGCCCCAGGTCAGACAGGACATGAACACAAATCCTATTCAGACCTCCTTCCCTAATAGGTTGCTTTTCCACTCATCTTTGGCTGAACTTTCTTCTTTGCTGCTTCTCCTCAGTTCTGAATAAATCATTCTCCAGCTCTTAGGTCAAGATTTATGTTCACATATGATAATGTTAACCAGGCAAGAAATCTTATGCTGCCATACTAAAAGCACTGGCAAGATCAAAACTTTTTAGCCAAGAATTTTGTTGCTGGTTTCTTTATCCATATACATTTAGAATTGCTTCTTCTTTACTGGTACTTGTGTAGTTAATTCTGTGTCTGTCTGCCCAGGGCAAGGACTTAACTTCTGTTATTCACAGCTCAGGACATGAAGAAATCCTGCATTTGGTTAGCTGCAGCACTTCCTCTGCCCCCTAAGTATTTTGACTTTGTAGAGTTTACTGCAAATATGGCAACAAAACTTAGTAGCATAAAAGCAAACTGTTCTACTGTTAGTTCTGCTACTAACAAATTCACCACTTTCACATGCAAGACTGGGTCATCCATCCAAATAACTTGGAGCCAGAAAGAAATTCTAACCAGTAAGTTGTTCTAGATAAACAAAATTGTTGTCTTGACTTGAGCCAGACAAAGTTACTGCGTTGAATACAGCTGACAGATGAGATTTCTGGAAGTGCTAAATACAGCTCCCATTGACCCTAATTGTGATACAAAACTGACATTTTCAAAACTGAGATTGTCCATTGTTCAATTACCCTAAATCAGTTTGTCTAAAGGAGTGTTATTTGGCCACCTTCTATTAATTACAGCATAGCAACTGAAGTAGTTTTCAGTAGAGTGCCTTAAGCCTGTAAACAGAACGCCAGTCACATCATCTTCTGTGATTCTCCTTGAACTCCACACCTAGATTCTGTACCTTCCTGGTTACATTTTCTTTGAGGGGTACAATACAAACTACTGTGTAATTCTAAATCACCCAGAAAAAAAAGAGACCACATGATGATTGCTAGGGAAACTGGAGGTATACAGTAGCCAGTGAGGGTGAGTAATAGCAATAGTAATTTCATTCTGTTGTCCAAACTGATGGTGCACATCTCCCACAGTGGCCCCTCTTAGCCAGCCATCAGCTTCCACTAAAAACCACAGGAGACTGGAGTCCTTTACCTAAATGCCATGAAGTATTGTTTGAACAGAGGACAGTGAGCAAAAATTATCTAGAACAATTCTCTAACACTTATATAAATTACATCACCTAACTTTAGATCCTGAAATACACCATATCAAGTATTTAATAGTACATTTATATAATAAAAATTCAATGGACCATAAGGTGGTTGCTATAGCAACTGGATGAAATAGCTCCACGTGAACTGAGAGTGAGAAAAATGCGTGAAATGTCCTGGTAAGAAATCTGGATGCTGATGTGTGATTAAAATGCACCAACTTACAGATTGCTCAGTACTCTTCAGACTCTATGGGAGATTAAAGAGGAGGCAACGCCAAACAATGGGCTGGCTATCCCTCAGTCAGGAGAGCAAATGGGGTAGCACAGCTCTCTTAGGCTGTGGTTGAGTACTGTGACAAAAGCTGATGATAAATTCTTCAGTTCCAAAACATGGGCAGGTTTCCCATATAAAAGCATAATTCTTGTCCCCAAATAATTTTATTTATAGCAATTCCCATGCCAAAAAGTGAAGAGAAACACACAAACAATGACACCACAAACCTAAAGAAATATCAGCCTTCAAGCTGAACAGTGACTTCACTGACCAATGTTGTAAATAGGCTTGCTTGTGAGTGCAGAATTAGACACAACAACATTTGGAGATGCTTTAGAGTCTACACACCATTCTGTGGTTCTGTTTAAGCTGCATGTTTGGCCTCTCATTTCAAAGCCTGTCCTGCCCTTCATTCAGACCCACATACTGTTTCCCTTGAACAGAAAAGAAATGGAAAAGGGTTTTGAAGGCAGAAAACTCTCACTACTTATTCATGTTTAAATGAATTTTCAAATAGTATGAAGAAACATAATAGAATTGATGTTTTAGAACCATTTCTGAAAAAGCTCCTGTAATTCCTAAAAGAATTTTAGAAGTAGTAGTGGCTGCTTCTGTTCCATCCAAATAAAAATGCCTGGGACCTTGGGATTAGAAGCACTGAAGAGAGGGTGTTCCTACCAGGGGAGAGGGGGGACTGGACATGTAGGTAACTTAATAACTGTTCACACATGCTGGCCCATAGAATTAAAGGAACAGAAAAAAAATCCATGCAGCCTTGGTTATGAATCCTTAATCTAAAAGCCACACATTTTCTACCATTTTCATTTAATTTAACATAAATGCTTTATTTTTGCAGTAGCTTTCCCTACTGTGGTATCTTCTGAAATCCAATAGGAGTGCAAGCATATAGTAAATCAGTGTATAGTCATTCAAAAGACAGGCTGAAAGATGGACCAGGAATACAATCAAAACACATAACCACATTCCTGTGGTAAGTATTTGAGCTAATACTATATATAATTGTACTGCTAATGCCAGCTTCAGCTTATAACATCTCAGGTGCCCACGTCAACATTGTAACGCAAGAAATACCAGAAATTAGATAGTAAAGAACTGGTGCCAAATGTGACTTTAAACCTGTGGGAAGATAAAAGTTATCCAAAAATCTTCTCAGAGGGAGAAACCATGTGGTACACAGCATATGACAACTTGTTCCTCACTGTTTCCAGCACCGTGCTACCACAGGATGCATGGCAGGATGCGCAGCAGCCCTCTGCTGTGAGCTGATCCTTAGCTGTAAGCACAGTCTGAAAAAAGGCAACCTAAGCAAAACAGATCTCCTCCAGCTGGAGGGGGAGGAGGAGAGACCTCAATGTCCCAGTGTTCCCTCACACCGCTGGACACACTAAGCAGCCACAGTTACAATCAACACTGAAGGGAAATTAACTTCTTGGAAACACACAGCAGTGAAGAGAACCATTACACACAGGAAACACTATTTGAGTATGAGCAGACACTAATTTCCTACTGAAAGCCCTGCGTTCACATCCCTTTCTGGCAAAGTACTATCCATGTGTTGAAAACAAACAGGACTTGCCTTCCCTTTCAATTGACACAAAAGCACAGTGGCATCACACCTTTAGGTTCCTTAAAAACATTAGGAGGAAACCAATGTGAAATGGTCCAAATGTGAAGCTGACCCATGAGCCTCCCAAAGGCAGTTTTTCCTGAAAGCAGTTTAAGGAGCATCCAGGCTCTCTTTTCACTGACTTCATTATGCCAGCCAAGCAGATTAAAATCTTCCACTGGCTGAAGCACCTTCAAAATCTGGCTACTGCTTTAAACAGTCCATTACTTTTCACTATGGTTCCCCACCTAAGTTTTGATCTAAGTATTGCTTTACACTCAAAAATTCAGCACCGTTTTAATGCACTGATAAATGTAGAAAATTATGTCATATCAGTGTCTTGGTTTTGAGAGAGATTAGGAGGAAACCTCCTGAAAAGGGTGTTTCCTCTAAAAAAAAAAAGGACCTCTTTCTGACTGCTGAATACCAGAGCCCACAATCACAGCTTGTTTTTGAACAGAGCTCTGGACTGCACCGCCCTCCTCCTTCTGAGGTGCAGGAGCATAAAGCAGACAACAGGGGCACGCTGCCACAACATCACCCTGAGACACACAGAAAACAATTTCTTACTAGTTTTAGAGCAGGTAAGCAAAAACTCACACACAAACATTTTTGGGGTGGGGTGGAGGCTTCAGGGAGACAGACACAATGCACATTTTGGATAACCAGAAGCTATGTGCAAATTTTCAGCTCAATTTATTCAGTGCTGTAAGTGAGGATAAATATCTGGGAATGTAGCTCATCTGTTTCAAACTTGCTGTCACAGAACTTGAGGAAAAAAAGGGAAACATGCCTCAGCTTAGTACCACAACAAGGAAACCACACATACATCTTTGTCTAAACAAACTTATCACATCTAGAGTACCAAAAAAGAGGGCAACACAAGCCTCTTACCACAGTCATAAGTGCCTGAAGTTCCAACAGCAGCCCACAACTTCTGTGAACAATTTTCCACCACCTATAAAAATACAAAAATTTTTACTATTCACAGAAAAAGTCCCTTTTCATGCCCTCTGCCAATCCAAATCCCATGTAATAGTACTCTGTTCCATGGCACCTTTAGCAGTAGAACATTTGATTCAGTGACAGAAGATGCAAAAAAAAAAGAAGAAAAAACAAACAAGCAAAACCGAAAAGAAAAAACAAACAAAAAACCCCAACCAAAATAATAAAAAAAAGAAACAATGTACTCCAAATTTGAATCAGTTTGAAAACAGATTGAAAAAGGAACGATGCCCAGAAATCTTAACTTTATTACTTTTCTACTCTATGAAATAGTTTACACAAATAAACTGCAATCTAGTTACATATTCATAAACAAAGAATTTAAGTATGGTAACATAATTAATGCCAACCAGGATGTATTTATGGGAAAAGCATCTCAACTAACTTGATGAGATTAAAAGTTCATATTAAAAAGAAAATTGCTTGATGTAGTTAGAATTATGTAGATAAATTAGACCTGGTACTTCTTAAAATGTTGACTGAGAACTTGAAATGAAAAAACCACGTATCATTTGCTAATCAAATTAAAAACTGATTAAGTAACAAATCTCAGTTGAAAGTTATAGCAGAAAATCCTCATCAGGGAGCAAGGCTTTTAACGCATTCCTGCAGGCTCTACAGGCTTTTAATAATTTACTTTTATCAATTAGCTATCCGATGGGAAAAAATAACGGTAAAATCTGGAGAAAAGAGAGAGGAAAAAGCAAGAAATAGGGAGTGCCATGAACGTACAAGGACAAACACCAGCCAGAGCAGCTTGCACTTTAATACTTCTAACCATAAACCCAAGCAAATATTTTGGCACACTTAAGGCTGTGAAAAGGAATCTTTCTGAATCCCTGGGTCACAGGATAGCAGCAGGAGCTCCAAAGTGTTACCTCTTGCTTGTTCTTCTTCCAGAGGCACTTGAGCTGTTTAACACTTTTGATTCCAAGCTGCTACTCTGCATGTGCATGCACATGTGTGCAATCACCTCAGTGCACATGAACATCTACAGAACAGCACTTTATTCCTTGGGGCAATGAAGCAGGACAACACAAGCTATTTACACAAGAGGATTAACACGTTGCCATGGAGATATGATACATTTTTTGATGGATATAAGTTCCTCACTAGGGTGAGGGATGAAATTTAACATCCCTGTGTCATTACACTCTAAACAATGTGCCAGAATCAGTGACAACCAGCCATTCCTCCTCTCCAACATACTCCTGCTGGGAACTGGGAAATTCATTTACCGAAAGATGCAACAAAAATTCAGCTGAAGATAACTAAAACTTCCCATAAGTCAAAATTCTGTTATTTCTCAAGCTACTATTGTAACTACAACATTAATTTTCTCTTTAACTATCAAACTGTTCTTTAAAATCTCTAGTTTGAAGGCGGCCATGGTCAGCACTTTAAGCATCTCCAAAACAACCATTTGCAAAAACATAACATATGTGCTACCCTGAGACCAAGGACCAGCACAGTGAATAAGAAGCCGTTGGCACTCACACTGATTTCCCTCATTAGATTCAGAAATAAAGCTGGCAAATTGTTCTTCACTTAGGTTTTTTTTTAATCCTATCAATGTAAATTCCCATCATACCATGAAAGATACAATAGAAACACTTCCTAGGAAAGAAAAGAATAAATTTGTAGAACTGAAAATTAGTTTTTCTTATGACCATTGGAAGTCTGGTATAAAAACTCTTCTGAAACGTAATGACTGTCCTTTATTCAAACAGGAGGGTTTCATAAATAATAAATCATATCATATTCAGTGAATATGATATGATTTATTATTTAAGCCACAGGCTGCCCAGAGGAGCTGTGGCTGCCCCATCCCTGGAAGTGTCCAAGATCAGGCTGGATGGGTCTTGGAGCAGCCTGGGATAGCAGAAGGTGCCCCTGGCCATGGCAGGGGCTTGAACTGGATGATCTTACAGGGCCCTTCCAACCCAAACCATTCCATGTTTCCATTAGTTTCAGAGCATAACCCAGTCTTTGCTTCACAGGCACAGTTTCAAGGAATCAGTTTGTTCAGACACACAGGTTAAACAAATGAAAGTGAGGGGTGCATCTCAAAAGTTAGTTAGCGTTGTAAGCCACTTCACAGAACTGAAATGTGGTACAATTTCATGCTGGGTATAATCCTGTGCCCCTGCTAATTACTCTCAGAAAAGCAGACTCTCACTCTCATCCTCCACCATCAAGCACTCACAATCCTCCCTGTCCTAGTGCACACACATGCTGATCTGATAAAACAAGCAAACTCAAAAATAAGAACACCTATCATCTTGCTATTCAAGGACACAATAAATTAATATTTCTCAAGTTATTAAGGGACCTAAAGACCCATATATATGCATAACTACCTTTCCAAATACAGGCCTTGCTTGTCAAATATCTACAATGTTCAAACAAATGATGGGATTCAAACTTGCTCTTAAATGGCACATATGTCTCAGATGTGACTACAGCTATTAGTGTTCATATCCAGTATTTCAGCATCTCCTGTGGTAAATTATTTCCTGTAACTGAGAAGTAATTATCACTAAGTTATTGGGTTATCAGACTTCTAATGATGTTATAATTGCTTTCATTATACAATTGATTTGTCACAAATGTTCGTATTACAATTATTATTGACCTCCTGCCACTCCTATACCATAACTAAAGTTTCAGTTCAGCTTAACACGTTGCCCTCCCCTGCTGCTGAAGACACATCACAGAAGCCACAAGATACCTGCAGTCACTCTGCAGCTCAGCAGCTGTATGTGAACCTGGCCAGATGTTATTTTGCCATCTATTCCCCAAGTTCTTACTTCCTCCATACTTCACCTTGGTGTTTCAGCACCTTAACTTGGCTTCCTGATTTCATCATGCTCATTGACTTCCACTGCATTGTATTTCTCTCCATGTACAGAAGTTATTTCCTGTTCTGCAGTTTTCCTTTGGAAAAAAAAAAAACTAAAACCAAATTAGTTTCTGCTTCACTTTGCCTGGTATTTTCTTTTTATATGAAGTAATAGTCCAGTTAATTCACTTCCATGTTTTTTTTAGAGGGTTCAACTTCTACCTCTCTGAACAATTTTTTTTCTCATTTCTTTCTTTCTGGAGATTTTGCTGAATCTCTCTGAAAGTTAAGAATGGACGAAACGAAGTGCAATACACCAGTTTCATATAGTCTTGTTTTAGCAGCCTCTTCAACCCATGCCTGTTCAGATAAATTTCCTATGGGGTTCTTACCTTCCACAAGCTGTTGTTCTGAAAGTACATGAGAACTCTGTGAGTGACTGTTTGAAAATGAGAGCCCTAAAATCCAATAATATTGACACCTGTTACTGCCTTCACACAAACCTAAGCAAGATGCATCTTTCCCTCGTTTTTCTTGCCCGGCAATTAAAGTTCAGCTGGTGGAGGCTCACCAGCCTGCCAGCACCAGGGAGTTCATATACTTTGCAAAATGACTTCTACAAGTCTAGGAGGTCATTAAACCATCCATCTGCCTACACATTTTTTCCTTCATCTCCGAGACGTTCATGCTTTAAAAGCCATAGAGGATTAAAAACATAACGGGGGGTGAGGGAGGATCATGGTTAGTATTATTCTGCCCTCTAGAATCAAACCAACATGATTAGTAATTAGAGAACTATATAAACATAGTACTGTAAAGAACCAGATGTCTGTAACAGTAGAAATTCTGCAGCAGAAATTCTGAGAGCTAAAGTATATCCTTTAGGTAGTAAAAAGGGAAGCTAATACCAAGAACAAATAATACTGAAAAAATTGTAAAATACATGAACCATTAAAAACTCTAGAGAAACATTTTTGTCCAAAAAATAAAAAATAATATATATTTTTAGTGTTCTAGCATTGCTGGCATTTAAATTATTGCATTACTAAATGAAAAAGGAAGGAAAAAAATCCCCAAAAGTTATGTAACACCTATATGAATCAGCACTGTCTGCAGTGAAAAACAAATATCCAGTAACTCTTCTAAAGTGTCTATATGTAGACAGAATTCTTGCCTGTGTAGGAACCTGAAATGCCATATCAAAGTAGGCTACACCTGACTCCACAAGTAGAATAATCACCTAATTTTCACTGAAGATACACCAGTGTAGATCAGGAACTTCACTGAAGTCAAGGAATTGAGAACAATTGCCCTTCATTCAGCAGCTGCATACCCATTGTCTGATTGGCATGAACAACATTCAGCAGTAAACATGTAGATGAATTTTAAAGAGTAAATTTCAGAATCCATACTGTTGCTCTATAACACACTTCACATTATGTTGCCATTTAATCGCTTGTGAGGATCTCCATAAATTCTGAATATTACACTCTAAGAACCTATGGCCAGCTTGTGACCGTTTGCTTCAGGAGGTGGGATCTGTCAACAGGTGGGAATCAGCTGTCTCATGTAGCCCATGTACCACTTATTTAGATCACAAAAATGACAGAAACAGTAGGAGAAACACCCTTGTGAAGCCAGAGTTACAATCTCTACCTCAAAACTGGCTTTACTAGAATGGACATTTGCATTTCCCAAAACAGCATTAATTTGCCTATGAGAACCACCAATGCCAGAACATACGGATTAGCCCTATGAACTTGGAAAGGACAGGCAGTATCTTACATCACACAGTGCTTTTGTAGAAAACCTTCCAAACAGACCTGACTGCAAGACAGCTCCAGCTATGGAATTCAGAACAAACAACACAGACTTGGTGGTACGAGAGGCTGGCTAAAATATACTAAACTCTCACAACAAAAATAAAACTTATGTCACATAAATATTTCAGAATGCTACTGTGCTACCAGTTGCTTAGCAATGTGCTCTCCTCTAACAAAAAGCTGTCCTTTGCTCCTAGCAAGTTCTAACAGCAGACAGTAATCCTGGTTCCCAGGCTCTAAAGACCCTTTGGAGGACAGCAAAGCTGAGAGATCCTGCACAGTGAGGGTCTGCCTGCACTGCTCTTCTCTCTCCAGCCTGCTCGATGCCTGGCTCTGCAGCGCTGTCTCTTCCCAGGCCAGGGCCATATGGACTCCTTTGACCCAGCAGCACACTGCTCACACTTCCCACTTGTGTCACCTCCCTGCAGCTTCGGGAGCCGCAGCAGTGCCTGGAGGGCACACACACAGAAGCGTGGAAGGAGTGAGAGATCATCTCTCTCTTCCTTGGCACAAGCTCTTCCACCAGTTGAGACCATCTCCTCAAGTTTCCACCATAAGGAAGCGTGACTGGAGGCTTGATTCAACTTTCTATTTAAAGCCAAAAATGTTTTCTTGTTACAGTGGTGTAGGAGAAAGACAATACTGCCATTATACCAATGCTAAGAGCTCCTTAAAGGCATTTCACTCTTCTCAGAACAATCCCTCTTTCCAGAACAACAAATCTCTGACATGCTGATGATGCTCCATGCAGAGGTGGAAGAGATCAGGCAGAGCCAAAGAAACCCATCAGGCATTTTTTTGCCAGTCTGGAGGCAGACCTTTAAAACAAGATCTTACTTTTCATATATTCCCTCCCCTATTGTGTTCTGCCAATGAGTGCACAAATTTGAGCCCCATTTCTGAGACACTAAATCTCTCCAGCATACTCCATTTGAGCTTCAGGGAATACAGTGCTAAAGCTAAGACACATGAAGTTACAGCAGCAGAACCTAAGTTAGAGACCTAGTTAAAAAATATCCAGAGAAAATTTCTTTCAGAGCATTCAGCAGTCACATAGCATGTCCATTTATGGTTTGCAGGTTTTTAAATGCAGAACACAATACTTAAAATTACTAATTTACTTCTTTTTCTAGAATCCTGAAATACAGAAATATTTTCCCCCCAGGATCCTACCAAAATAATAGAAACAATTGCATTTGATGTAACAGTAATTGTGAACTATAGATGTCAAGATCTGAAACTAGTTATCATTACATGTATCTTCCTCTGTTCTAATCTGTTATCTAGCACTTAAAGAATTTGATATTTTTAATTACTCTCGCTACTTTCAAAAGAAAAAGCAAAACCACAGATGATTACTGCCATTATTTTCTAACTTATTCTGAGCTTAAACTTAAAAGAATATCATTTGGGAGTACATTCCTTTATTTTTTGGCAAATGATGCAATTAACCTTCACCAGCATGATTAAGTAATCAATTGCTTCAGGACATTTTTCACACAACTTTCACATACGTGTACCCCTTTCCATTTCTACACATAATCTAATGACCACTGAAAAATACTGTGGATATTGTAGAACCATCATTTCAAAGAGGACATATAGAGAAATTGACAACACATTATTGAATCTTATCAGATGTAATTAATCACCCTGTCAAGCACAATTCCTTATTCCTAAATTCAGGTTCAATTGACAAGACCATTGATGACCAGACCCCCATCAAACTCTCGATGTGTCACTGAGCCGTTAATCAATACATTCCACATATAACATAAAGATGTATAGGAAAATGCCTGTTAGAACACATGTTTCATACAAAGCTATCCTCTAAAATACCTAAAGAAAAATGCAGCAAACTGCAGCGATGACTGCAGACCTCGCAATCCACAGAGATTTTGTGTTCCCTCCCGGCGCATGTTGAAGCAGGTTCTGAGCAGTGCCCCGGGGCGCTGCCATCAGCAGCAGCAGCCTGATGGTGCCGGAGGGGAAGGCACGGTCAGGACAGCTCTGATCGATCCCGAGGTTTCCACAAAGCTTGCCGAGGTGAATGTCCAACTGCAGCTCTGAGCTCCTTGCTGCAGGCAGCATCCTGCCAGCCCTCACAACACCAAGCCTGGCATGTCATAGCCATGTGCAGAGTGCTCTTTACAACTGGCTCTAACTCTTGGTCAGTCCCCAAGTGCTCCAGCACTTGGGCTGGGGGATTATCGAAGGGCTACCAGTGAAAATCAGTCCAAAAAGAGTTACCAGCAGCACCTCAGAAAGGTGAAATACTCTGGCAGAGTAGGTAAAATCTCAGAGGTTTATGACACTAGATATCATCAGTGCTGCTGAATCAGTTAGTGGCTCTATTCCTGACATTTAAAGCCATTTAATTTGAAATTAAGTAGTCTCCCCCAGATCACCAGGGATACATGACAGGTATTAGCAGCCCAGGGCAGCAAAATGAAGAGGCAAACTGGGAAGTTTCCTGACACAGGACAGAGTTCAGATCTGTGCATTTAAAAGGTAAAATATGAAAGAAGGGAATCATTTAACAACTTCCCCAGCCCTTGTACCAGACAGAAATGAGAAAAATATTGAGAACTGACACCTGAGTTTCTCTGGGAAGCTCGTAAACACAAAGCATCCATGCACTTGAAACAACTACAATGAACTCCAGGAAAGAAAGCCCTCAAGATGCTCTCAGGGCTTTACACTCTTTGAAATCCTCAGGAACCCGCTAAAAGAAGTTGGGTGTTTTGTTATACAGACTTTGTACGTTGGCTTCTTGATTTATATGATAGTCACATATTTTCACAAAACAGCAGATTACTAATACAACTTTCTACACTTCAAAACAAATTTAAAAGCACTGAAGTGCTGGTAAGCAACAGCAAGGTATCAGACCTGGATTTCAAATGCTAGTTTTCAACTCAAAAAGCTAAAATTCTTGGCTAAAGACTGCTGTCAAATAGGTACTTCATCCTCCATGCCCATCAATGGGCTTGTCTTCATGCAACATCTGCTTTAATGGATTTCTCTCAGTCCCCACAGTAATATACATGAAGGAGCAACTCTAGCACATCACCAGTATCAAGTAAGAAACTCCCACTCATGCAGCAGAAGGGCAGGGGGAAATGAAAACTATTTTCAGTGAAGTCAAGCACTGAGCTGATTCTCATCTTGAAATATTCTGACTTTATTTCAAACATGGGGATTAAAAAAAAAATATTTTTTTTTTGCAGGCAGGTTTACTTTATACGAAAAAGATCTTTTAAAGGAACAATTTTCCTTGGAAAAGATGTTTCAAAAGTAATCTTCTCTTCCAGACTGTAATTTGTTTTCTCATACAATAATTTGGAGTTGATTATTTCCTTCTTGGAAAATCTAAAATGTCAAATCTAGATGAAAGGCTTGAGAGCCTGGGGCAGAGCCCGATGGGCCAGGCCCTGGTAGCCTGCAGCACTCAGCCCTTCATGGAGACTCAAAAGAGCCACAAATATCACTGCTCTCTAAACACAGTGCTACATCACAGCTTTGCAGATTCTGCAGTTCCATTAAGTTCCAGAAAAAAAAAAAAATCTCCAACTATCTCAGGAAAGAAAATAAAGCAAACTAGTGGAAATGCCTTCACATTTTGACACAATGGTAATTTTTGTACTTTGTCTTTGAACTTCCAAAAGCACAAATAGGAATTACTCCAGCTCTAATTGTTCCTCAGAATTCCTTATCAGATTTCATAGTATCATATATTTTAAGGCTTTAAAAGCATTGCACACCTGTCTTATCTTATATTAAAAGGGATGAGTAACTGTATCTGTCCCTAAACATCACCTGCATTTGTTAAAGTCCTTCTTTTGTTCTCTTCAATTTAGTAACTACCATCACTGCAGGAGACTGCCATTTTTCTTCCATTATACTTTGAAAATAAATCCTGCATGTTTCAAAACTGTATTTAACTATTTTCTCAATAATTAGCAGATTTATGATGCTGACAATCACATCACAGACACAGGATCTGTGCTTTGCAGCTCCCAGTAACTTCTAGCAGAAAAAAATCTCCTTTCACCTTGCAGCTCACTCTCCAAGATGGGGTTGGCAGTCCAGCATCATGCAATGAAGAGACTTTTGAGGAACTCCCCACTCCAACTAAAAAACGTGTACGGTAGTTGTAACTCATAGCACACACACTGCAGTACCTGGATAGCTCCAAAACTTGTATTTTTCATAGAGACCTAAAGGAATACTCTCAATGAGTGCTCTATATGCTTTAAAATCATTAATAACAATTAGCTGAAAGATATAAATCTTCCACTACTGAAAAAATGAGTAATGCATCTTCTAACTAATGGACTGCGAATGCTATAAAAACCTCAGGCTGATAGAAGTGCTCTTCTCCCTAGTCCATAGTGCTTTCCAGATAAATATCTGATTATTTTAAAGTAGAATTTCAATACGTGGATAATCTCAGCAGAATACTGTTAAGTAGATATTGATGTATTCCTACAAAGATGTCTCCACTGGATGTAGAACTCAATTATGCTTTTTGTGTATTTTATTTTTTTTTAATCTGCTATCAAAGACTACATATGTTTCTAATACACAATTTTAAATCAATTAGAAATCAGTCTGGAATTGACACAAGGTCAGTAGAAGCTATAGGCAACTGGCTTAGATACAAAAAATCCATCATAAATCTCATCTGAAAGCTTAAGAAAATACTTTCAGATTGAGCAGTGCTCTAACTATGCTATTAAATAAGACACACTGCTCATAAAAACAATTTATACTTAGTAATATCATTAAAAAAAACTCCTAGCAACTGAAGAAGAGGTAAGAAATCAAAAAAGTCCTAAAATGAAAGTTTAGTCAGTAACTTCTGTTAATTTCTATCACCCTAGCGTCTGCTTCTTACATACCCCTGCATAAGAAAGATTTTTCAGTTTTGGAATTTAATAAAAAAAGGGAAGTCTAAGAGAAGTCTGTTGACATACTGAGTCCACTGCATCAAAAAGGTTACAGTAACCTTTTTGGTTAGCAGTGAGAAATCAATTCCCTGTGTTCTAAGTGGTCTCTCCAAGGCAGCCCACTCGGATTGTAAAGAGCGTGTTCTGGTTATCAATGAGCTGAGCAACAGAAGTCTGGGTGGAACATACTCAGGCAAATGTCTAACAGTAAAAGCATTCCAAGCAAAAGGAGAATTTCTATTGCTACATGAAACTAAAATATCTATATATTTAGAGCTAACAAGTACATAAAAAAGGTGCCTCAAGAATGCTTGAAGAGAGATCCCCTGGCTTTATACCTTCAGCCCCATGGAGTGTGCCAGGCTCCTGTTATAATCAGAAGGTGCTGCTACATTTCTGCTGAAATTAACCTCTGCTTTTCTCTATTTCACAGTGATGATGTCAGAAGAAAAGCCAGCAAAAGGCAAAAAAAATTGGGCAGTCTGGTTTTAGTCTACTCTGACCAACAAATAAAAGTGATCCATTTTTATATACAGTACACCGTGCACTTCAAAACTCAGCTTTTGCCTGACTATGCTCTTTGATGCTGGAATTGTGCCCCATCTCTCCAGAGACCTTACACAGGATTCAACGGGAAGCAACTCTGAAATAATTTTACTAATGAAGATGCTTCTGAGCTGAATATGATAAAGAAAGTAAATTTAAATACAGCAAAAAGTGGTTCTAAAAGGCGGAGTCAAGAGTTTTAGAAATTACACCAATTACATCAGAATAAAAAACTGGTAGCAACATGAAGCTTAATTGCTGGGCAAAACCAGAATTCAGTGCTGCTCAGTACATAATGGAACACAATACACTGTGAAACAAGAAAGACTTAGCAATAAAGATGGGCTCTTCAGTCCCTGGAACAGTTTTGCAAGAGGTTTACCACCCTAAACACACAGCTAGGACTCTATGTATTTCTTTTCCCCAGACAAGGATTTCGTTTTTGAAGCAAAAGACAGCACTTCAACGTACAGAGGTAGTAAAGAACAAGAGTAAAATATTGTTTGCACACACACGCACAAGATCACAGCCAGTGCAGAGAGATGTAATTTGGGAAGAGGGATTTTGCCACACTAAGTGCTTGGTTAATGAGCTCATTTAAAGGAAATAAGGGCATAGTGATTCGTGCTTTGCCTTCTTGTAGGAGAATAGCCAGCTATCCAAGAAAACTGTCAAGAGAACCATCATTTTGTAAAGCCAACTCTTCACTAACCCACTTTCAAAAGCAGTCACAATGGTCTGTCATCTCAGGAAACTTAAATATGTCTGTAAGTGTTTTACTTGCACAGTGAATTGAGCTTGAAGTCTAGCTTATTTTGCTTTTGCAAGGAAACACGATCAGCATCAGATGAAAACTGGAATGCTTTACCAGTTATAATTTTTTTCATGTCTGCTTGACTCAGTATTACAGCTCCTACAGTCTTTCCAAATTAATTACAGATAAGCTAATTATGACAGTCACGAGAAATGTACTTTGTGGATATATGAGTTTTAATAAATTAACCATGTCATTTTATTCAGTGCCTTCTGCATGTGACATACACCACACCAATTACTGGGTTTTCTACTACATCTGCCACAGGTCAAAATAATGCAAAAAAAAATTACTTACCATATTTGTCATCATAAGATGCCTTATTTTATAATAAAATTATTTCTATTGCATACCAAGCTGTAAGGTCAACAACTGCTTTCAGAAACTCATTAAAGCATAGTTATGTGAACAGAACATCCAGATTTGACTCTCAGTTGTGAAACAGTCAAACCTCCTAAGGGGCCAACAAAATTAGGCAAGAGGGAATGCCTGCTTTTCTAAACTCATACCAGAAATCTTGGTGGTTACAACCTAAAGCTGACTGAAGTAAATGGGAAGCTTTCTACTGATTTCTTTATTCTCATCCAAGCTAATCATACCATCTGTGTTCCGCACAGATAGCTCAGTTGTAAAAAAAAAGAAAAACCAAATAACTGATTCAGAAGGCAACAGAAACGGGGCTAACTGAACAGCTCTAAGAGCACAAGGAAAACCTCCTTCCAGAAAAAAATGCCATCTGTATCTGTGCAGCAGTAGACTACCTTGACAATAAATGCTGCAAGATGGGCATTCCATTTCACCCCCAGGTCAAAAGGAGGAGCTAGTGGACACAAAAAGTCTCCAAAGCCCTGTGCCTTACTTTACATGCTCTTTTCCATGGAACCTCCCAAATCTCAGGGATATAGCATGAGAATAGTTATTTATTTACTACTCTAAGTTGAATTCTGTGTCAATAAAGACAAGAGTATTTAGGTTATATAGATTTGTGTTCAATTCTGACTCAAATTTAGCTTAGGTTATTGAGCTGTTTGGGTGGGGAGGTTCTTCATCTGGCTGGTTTTTTGGCTCGCTGGTTGTTTTTTGTGAGGGCAAGGGGATATGAGGGAAGGTGCCTTATAACTTCACGTGACAGGTCCAACAAAATGAGAGAATGAGCTTGAAGCTCCTCCAAAAGAGTGGCAGAATGCGCAGAAGATGATTCTGAAGACTTGGAACTGGTGAGATTGTACACAACACAACACTATCATTGGCTCACTAATCTTGCAAGAGCAAACAAAAATTGACTGTGCTGGCAGGGAAGAGCAAAGGGTAGGGTCAAAGTAGGGAAAACATTTGCTGTCCTGCTGGAAAAGGAGTTCAGAAGCAGAGTTCTCTATGTCAGATAGGCAGGAGAAAAGCACTGAAATTGCATCTTCCACATGCACACACCAGGCAGAAAGAAGGAGCAAAGCCACCACAGAAAAATTTTCTAGTCTAAAGTAATTAGGCACAAATACAGACATCACTAGAATGAACATGGTGGCTCCAAGGAAATTTGTGCTTCTTAAAACAGCATGCAGGCACCATGAAATGGATTCAGCACTCCAAAGGAACACTGCTCCAGCCCCCTGGTTAACAAACAGGATCCTCTGCCGAGACACATCGTTTAGCTCTCTCTTTGAGCAGTGCTACCTTGGGTGGTTAATTGGATAGTGCCATGGTGTAACTGCACACAACTGTTCAGTGTAAAATCCTCAGTTACTGGAAACAAAAAGTTTGTGAAAAATAGAGAAAAACTGCAGTAATTGTTTTAAAGTAAGCTGACAAGATGTTTTTGCTTCCACTCCACTGAGCAGACTTCTGCCTTTCTTGTCTGCTATAAACTTATGCTACCAGCGTATCAGTTCTGTGACAAAAGACAACCTTAGCAATGCAAGGAGACAGTATTAGATTCTAATTGCTGAAGTTTCAAACTATCTTTGTTGAGACTCAGTCACTGTCTCCCACATGCATTTTAATAACCCACAACTACCTACCTAGTTTCAAATTTTGAACTTCAAATTAGTCTAGTAGCAGTTACACGGTTTTGACGGATGGTTCTAGTGCACCAACACCTCACATGAAGAAAAACATTGAAAAAATACATATACACTAAGTAATTAACTGCTAAAGTAGATCTAAAGCCACAGCAAACCATGTGTTGGAGTGCAGAGAAGAGCAAGAGTCAGAATTACTCAGCAGGGGACCACCTTGGAACAACTGCTCTTTGCTAGCCAGCAGTGAGGGGACACACCACGACAGCAGCACTGCAGTCTGCTCAGCAGCTCTACTGCCCGGATCTGTGCACACACCGATTTTCAATTAGGTTTCAGAATGTCAGATGCACAGAAAGCTGTGGAAATTGTCAAAAAATTGGAACAACTCCTCACCATCTGACCTTTATGGCATACAAGCCCTTCAACACCATAAGGCACACTTCATTCACCTCAATCTGTTAGACCCTTTTTGCTCCTGATGTTAACAGCCCTAACAATCAGACCCTGCCTAAGAGAATCGCCACATCTGTCAGCTGGAGTCAATCCTGCTCCATTTCTCAGTTCTAGGATTTTCAGATCATAAAGATCAAACAATCAAGAAAACAAACTATTTAACAGATACATATACAATTACTCTAAACAAAGGTGCTATTTTTCTGGTGATAAATCCCCTCTCCTGAGCCTGGTGGCCAGCTGAGAGAAAATTGCAATCTCTTAGAATCTTCCTACAGCTCTAAACCTCACTGGCACCGTGTTGTAATTCTTTTACACTTCTAGTAAGTGGTGCAATCACTTTAACCTTTTCCAACTAAGGCAATGGTTTGCCACACCCAGACGTCATTTCTGATATTAATAAATGAAGTTTTGCAAAGACACAGTGCATTCAAGAAACAAACAAAAGCAAATTACCTTTATGGATTATCAGGTCATTTCAAGAATGAGTGACTTCAGCATTCCCTCTAAAATCTGGGCTATATTTTGGCCTAATTTGTTGGGAATTTCCATTCCTGTTAGAATGAGCCTGGTGCACTGCGGATGAATTGACACTCAGTGACCTTTGCCAAAGCAACTGATACAGCTACATAACTAAAAGGCAATAAAGCATATGTACTTCCCCATCTGTATTGTAGTCATCCTTGCTGGTTTACATTTGCTAGAATTTAAGCACAAAGATAGACTTGATAAATTCTGGTATAGCAGGTTCCCCATTCCCCCCCTCCCAATATTGCTACACCATCTGATTGTGTAGAGGAAGAGTTGGCTGCTTTTTCTGCAGTTGAACATAGAGTTAAAAATATGAATGCTTTTATACTTAATTAGATATTCTATATACAGTTTTTATTCATCAACTAATTTATACACAGATTAGGGCTGGTTTATTATGCTATTACATATTTTAGATATGTAAAAATATATTCAATCTGAAAGAAGACAACTCGCAGTTAAAAGAAAAAAAATAATCTTATTAACTTCAATTTATTTAAGTAAATAAAAACACAGCTTAAAAAAATGCCTCATGCCAGGATTATTAGCCAGCAGTGATCCTGCTACAGCAATGGTGGTAAAATGTTTCAGTAGTGAACTATACAGCCATGGAGTCCTGAGCGATTTTAGCTCTCGTCCGGGTCATCTGATTTTATTTTTTGCTTTTGTTTTTTCTATTAATTCTATGCACAGTCCTGTAATGCATCTCAATGCTTTACATTACTGGATTCAGAGGCAGTTTCCAGCACATGTTAATGTGTATTCTTAGGGGAAATCTGCTTATTATACAGACACTGCGAACAGCTAAACTGTGCTCAACTTGAGAAGAAATCCCTTCTGTCTCATGATGTGCGGCCACTCACAAACCACCCATCCCACATCTCTCATGGGGCATTCATCTTGTTTGGCAAAGAAAATGAAAAATTTCAATTTTAAACACTTTTACTGACAAGAGAGTCCAATCTGAGCCCACGGGGAGCTGAAAGAAGGAGATTTCCCCTCAGATGCCCATTCATTCCTCCGCAGACATTGACTGTTGGGAATAAAGCTCCCAAAATAGTTTAGTTTGAGAAGTAGTAAAGTTGTAAAGTTAGAAAATATAATGTTGAGCTGACATTCTGATTACCTGCTAAGTAATTCTGTTGCTGAAGCCTCTTTTCACTGAATATCACTTCTGCTGCTTCCTAGAAAATGGCACCCAGAACCACGAGTGGGAGGGTGATGTCAGGGCTTGTATGCAAATGGGAGGACATGTTGCACAATCCAGCAAAGAAACCCCTTAAACAACAAGCCACCATGGAATAAAATTTAAACAATAGCTATAGGTGACAAAGAATGTACAGTGTCCCCCTAGACTGTTTTTGACTTCTTGCCCTGACCTGAGAGATGCTGGTCAGAAAGGGGACCCCAAACTTTAAAGCAAGGGGCATCTTCCTTCCATCCTGTGAGGATGGAAGCCCCAGCTCTGCCTGCACACCATGGGACAAAACTGCACTCCTCCTCCTCCAGATCACCCCTGGGAGCCGTGGCATGTGACCTGTTGGGCCTCCAACCCCGAGCTGATCCTAACAAAGGCCATTTTAAAGGAGCTGGTCTCCTGGCCCATTCATTTCATTGACTCCTGCAGCAGGGTTCCCACCTCCTCCTCGCTGCCCAGACCCACCTTCTCCCTGCTGTAACCTTTCCTGCTGCTGGACACTCCTGCCAAAAGTGCTGCCCTCCTCACTGTCCTGCCACAGGATCATGCTGCCCTTCCACCCAGCCCTCTGCTCCGGCCAGGCCGCGACGCCCTCCCTCAGAGCTGTCCATTCCAGTAATGGTCACTCCAGCACCTGAGGCAAGCCAACATGGAAGTGCCCAGGTGCACAAACAATCAAATATCAGAAGGAAATCCTTCCCTGTGGACAGAGAGCAGGGCGCCCAGAGGCATTCCCTGGCCACCTCTTGATAGACAGACACTCTCAGCTTCCCCTCAACGCAGCGCAGCCCCTCATGCTGGGGAGGGCCCTCCTGGAGCTCCACACTCCCGCCCTCAGGGCACAGCGTGCCCAGAGCCTTACAGAGCCTTCTCACTCCCACCCTCAGGGCACAGCATGCCCCCAAACCTTTCCAGAGCCTTCTCACTCC
>VZTB01003249.1:64739-120482 GCA_013397245.1 Thryothorus ludovicianus | reverse complement strand
CCCTCAGGGCACACCATCCCCCCAAACCTTTCCAGAGCCTTCTCACTCCCGCCCTCAATGCACACTGGTCCCCCAAAGCCTTCCAGAGCCTTCTCACTCCTGCCCTCAAGGCACACTGGTACCCCAAAGCCTTCCAGAGCCTTCCAGGAGCTTCGTGCTCCCGCCCTCAGAGCACAGTGGTCCCAGAGTGTTCCAGAGCCTTCCAGGAGCTTGGCGATGCCCTGCAGGAAGCGTGTGCTGCGTGGTTAAAGCACCCTTGGTGCACCACACACACACTCACACACGGAGGCAAGGACACCCCTCACTCTGCAACTCCTGTCTTCACCAGAAGGGCAGCTCCATTTTGATTCAGCCCTGAAGGCTCAGCATGCCTGAGGAAATACAGCTCCTAAACAAGACATGGTACAGTACACCAAAGGACGGGGTTTGCTGCTTCACAGCGATTCCCTTCTTCAGATTTTCCCTCTGCTGATGCCACTTTAATAATTAAAACACTGCCTTCCCTGACAGACTCTCTTAGAGCTGCCCGAGATTCCCGTTCTAACAGCAGCAGACACCTGAACCCAGCCCAGTGCTTCAGGATCCACAGAGACTCTCCAGACAACATGAAGAGATGGCACCCAAAGGTCACAACTCTGCTGATGCTCTTTCAATCAACAATAGGAAGTGTCCACAAGAAAAGGAATTGTCACTAGAAAAATGAAAATACAGTCTCATCAGAAGATTTCTTCCTAAGTTTTCTTGAATAGGTATCAAGGAAAGGTACAGCACATAAATCTCTCTGCTTCTGGAGACTTCTGATCTACTTATCGCTGAAGTTTGCCCCTTACACAGGAAGGGAATCTATTCCAAGCAAGAATGTCACTGAAAAAGATCCCAACACTACACAGTCTCTGATTTCCCAGGGAGAAAATAAAACATGTTTGTTTGAAGGGAAGGTAACAAATCCAACAGGCAGAAAAGTTAACAGATGAAGGGATCTCCTTTAAAAATGCTTACTTTTTACCCCATATGTAGTTTTCCTACCATGCAAATTAAAGGGGACAAAAAAGCAAAAAGAGAAAGAAGAAAAAAACCCCATCGACCTAATATACTCCAGAGCAAAGGGGTACATCATCCCTACCCCCAAATACCTGAGTGAAGCTCTTTATTTTAGTATTCAGAGGAGAAAGGAATGATGAGAATAACAACTGGAAAAGGGACTGAAACTAGTTAGTGCTGTGTGTATGTAACAGTTTTACCTGTGTTATTTATTACTGGGATATAGTTCTGCATGCAGAATTGATTTCCTCTTTTTCCTGCAGTAAATGGATGTGGACTAATAATGATTCTTTGATTAGACTGTGAAGGTTTCTATTACACCAACAATAAATTATTTTATATATAAGGTGTGTTTCCTTTTTCCAACAACACTTGGGGCATAACAATGCAATCTGGACTCTCAACACTAGAGTTAAACTGAATCAAACATTCTATTTGAGATTTTTCCCTCATTCCTTGCACACAGCAGGGCCAAGACACAAGAATATTCAAAAGACTAAGTTTCACACTTTTCTAAATTACCTGTCAGCTTGCCAATACTGGAGTAAGGACTACTGGACGGAGTCAAAATACAGCTTTTACTCCTTTCATAATACCTTGGGCTCTAATCAACATGAAGAAGCTGGTTGTAACAAACTTGATATATTCCAGGAGTATATTTTTTACCATCTCTGTACATGGGTTTAAGAGTATTTTTCTGTCAGTTTTTTTTTTGTTTGTTTTGTTTCCCATGAAGTGCTTTATCTCTTAAGAAATTTTAATTATGTAACAAAATTGCAGTATCTTTGAAAACAGATTTCTCACTCTTTAGATTTTTCCCTCTAAGGCATAAATTACCAGTAATAACAGCCTAAAAATATACAAGAAAGTTTTTGAGTGAACTTCTTTGCCCTAATTATTTGAAATGGTTAAATCCCATGCCAGCAACCTCAATACACATTTGGCAGTATGCCTATACTCTTATTACTGGCAATTATAAATATCATTGTGAACAGAACTTCTCCCAGTGTTGCTGCCATATAGAATTAAATAGGAGATTTTTCAGAAGCCAGGCAAAAACATTTGTTTGGTCTATGAAAATGGAGGGGAGTAAATCAAAGAGCAGCAATTCACCCCTGTCTGGCAAATGCTATCTGAGCCTTATGGTTAAATATCACTTTGTTATCTTCCATCTTCAGAAGCATGTGAAAGCTGAATATTAATAAGGCACGTAACAAACTGAGTATATAACATAAGGCAGAGCTTATTACATTTACTACTATTACAAAGGGACCTGATTTTAAGCATGTTCTGAGCAAGTCCTGCATAAATTCCCCTATTAGCAGAGCCCCATTGTACCTCTTCCCCTACTGATCACACGTAATGAAACAGTAGTGAAAATCAAGAAGATCACAAGACAAAACTGAGCTTGCCTAGTAATTACATCTCCTGGGACTCCTTTATGTTTTACCTTAGGAAACTACAGGTCATCACCGTCCCTTTTATTTGCCTTTTACTTGTTTGAGCAAACATTTCTGCCTGCCAATTTGCAAGCACAGTGATTCCCATAGTTACATTTTTCTATAAATGTAATGGCTAAAAATCAATAGTCACTATAATTCTTTTGAAGTTCATTATAAATTTAAAAGCAACTAGAACCAGTTGAGATCCCCTGGCTGCAATGACTCAACCGCATGAATAAATCTACACAAATGAATAACTATTTTGGGGTCAATGCAATTTTTCACCAGTGTGAAGAAAGTTTCAAAGACCTTTTTATAAACCAAAGATTAGGAATGAGGTAAAAATCCTCCTGGGAGAATTAATACTTGTGTATATTCACTGCTGGACTTTTGCTCTGACCCATTTTCTGGGAACAAATGTTTAGTCTTTCATAAATTTCTATAATATCCCCTATCTGACTGCATGCTCAAGAATGCCTCCTATCCAGCACTACTTTATTCCAAACTCTAACACTCTTAACATTTGAGCAGTATCTTTCCAGTTGCACTAAGGAGACCTGGTTATCCCATTGCACCATAGAAATAGCATGCACCTGTGTAACCTGAAAACATTAAACTAAATGAAGTTGTTCTCCTTATCTCTAAATCTTTGTTTTCAAGCAGGGGCCACAGGGAATGCGCTGCTCACTCACCACCAGCAGTGGGGAAGGGTAATACACCAGCCTCTGCAGCACAAATCCCAAAGGTTTTCTAAGCTCATGCCATTCTTCTTAGGTCTAAAATATCTCCCTGAAATGCAGTGCAGAATCTCTCAGGAAAGCAAGCATCCAGCCTACGGCTTGTGTTTCTGCTGCATTTGACAGATCTGCTGAGCAGCAGCAGAAAGCATTTGGCAGCACTAATCAGGTCCTGCTTGGAGCCCAGGAGCCAGCAGGGAAACAGAAGAATTGTGTGAGTAGTGTCTCCAGACACCACCAGATAGTTTGCTCAATGACTGGGGCACGCCATCGTTTTCTTCCTGGCAACACTCTTCTCTTGCAGGAGTCTGCCAATTAAATAAAGGTATTGTGGAAAAGCTGAAGCAGCAACGCCCGTTTCTTCACAATGCCAAAGGCTTCTGAAATCAGCGGATGCCCAACATACAGGCAGTTGTCTCCCAAAGCTTTGCATGGACTGGCTGAGAACTCAGTAATACAATTACTCTATTGGCAGATGTCAATGAATGCTTTATATGCTTTATAATTTTAATTTAAATGCCTTCTCAAACTCAGAGTTTAACACTACTGTTTTTTATCTCAAATATTTTACTATATATTTTTCTTTCACAGTTCACTACGACAAATTGGGAAACACCAGACATCACTCCTATTACAAATGACATTTTACCATCCTTTATTAGCCTTTAAATTTAGACACAGCATATCATCTCAAAGTACCCATATGTCCAACCCAAAATTCAGTTGGGTTACTCAAGCTATCATACTTTGGTAAGGTTCCACAAAACAAATCTTTCACAGGGAAGAAGGAAACATCCAAGCTACAATAGGAGATAATGTTCAATCTTTTCCACTGGTAGACGATTTAAATTTCTAACATTCTAGGTTGCAAGGCAGCATCAGTTTTACTGGAGTCAGGATTAAAGCTCTCCTTTGCAAAGGTTTTCCACAATTCTCCATTTCATGACTGTTGATTTTCCTTTGGAGGTCAAGTTCCATGCAGAACACAGCAAAGAACCGAGGCCTCCAGCACCCTGTCACACACCACTCCACTCCAAGCAAACAAGAAAAGAGTAAATAGATGAACTTGGGTTGTTTTTCTCCCCCTCTAGCACAGCAGCACTGATGGAGTCGCCCTAAACAGGCTGGCATGGTGTGAAGCCAGCTTACAAAACCTGATGGAAATTACAAGCACAGGGGAGCAAGGGCTCCTGAGCGACAGGGGCGTTCCATGAAGGCCCTGTAAACAAAGCACTTCACAGTACCTGGATCCCTTCTCACTGCCTTGCAGCTGTGTAATCAATGCAACAGCATCATAAAGACAAAGTGTGGCGGAAAATGTCTTAGTGGTGCCCTACAGTGCCACTGCACACCTGGGATTTCAGACTGCTTCAGAATGTTCTTGTAAAGTTGTTTTTCTAAGTCCGTAAAGAACATAATCTACACAGAATTTTACAATTAAAGATGTAAAAATAAGAATAAAAGCCTTTTAAGGCTGAGAGAAGAAAAAAAAATTACAAGAAGCAATTCCAGCGTCAAGGTTTCTGTTTCAAAAAAGCAACAAGATTTTAAAATCCATACCTCTATTGTGTTCAACCCCACTTAAACTCTAAACTGATTATCAGTTTTCAGATGGAAACCCTGGATTATAGTTTTCAAAACTTCTGGTCAACCCACTGAGACAGATCATTAACTACCAGAAGCAATTTAATAATACCCCATTACACAGTGTCTGCAGGTTCAAAGATCCTCTGAGTTTTACCACAGGACAGGTGGATCACATCTCAGTGATCAGGACAACGTGCTTCCCCTTCCCTCAATATTTTATGACATTTACTGTAGAAGACCTACTGCTATAGATACTTTGATAATATTGCTCCAGAAATTACCAGTAAACCCATAAACCTTGCTTAAAGCTCAGTTTTACACTGACTCCTGATATGGTTTGTTGTGTATTTATACCTCAGATGATGGCAATAATGCAATGAAGCTCACTCTTACTGTCATGACAGTGAAAAAAAAACAAACAAACATTGCAAATGACTGAAGGGAAAATGGGACAGAAAGAAAGAACTTTACACAAAACTAATGACAACCTCATAGCAAGATATATACACACTGTCACTGACTATGTGTTCTTCTATGGCATTTTATCTTATATTCACTTAAAAGTCCTCAAAGTCAGTCTTTGATGTATTTTTCTTTGTAAACTAGTTTTTATAAAAAACTAGTTGGTTCTCACTTACCTGTATGCAATCCAAAATGATTGAGAAATTTAATAACAGAAACTATAATTTGTAGTACAGTTATTTCCTTATAATTAACTTTGTTATGCATTTTGACAGGCAGTCTTTAAAATTGAAGCTATGACATTTCTTAATACAATTTTGAATTAAGCTTACTCTTACTGATGAAAAATGGCTCCCTGTTGCATAGCCTTCAGTTCTCAATGTCAAAATAATATAAAACCTGCATGTTATCCTGTCAGAAACTCATCCTGCAGATTTCTTCTGAGTTTGTCCTGGTAAAACAACTTTTGGTTTTATAGCAAATTCTGAAACCCTTGACATTACAGAGAAGACTTTCCTTCACGCCATACAGGGAAGCCTTTTCTCTCTCATAAAGCTTTACCTATTTTCATTGCTATGCTATTTTCACAAGAATAGGGTTAGTAACAGCCAAGGGCCTGCAGGCAAGAGCGAGATGAGGCATCAAATCACCCGAAATACTCTAAGAAATACGATGAGCAAGGGCAATGAAGTCTGAATTGCAGGGGCTGTCTGGGCTGTTTGCAGGACACAGCCTGAGCAGAGCCTTTGTCACCAGAGTGCCAGCGATGCTGTTCCCTCTCCACATCTCCATGAGGAAGGCAGAAGGGAGACCTTGTACAGCACCAGGGATGGCTCCCCAGCAGCCTGGCTGCCATGTCACACCTCAGACACTGCTCTGAGGGCTGGCAGAGACCACCAGAGTGAGAAAAAAAACCATCAGCAGCTTCCCATCCTGTAAAATAACTCTGGTAAGAGCAGAGTGGAGAATGCAAACTTGAAGGCACATTGAGCTTCAGAAAGTTTTTGTGCCTTTGACTTGGAGTTATAGCTGGCTGATAATGCCTCCTTTATTTCTCACATGTCCACAAGAAAGTTGTACAGTAGTAGCTTTCGATATCTTAAATAGTATCTGATATTTTTCAGTTTTCACCTCCATCAAGGCTATCATGTTAGAAATACCAGATAAAGTCTGTGAAAACTTCAACAGATTTGTTTAGGGAAATTGTAATGCAAAGATTTAAATGCTATGATCATACTGAAAAGAGCCATTAAACAATATCCTTTTCTGTTGCCATCTTTGTGACGTGTACTTCAGGACCAAGATAAATCCCTTAGTACCACGATGCCCAGAGTGCCCTGTGCAAAACAAGGGCTGCAGTACCACAATCAAAGAGTGCTTTGAAGCAGTAGATAATCAGGGGCTCACAGTCCAGTGCACTCAGGTCACACAGCCAGCAGCAAGAGCCAGCTCTGTGCAAGCCAAGGCCCAGCTCAGGAGGAGCTTTCACCACCAGAGCTACACACAGAACTTGCCACACACAGTGAGTTAGGTGACACTGCAAGGCACGTTCTCATGTGGGGAAAGGCTGAAAGACTGCACACAAGAGCTAAACATGTTTAATGATATTTAATGAGCTTCAAAGAACTGAGTTATGGTGACATCAGCCTTGTCCACATCAGCGAGGCCTCAGACTGTGGCAAGCTGCTACAGTCCAGCAGAGCAAAGCTAAGGTTGTTTAAACTGCTACATTTAGATTCTAGTCCAGCCTACAAAATTTGAATAGCTCAGAAGAGCAACCTTACAGATGCACTGATGTAGCATTTGGCTTTTAGGAAAGAAATTTTTAAAAATTCTAGACATTCTTCACTTGCTGTGCTGAAGTCTTTTAAGCTTTCCCCAGCAAAGCCATCTTAGCTTTACTGATTTGCAGTAATGAACTTACTTCTTCCTTCCATGGCTGTGTATTGTTTAATGGCTTTGCTTACAACACTGACCATCATGAACCACTCATGCTCCATGGCACCTTGGCACAGCAATTCATTATACAAGAAACCATTTCAAAACATCTGAGTCACAGAAATGTGATAATCTGATCTAGCAGTCTTTTGACTCTTAAACTTCCGATTTCCAGCTACAGTTCCCACTCCTGGAAGCTACAAGGTCTGGGTTCCACTTGGATCTCATCTGAAGAAACCTCAGGTATTTTCCCTGGAGAACTAGAACACAAGGAAGCAGGAACTTCATGGTAGTTACAGAGTACCTAAGAATGCTGCTAAGCAATAAGAATTTAACACTCAAAAAGTCTGGGCAATTAAGGTGTTTCAACAGCAACAGCTAATTTTAAATTCAATCCTACTTTGAAATCTCTTAGCTACGTTAACAAATATGTGAAAAGGCTACAATACGAAGGTGTGAATCTTAGTTAAATAATTTTGTATTTATGCTATTCCCATCCAGATCAAACTGGCTGAGCTGCCAGTAGTTACAACAGTAGTTATAACAGTAGTTATAACTAGCTAGGAACTCACAGGTATTTTCATAAAGATGTTTTACTTGAATCCCATGAGATGCTACAACAATAAAAGAGGAAAAAAAAAACAAGATTCAATGTTCCTGTTTACATTTGCAAACTAGACTAGATGAAATATTAAGCACTTAGTCCTCAATGTAAACAACTATTTCATACGTTTTAATAAAGAAATGAGATCATCCAAGGAACTGTCCTTAAATAGCAAGGGAAAATTGGAAAGTAAACTGCATGACATTTCAAGCAAGTGAAAATGTATTGACATTTTATTCAAAGCTCTACCAAAATAAACAAGAAAAACCCTCTCATCTGCCAATTATTTTGGGTATTAAAGGGGGGTGGGGGGAAAGGGCAGTCTTTGGTTTACACCGCATCAGTTCTACATACAGAAGGCTTCATATGGGAGGTTTAATGCTGAGCCCAGCTTAACATCCATTTGAAAAATATAACGAGGGAGACATTACACAAAATATTATACCAAGGTCCTGGTCTGTTTGCCTCTCTCTTTTCTTACCTATCTTCTCTCAGCACATAATAATTCTCAAAGTGAAACAAACTGCCCCACCAGTTTTGCCGTGTACAACCTGCTTCATAAAAATTCTATTTCTCCGTGTCACACAATTGTTCTTCTGGCACAACTTATTTTCTTCTGAAATGGTACATTTTTATTAACACTGACTATGTGGAAGTATGTCTTATTAATATTACAATTACTTGTAGAAAGAAACAATAATGCTGTGTTGTTTAATATATTCTGTTCCATAAAATATTCAAGACTTATCAGGTTCCTGTGCAAATTCATACATCTGCTACAAAATATTCACATGTTCAAATACACTACTGCAATGCAACTATCACAAGATAATTTCCCAGGTAATCTATAGCACGATCCCCAGATATGGTATCAAAAGAGGAGCCAATTTACATTTACTGCTCTGGAATCATATTCCAGGTTTGATGAGTAGTCACACAAAGGCTGTGAGACTACTCTGTCTGTTGCAAGATATTTAAATTTCCTCTTTCACATGCCATTCAAACAAAAGTGAACAGCCGGTGACAGCTAAATTTGATCCCCTATTACTGGATTTGCAGCAGCTTTGTCCAGTTCTTAAAACAAAAGCTGAGTACACACCCTTATATCACTATCCCTTAGCCAATGATAGGTACAGGCAGCCTTGTCCAGCACACATCTCACCCAATGCCTCTCCTCACTGCAGGTGTTTCTGACTGACACGTTCCAGCTGAGCCCCCAGGTCAGGACGCTGCGTCCCTGCCCTTCGTTCCACCAAGCACCAGCGGTGTCCCTCCATCTGCTGAAAGGGAGGGAGTCTCCCTCTCCTCCTCCTCCATACCCACAGAGCCCAGAGGGCCCTTCCAAGCAGCCAGGTCCATGCTCCCAGCACCACCCACACCTGCACATGTTCTGCCTTCTGCCACGAGCGTCTGTGGGGCTATCAGCAAGTCAGCTTCCCTGGGCTTTGTGTCACCACAGAGACTCCCAGCACTTCAGCTTGGGCTGAACACCTTCATATTACAAACACAGCTACTGCTGAAAGCCACCTGGGACTGCTGAGACCACCTCAACACTGGACAGGAACCACAACTAGGCTGAAACACTGAAATGGCAGCAGTCTGCAGCTGGTGTTTTATCTGGCAACAGAGACCAATTCTGAAAGTCATCATCAGTGAAACTGTCAGGAGTCAGTTGCCTCCTAAGAGTTCTGCATTTTGTAACTATCTCAGGTGTCCACGAGTTCAAAACCCTTGTGCTGTTCAAGTGTTCATACATGCACATAAAGAGAATACAGAAGAGTAACAAGGTAAACCTTTTACAAATAGAGCATCATACCAGGTCCAGCCAAGTCTTGTCCATTATCAACTTCCAAAACCCAAATTCCACTGGGGCCACAAGAGCACAAACAGGAGAACTCAGAACTCTTTATGAAAAATCACCCATATCTAAAAAAACAAGGACGGAACAAGTGTCTGTCTATAACAAAAAGATGAACTACACTTTTTCAATACATAGTTTAAGTGTTTTAGTCTCTTATCCCAGGCATCCTTGTGAAACAGGGATTGTGGTGCACTCACAAGACTCTAGAAAATTACCATGTTTTGTGTCCACTCTGTGTTCTCTCCAGAGAAGTCCTTTACCTGACAGAAAACACCACTGAGCATTAAATGACTTAACAGCCTTCCTGCCACTTGGTCACTGTCCTTAAATGTCATAAACTCTCCACAGCAGCACAGGAAAAAGCACAATAGCAGACAGCCACCCATAATAGCAAGGGGTTGCACTGGTGGCAGCAGACAAGGCCAAAACCTCAGTGAAGTCTGATTTGTTTGAGAGACACAAGGTTATTTTAACAAGGTTATTATACCACTTAAAAATAACAATATAACCCAATCCTAAATTCTGACTGCGCAAATACAGAATCTCTAAACATTCTTTCCATTTAATGCATTAAAAATGCCCAATTTCAATGCAATATTTTTATGCTAAAACAGTAAGCCATAAATTCTCCAGCAAATGAAAACAAATTTAAAATTTGAATGAAAACTAAGTCAACAATTTGGTGATACAATCATGTATTTTCAATTAGATATTCAGAGTCTGCAAGTGAATTTATTTAGGCCAATGTATCAGCATCACCAACAAAAAGAATTCATCATAATTACCACTTTCATCTGGCAGAAATTAGCAGCAGATGTTACAGAACTTTTCCACGTTTATATTCATAGATGCTTGACATTCCTCCATTGAGTTCAAAATATGAAAGCACGATGAATAATAGCACTATGTTTTGAATCATAATCTGCACTTACTTTCAAGTCCCATCCTGGACTGCAGCAGCCACTGCTTTTCAGACTCAGCCTTAGCAAGACAATACGCTTCACAGGAAGGACATGAAACGTGAAACACTGAAAAAGGAACATTGGCTTGCAGGTCAATTGCTGCCCAATCACTGTAAATATTCCCTGGCCACTCTGATTTCTGTGGACACCACACACTTACTTCACACCATCAGTAAGAAGTATGAATCCTACTCTGTAGCCCCCTGGTAACCAGGATATTACACTTTACTTGTAGAGTTGGACAGGTCTCTAAGCCATGTACTCTACATCAGCCCAACCAGACTTACAAACACAAACATTTACTGAGTGAAGATGAGATTTGTGATTCTGGATTGAAAAAAAACAAACTCAAAAAACAACAACATGAAGGAAAAGAAACCAACAAACGCACACCACTGCAAAAAAAAACCAAAAAAACCAACCCACAATAACTCATTGGCTGTCCAGGCAATATTATCCAGACTATCCCCCTTCTTTCTGCTGGTTAGGAATCACATAGCTTGTAATGGTGACAAAGTTTAGGAAGTGCAGAAAGGAAGCTTCTCTTATGTACCTGCATTGCAAACAGGGAAATCTAGGGAAATCATGAATCAGATGATGAAACTCAAGTTTAACATACCTACACTTTTGGCTTTCACATGACTACATCGTCCAGGACCTAAGTGTACCAGAGGTAGTTTTTTTCTTCAAAGGATTAATTTTTCAGTAACTTGATCTACTGCATTAACATGAGCACTCAGACAAGAGAAGTGGCAGGGATCTGTGGCAAGGAGCCCACAGAGAGGAAACAGCTGCATTTTCCTAGGACCCTACATGTTCCCTGAGCTTCCTGAGATAGAGCATCCAGGATTAAAGTGCAAGGGACCCACCCTATAAAGATGTAACAGGAACAGACTGATTTGTCTCCATTTCTTTTTAGGAGCCCTTGCTCTCCCAGATGGTATGAACCCTCCAGACTGCCCTGCTGTGCTTTTCTTTTTGCTATTTGCACTCTGCTCCAGTGTGGCCCCAGACCAGGCAGTCTGAGGACTCCCAGCACACCCACAGCAGAATGCTCTAGGGGCAATGTGAGAAGAGTTGGGGGAGGAAAACCAACCCCACATCTTCATTTTTATTTCCTTTCTACTCAGGCAGGTGCACCTACCAGCATGCTAAAAGATACCTCAGGGACACAGAGACAAAAGCTAGAGAAAGAGGCAGGAAGAACAAGAGGAATTACAAGACCAACAGCAGCACTCCAGCAAGAAGTAGAAAGCAAGCCGTGGTGCCTTAGATAAAATACTGACAACTCTAGCCTGTAGCTAGCAAGGTACAGAAAAAGTCTTGACGTGCCCTTAATTCCTATTTTACAGTACACAGCACAAGCAAAGAAACAGAAGACTGCATTGTAGAAAAAAATATACAGACCACATAAACTGGTAATAAACCTGAAATATTCATGCAATGTCACTCTGTCAAAGCATGTTTAGTCTACCAGCTAAAACACTAGCAAGAAAAAACCCACAGCACTGCAGTAGTCCCATTTATGACTGAAAAAAATCAGAAATATTACTTTTGTCTCACTGAAACCTTGTGTTTCCTTAAAACTACAGATTATTATACTTTAATTAAAATCTAGTGAGGGAAGTATATTAATTTGTATTTGATTACAAGTAATTAAAAATCTGCGCTTGGAGTTAAATATTTCTGCAAACAGGTGCACAATATCAGATTTACTGAACTAGATAAAGGGCAGGTTATTTGATGTTAAAGTAACAGTATATCAAGATAGAAAATTAAAAAGATTTGCTGTATATATACCTTTAAGTATGTTTGATTAGTTAAAATATAGCTACATTTATAATTTTGAGTTAATGGTGAATAACAATGTTTTTAATGCAATATAAATTGTTACTGAGAGCCAGGAATACATGGAGATTTGTGTTGTCCGTTTATTCAGGGGTCTTTGTTTCTTTTGGTTTTAGCACAGTAAAAAAAAAATAAAAATAGCCCTCTTTGCAAGCATTAGTAAGCAGAGACTCTGCTCCCATCCCCAACAGCCCTTGCTATTTTCAAGATACAAATGCAAGAAAGCACTTCAAAATTGCACAGCATCGCCATAAGGCTTTTATCACAATTCTTGTAGGTCTCCTGTTTAATGAAATACCAAGAAGAGTGGAAGGTAATTATAAACAGTAACCTGGAGGGCACAAGAGCAGGAACCAGTTGTACTGTTCCCAAAGCTGGCTCAGACATCTAAGAGAAAGATAATTTTGACAGAGTGTGAGCATTGTAATATTAACTATTAATGTATTTTAATCAATGCTTTCTAGATTGTTCTGGGAAATGTAATGTAGCAGGAGAAAGTACCAAGCAGTCCCATACCCACTGAGCTCAACTTTACTTTTCATACAATACTGCTGAACATTTGTCTATGAACAGTAGTTTTTACAAACACATAAGTAAGAGCATTTCATGTCTATCAGCTGCAGCATCCATGGGATACCTCTGCTCCCTCTGGAACTCATTCCTGATTCACGAGGAAAGAATCTCTTCCTTCCTCAACTATGTGCCATTCACTTTCCCTTCAGTCTTCTATCATTTTCAAACCCTTAAGCTAACCCTTAACCCCACAGATAAACACACCCAGTAGAATGCAGGAAGAGCCACACGTTTTCAAATAATTAATCTCTCCTTTCAATCAAACAGTTTTCTTTTACAAGCAAAGAGTTTATTCTTCTACCAAGTGAAATTTTAGATAAGTTCTTCATTAGAAAGCTTGACACAGAAGAGATATATGAATTGCCTGGCCTCCCTAAAGACAGGCAGGAACTACGTGACACATACACCAACAAGATGGTGAGAGGATGGGTTACATTCCATGGCTGTAGAGATTCCAAGGATTTCATGACTATGAAGAACCAAGTACCACACAAACAGAAATTGTCTATCAAATACAAGGAACATGGCTGTTCCCATCCAAATTGGTGTTACAGGGCAGTACACATTGGGATCATGCACTTCACACTGCATCAGGTCAGGGAAAAGCACAATGCAACCACCGTGAAAATGAAAAACAGGAGGAAGTTGTATCTTAGGGTCTGTCTTACACAAAATTCCAGTTCCCATTCTATGAATTCACATTTTAAAAAGAGAGGCATGGGGGGATGTGAAAAAAAAAATCCTCTATTTTAACTTATCACCACTGAAGTACATGTTCACCTTGTTTTTTGACAGCATGGAAGAAACTATCTGCATTTCCAGCTGGTTTTTTTCTTCCCTGCTGGACAGATCTTTAGGCAGTGTTAAGCAGGGGGAGGATTTGCACAGTTCCATTTGTCTGAAGCACAGCAGTTCCAGCTTGCACAGGTGGCTGCCCACTCAAGCTGAGCAGGCAGAGCGTGGCTGAGCTGGTCAGAACAAACATTCCAGCCTCTCCAGAGACCCCGGGAGTGAGGGCCAGCACACTTCATGGACAAGCTACACATCTCAAAGCACAGTCGTGTAGGATGTCAACCCCTGACAGCAAGTCCAGGCAAAAAGGGGGGGACATGAACTTCCTCTGGGAAGGGATTTCCCAGTGTCACACGCAGCTGGTGGCACGGGAAGATGGCAGGAGCCAAGGGAACACATCCATGTGAGCACAGGCTCCCGGAGCAGATCCATCAGCACAAGGGCACAGAGTGGCTCTGTCCCTGCCCAGTGGCACTGTCCCTCAGGACGCCAGCACACAGCTGCACAGGGACAGCACGTGCTCACGCTGTGCCATGCCACAATCCACCTCAGGGAAAGCCCAGCAGAAGCGTCCTGGGTTTGCCTGAGGTGCTCAGTGCCATGCGGGGACACTTCCTTGGCTTCTGGCTCTCCTGACTGCACTGTCACTGCTGATGCTATGGGCAGTTCAGAGATCCGTGGGCCTTCGTTTCCCTGCTCAGAGCTCCACGTAATCCCTCAAAGAGGTATTATCTGTGTTTCAGCATTCCATAATAAGTCTTTCCATATCTGAGTTTTCCCTTCACTGCTTGCAAACTGGCATTGTTTAAAGTCAGCGAAGCAGAGAATGCAAAAGATTGAAGTAAATATAGCTAGAGCTAGACTGCCTGATTTGGCTTCAGAAAGGGGAGTGGAGAGACAAAGAGAGCTGTGAAAATTACACATATTACAATGCTAATTAAGCCTTGTCTCTTCCATCTCACTAGAACATTTCAAGTTTTCTACAAACTGTAGCCCAATACCAACTTCAGAGCAATCTGTCACTTCCAAGCCTCTCAAACAGCCAAGAATAGACTTCTAAGCCTAAATTTAGTCACCTGACTTGAAAATTTTTATCCTGAAAGGGATTCTGGAGGAAGCTTCTTGATTGTAAATTAGGGTCTGGGTGCATATTCAGACTGAAGGACCTCATTCAGGAGCAGAGCTTGTTTACTTTAAAGGTCTGTATATCAGACCTGTGCTTCAAATCACACATTCTCACATATCTTAAAAGGGATGCAAGATTTGTCACTGATGGGGTAGGAAATGCACAACACTGCATTTTGGAGAACTTCTTCCACACAAGAATAAAAAGATTGCACTGTTTGATTTTGAAATACTAGTAAGAAGAGACATCAAATCCCATAGAGAGAAGTTATCCTTAATTAAGCAGTACAAAGCCATCTGTGACAGCCTGGTTGATAAATCGCAGCAGAGTGACTGAGTACAACTACAGCAGCAGAACAAAAAAACTCTTAAGTAGCTGGATGTGACCAGCATCCAGAGACACAAAAGAGCACCTTTTACATGCAAAAGAATGCCTTGGTTTTGCTGCTCTGTAGGACCAGAGTTGGTCAGGAAGAACCAACTGGGCTCTCAGTAAACACCAGAAACAATCCATGCTACCTGTGAGTTGCATATTAAATAATACTGAAAGCTCACATTGGAATTTAAACTATTTGGAGAAAATAATGGAAACTATGCATGGACAGGGGCCAAAAAGGATTGGACTGCAAAAGAAATTATCTGCATCAATGAAACTGTAAATGGAACATACTAAAAGGAGCCCCCAATTGCTGAAGCAAATTTATTTCCCCTGAGGAAAAAAAAACCTCTGTTTTTAAAATTGTTTTCTACTTTTTTCTGAGTTTTGCGAGATCCTTCATTTTTGGCTGGATACCTTTTGGTAACTTGGCATTGCTAATGTAACTGCTGGATCTGTGAAAAGTTCTAAACATGAGCAGAATACAAGATGCAAGCCCCGAGGAAGAGCTGAGAGCTGGCTGCTAATCCAGGTCCTAAAACTGGACACCTGAATTAAAGCTCTCACTCCCATTCACTGCCTTTGTCACTGAACACAAGCAATGCTGAAAGCCTGCACAGCACATGAGCCCTAAAACTCGGGTTGTTTATAAAAAACACTTCTAAAAGCCTTCATTAGACTGAGGTTGACTTAGTTTATACCATTTTCGTAAACAATGTTACACTTCTAACTTACTATTTTAAAAATAAAAAAAATAAAATAACAGAAGTTTAGGACACTTCAAAACATGAAACACACAGGAGTTTCAAACCGAACATCAGGCATTTGAAACCTTTTTCTCATTTTCCAAGGCAAACAACTGGGCACCTACAGAACAGTTTTAAGATGCTCTTTAAATTATAGTCATATTTCATACAGTGTATAAAGCTGTCAATTCCTGACCTCACAGATCAGACATCCAGACAACTAACTAAGGCTTTTGCCTATAATGAATTGCAAAAGATGGATTTAAAAACAAAATTGTTTAGGCTTAGCTTTAAAATTAACTGAACTGTGGTTTAACTTGCCTTATAAAATGGGAATCAAATTATCTTGTAGGTTTCCCAGCTTTTTGCCATACTCCTTCACCACAGTATGTTCAGACTGTTCTATCAACAGCATGAAAGCCAGACAATGATCCTTCTTGCTGCCACATCCCTGCTCATGACATTGGTGTGGAGAACACAGCAGAAAGAGAATTTAGGAACACTGTGGTGGAGAATAACAAAACCTGGCTTCCAGTTTCCAAATCACATAGACCATGAAGCACTGACAGCTACAAAAACTCCAGACAAACCAGCTTTTAGGGCCTGGCCTCTCAGTCTTATCCACTCAAAGTCTCATGGGACATTGTTCAAGTCCTAGTCAGTCCTGTTTTACAGGGATTTGTACTGACTAGGAAAAGCCTTTGGTCATTCAAGTTCACATTTTCTTCACATGAAAATCACAGAGTCAGTTTTAAATGTCGAGGGGAATTGCCAGGTTTGATCACCCATGTGAGAAAAAAAAAATCTCAAGATGCAAAGAGCAGACTTCATTTATCTTGCAGTGGAGTTAAGGCCTGTTCCTCCCCTGCCAATCACATCCACATGAGTAATAAATGCAAGCACAGACTGGGGCAAGTGAGACACTATGGCCAATGCCCACTTGTCTGTCATGGGTTGCAGCGCAAAATGTAACAAAACAATAAAAAAGATGTGTTATTCCATCACCATCTATTGGAACTGGGGAGTGGGGAGGTGGTCTTTGTCCATGGCCCAGCTGATAAGAAACCAGCAAGAGCAGTTTCTTTATCTCTTCCATGACCCTTCCTCCCTCCAGGGTGAGATCTTCTGCTCATGGGCCAGTGAGTCTCACTGATAAAATTCCATCATCCCACTGGGAAATGCTCCAGCCAGGGGGAGGAGCCAAGCCCCTCTACCTGGATAAAAACCTGAGATTTGGGACACCAAGGCAGCCTTTTCCACTGGACTCCCAGAGGAAGAACAGGCCCATCCATCACCACTGCACCTTCAGCAGAGGCTGCACCTTTCTCCAGGATCCCTGCTCCAACAGAGCCACATCTGCCACTGCAGGAGGGCTGCAGCCACCATGGAATGGGACTGCCACCAACACCCTGACCCACAGGGGGTCAGGTTGTGTTCTGACTCTGTCAGTGGGTTTGTTTCTCTGTAATACTGCATGCTTGTTTTATTTTAGCTCTCCTAATAAGGAGCTGTTATTCCTATTCCCATATATTTGCCTGAGAGCCCACTTAAAGCCAAAATTATAATAATTTGGAGGGAGGGGGTTTACATCCTTCATTCCAAGGGAGGCTCCTGCCTTCCTTAGCTGACACCTGGCATTAAACCACAACACTGTCCCACTCACACTATGACCCCCATTGGAAATGGATGTGCAGGGACACACACAGAGGAGCCTGTTGCTACCCCTTCCTCTCCTGGGAAAGGGGATGAGGAGCTCACACCACTGCTAATACAGACCAGGCCCACGTGTATTTCATGGTTGCCAACCAGTCTAAAGCAGCAGCAAGTGGTTGACTCACAGGACCCCACGATCTGTTAGCAACCCTCTGACGGAACCCCACAAACAAGAGCAGCCCGTGAGGATTGCCGTGCCCGCTTTGCAGTCGCTGCCATGAGCACGGCCAGAGAACTCCAGCCAGGGCTGGCACAGGAGCAGCACTCTCAGCTTTTCCCCTGCCGGAAGTGAGCTGCATCTTCGTCACTGCACTCACAAGCACACTGCCTCAGACCTTCGGCCGGGCTGATAAATGGTATGGTGGTTTTCCAAATCTACTGGGACAAGTCAGGTGACAAATGATTTCCATTAGCTTCAGCAGAATGGAAACAAAACAGATCAATACAAATGATTTGCAGCAAGTTCAGATCATAAATTTCCTTTCGCCCAGTTCCATCATTTTAAAATAGAAGCATTCTCCCCACACAATATGAAAAAAAGCAGTAGTGATGCAGAGACTTGATCATTCCAGTTACAACAAACTGCTCATGATTTCAGCTTGGAGTGCCTTTTAATTAAGCATTAATTTTACTCAGTGATACATAATGGTACTATTTTAAATGATGTCAAAAAATAAAAAATCTAATGGTCATATTATTTTTGGAAATTGAATTGGATCCTACTGTATGTAAAGCTGTAACAGTCCTAAATTCTACTTTTAATTTACTAAAATTACCTGCTAATTTTACTTTTCCCCTTCTTTTGTCTATAACCATTTCTAAACCCTGTTTGTAAAAGATATTTTGGGAGTCACTGATTCTTGTACCTTTGAGATCAAACAACAGATTATGAGCCTGCACTGCAAAGAACAGCTTGCATACAGCTCCTTGTTCTTCATAGCTGGCTCTACTATTTAACAAACTCAAATCCCAAAATATACTCATCTTTTGTATTGTAGAGGAGATACACTGATTTATGAATCTGCTCTTATGAGTAAATCATCTGTACTAATGAAAAAGACATTCACAAACAAAAAAATTCAGTGAGGCAGGAAAACCATTAATTCCTTCAGAGCAGGCTCAGGTCACCCCACTTTCAGAGGTACATAATAGAGTTCTGCAAGAACAGGTTGTGGGGACAATTGCCTTGTAAATAATTAGTGTAGTGACAGACTAATACAGATCTCTTGGTGTTTCTATACAGTTATCCATATCAGCCATGTCTCCTCAGCTAGCTCTGACCCTGGGTTCATTTTCATGCCAGAGCTGAAACTAACATAGCTGAAATTAACACAGGTTAATTCTTAGACACAGAGCGAAAACAAATTTCCCATTGAATTAAGTAGCCTCCCTTTCAGATTCAGTATTGCCTCTACCTGTTTTAATCCCCCCATTCCCTCCTCCCCTCCCAGAAAAAAGAAGAAATATAGAAGGAGAAAATTGTCCTTTTTTCTATATTCATACATTAGTAGAATCTTTTCAAAACATTTCTCCTCTTGACACAAGGAAAGAAGCTGGGTGCAATTTTCTTCTCAGGACTGCTAAAAAGACCCTGCATGGGGGCACATCCCCACCTGCCTTGTCACAACACTTGTCCTTGTCTCTTACCTCTGTCTAGTCAGAAGTCACACAAATAGGCCACTGGGAGAAAACAAATCTTTACCTGATATAAAACAATCCTACCTTTTCTTTTTTGTACTTGACAGCATAAACAAAAGAACTGCTATAAATCACAAGTGGATTCAGTAAAGTGGTGGGATCCTATCTAGAAACAAAGATCAAGAAGTCTGAACTGAATCAAAACAATATCATGGGTTAGAAGATATATATCAAGCACTGTCATCTATTGGTACATACTAAATATTTATCTGGAGAAAAAAATGCAGAACAAAATGTGATTTTAGAATTTATTTAAATAAACTAGAGTGGTCTTAGCTGCAAGTTGTCTAATTATCTGAAAGCTAATTAGAATCAAATAGCCTCCTCTTCAAAAGGTTGAATAAAAAGATAAAAAAATATATATTTTACTTAAGACAGAATTTCACCAATATTGCACAATGTGCTGTACTGTAAATTACTTCACATACAAAGTACCATTAATTNAAAACAAATCTTTCCCTGATATAAAACAATCCTACCTTTTCTTTTTTGTACTTGACAGCATAAACAAAAGAACTGCTATAAATCACAAGTGGATTCAGTAAAGTGGTGGGATCCTATCTAGAAACAAAGATCAAGAAGTCTGAACTGAATCAAAACAATATCATGGGTTAGAAGATATATATCAAGCACTGTCATCTATTGGTACATACTAAATATTTATCTGGAGAAAAAAATGTAGAACAAAATGTGATTTTAGAATTTATTTAAATAAACTAGAGTGGTCTTAGCTGCAAGTTGTCTAATTATCTGAAAGCTAATTAGAATCAAATAGCCTCCTCTTCAAAAGGTAGAATAAAAAGATAAAAAAATACATATTTTACTTAAGATAGAATTTCACCAATATCGCACAATATGCTGTACTGTAAATTACTTCATATACAAAGTACCATTAATCCATGAACACTAAGAAACTCAAATTCACAGATACAGCACCTGATGAACATCCACAAGCTGTTGCATTTTAAAACAGGATATGAGAGGCATTAGCATAATTTTATTTAATGTGGAGAAAGCAGAATGCATTTGAACACCAACTTCTTATGCCATTATGAGATTTACTGCTGGAGTTGGATTTTACCTCCCTCTCTTTCCCCCTGCCCCCAAGGTTTCTTAACAAAGTGGGTTTTGGTGTGCGGGCAGTTCGGCCATGTCTCAGCCGAACACAGGGGTGCAGGTTCTGTGCCCCCGTTTCAGAACAGGTTACAGCCCCTGCTGCAGCCTGCTGAGCCCTGGAGCATGACTGGCTTCGTGTGACTCAGGTACTGCACGGACAAGCCCTGTGACAGCTCTGCTCTGCAGGACGTTTTAGGGACATTGTGGGCTCTCTCCTGTCCAATACTGCTAAAGAAACCAAGCAGCACAATGCAGATAGAAGGGGTAATTTCACTTTTGTAATCTGTCAGGCAACACCACCTGCACTGGAGGGTGGGAGCAGTTAGGTGCTGTCCATCAGTATTATTCTGGATCTCTCCTTCCCACCTGCATTCATCCCCAGTGCCCTTCTTTGTTCAATCCAATTCCAGTCATTTCACTATTTTAAGTGAAAAGCGCTGATTTTTTTAATTCCTAAATTGACCTAGATCACAGAAATTAGCTTTTTCCCCCTAAGCAGATATGTGGTGAAAAGGCAGTTAACCCAGTATGTTTCATCAGTTGATTTAACTTGCAGGAAGAAGGTTTTCAAATCAGTTCTGTGAATGTCAGCTCACTGTGATGCACTGCACCCAAGAAGACTGAGTAAAATGCAGCTATTTTGAGCATTTGAGAGGCACTGATCAGGAACACAATAATGAACTGCAATGTGTATTCTTATGCCTGTACAGAAAGAAATGCAAGGCCTGTACCAGCAATGCTGATACTTCTCTGTTGCACTATGGTATTTCTCAGCTTTGCAGGTGTGTAGGGAGAGATGACAAACCACCAAGAGGAAGGATTGCAAGAGGCTGTCTGCCAGCTTTTCCAAAAGCCTCCATTAGGTTTCCAGCTTCTCAGGAGGGAAAAAAAGAGAAAGCAGAAGGAAGAGATGTGGCTCTAAAATGGTGAGCAAATGGTCACCTTAGGACTGCAGCTGTGTCTCTCTGCAGGAGGCACAGACAAGACACCAGAAGAATATTTGGCAAAGATGTTCAATACGTAGAGAAATACATAATGTGTGATCTATGGTGCTATGCTTTCCTCTTAAACAAATCCCACTCCCAGATGGCCTCCAAGATATTAAACTATTGCTTATGTTTGCAGTTCCAGCTGGAGACTGTATATAAACAGAACTACTTCTGTAAGTCTCTTTGCAGTACAGTAGAATGCTTATTCTTACTTTTAAATAAATCCCTTGAATAACATTAGATATAGAAAAATACAAAATATATCAAATTTCAACACTAACTTATCACTTCATTGCAGTTATTAAAAAATAAAATAAAACAAGGAAAACTTCCCTTGTTCCAGCCTATAAGAAAGAAAAAATCAGAGGTTCTAACTAGGTCCTAACTGCCCTCTAGGCTTTAGAAGACGCCTCCAAACACCAATCTATGAATGAAAGCAGAAACAAAGATACAGTGAACCCAAGAAATTTCTCAATTTGAAACAATTTAAGGAATAACTTTACTAAATATGCCACAAAACATACAGCCTTTCGTTCTCTAATTGGTTGCATAATCTTTAATTAAACAGTTGCACCTAAAAAAAATGGTGCAGGAAAACCACACTCTGTAAGAATTCCCTGGGTACAACACATATTTAGAACTGTTTGGCTCCTAATTAAATTTCCATTACTGTACCCAAGGGGAAAAAAAGTGGTGTCAGAAGACAATATTGAGAGCATAGACTAGATCTGGAGACAGCCAAGTATTTGAAAGGAGTTAAAAGACAGAAAAATGCTAAAAATGTCCTCGAGACAGCAAACCTAGACTCAGAGAGTAGGAGCAGCAGTGAGCTCTCCCATCAGTGCCATATCAGCACCCAGTGACAGCAGCAGCTGGCCAAGCACTTGACAGCTCACCACTCTGGGGGTCTGCAGGAGAGGAAAAACAGCTTAGACCATGCAATTTCAGAGAAATCATTCTCTGTGGCTTTGTTTAGTGGTGAGACCTGACCAAGAAAAGGAAGGTCCTTCCTCCCAGTTGGTATGGGAAGTGAGCCCTGCTAAGCACAATACTTCTTCCCTGTTCTAATCTGTGTTATAAAGCTCAGCTGCATCCCCCAGGCCTTCTGGAAAGCAGGACAACATTAACATTTCTGTGTGGGATCTTTGAAGGTCTTTTCCTTCCCGTGAACTGATCCTGCTCTTACTTTCTGCCTTTCTGAATTCTGGTAATCCATCTGCTTGTTCTCTGCTGCTTTCCTTCATTTCTCCTCAGAGCTCTCCAAATAAAAGACTACACCAAGGCATGGAATTTCACACATGCAGTGCTCCTTGCTCACTTGTTTGCTGGCAGGAGCTCAAAGCCCATTCTAGAGTGTGGAATGGATGTTAGTAACACATACACGTGCAAATGATGGGCAGGAGGAGGGACACAGTTGCTGCCCCAGCTGTGGGACAGAGCCCATTCCATCAGCCTGGGCTGAGGGCAACACCCCGGGGCGTTCCTCGGCACAGGAGGATATTGAGTGCTCTGCTAAGTTCTTCTTCTATTTGTTCCCATCCCTTTCTGCTACTTCCCTCTCCTCCCCTATTTTTTATTCCTGCAGGTAAGTGTCTAACAGCCATTCTTAAAGCTCACAGCACTCAGAGTTAGCTTTACAGAAAGGCACGTTTTACGGTTTTTTTTTCTGATGCTAATTTCTTCCTGCTCATTTTACTTATGCTGCTCAACAAATTAGTATAACAAATCATTATAGGTATGGTAAATAGATAACAAAGCTTAAAAAAAATACAGGGATTATTCTACATGTGTTTTGCTTAGAGCAGTAAATCAAACGAAGGCTTCCAACAACAGAGAAACCTCAACACTGTGAACAGCATTTAGCAGAACAGATAGTGTCCATCCACTTTCTTTACCTTTTTTTGAGTGGAAAGTGACTTTTAATTTACATGTAACAAGCATTGCCATGCTGACACAGTCCATGTTTCCATTTGTCTAAATCCAATCCTATGATATATTTACTGCCTGCTGGATGTAAGTACCACTCCAGGCAACTGATTGTCTCCATTTTCCTTACACCTGCAATATGAAACTCTTTCAGCATTTGCTGCACTGCTAAGATGATTGGGATCAAATGCTCTAAAATTGAAGACTGATTTTGCAAGAGCACTTTTAGTCATTATTTAAAATGTTCTCATAACCTTATTGCACTCAACAATACATTCCAAGTTCACTCTTCTATCCAGACTGCAGCATCTTTAGATTCTTGGCCTGAATCTGTACTTCTCTCCTGACAGACAAGGTCTGAGCTGCAGGCAGCCCAAGGACTTCAAGAATCTTGGGAAGAATGTGGAGCTTCATAATTCAGCCTCCCTGGTAGCTCTAGTGCAAGACACCAAACTTCAGATGGACACTTAGAAAAACAACAAAAACAAACAAAACCACCAAACTTAGCAGCCATCACCAAACAATTGGCCCCAAAACCCCAAACCTCACAATTAGCCACCTTACTCAAAAGCCTTTGAAAACCTTGTTCATTAACTTATTTCAACCTCCAAACTGCAGTTTCTCCATTTCAGGTTTCATTTGCAGGCCCAACAAGTTTCAGTGCATGATTTGCCTCTTATTTCACTGTCCCAGCTTTAAATAATCCCTGGGAAGCAGGAGGTGTTACTGGAGATGCCAGGATCCCTCAGTTGCCATTTGCCACAGGTTAGCTGCTATTGTTCACTCACCTTCTGGGCCTCCAGCACCTGCCAGTTCTGGCTGCACCACAGGGTCTCTCAGCTGGCACAGAGCAAAAAACCCTGTCTCCAATCTCAGCTTCTTTAGGCAAAACCATTGCAGAAGACTACCTCAAGTTTAACAGGGATATGGGCCTTGCTCTGAGTAAGGAATTGCAGCAGGCACTTGCCAGCAGCTAAAAGGTAACACGACCACAGCCCCATCCCAGCACAACCCAAAGGAAGAGGGAAGAGATGAAAACAAACTAATAAACAAATACCAAAAAAGCCCACATAGGAAACCAACAGAGTAATAAAATACCCACTAACAACCTCAAAGCATAAACCACTATAATTTTGTGCCAAGCCTCAAGACAGTAACATCCCCACCAAAGCAGCAACCCTCTCTTTCACGAGCCCCAGTGGTGAAGTTGCCATAAAATGAAGGTACCAGAGCTGCAAGGGATTCAGCTCCTGCCATTCTCCTGTAGACACAGAGGCCATGCCCACAACCTTCCCCACCAGTGTCCTTCTCTACTCCAAACACTTGAATTTCTGTCAGCCTTCAAAACCCAGCCTGCTGGAATTTACTTATTTAGCTCTCAGTGACCTGAGCATTTCACAGCTGATGTTCTCCTGCCTTTTCTTCCCCTCTAGCATTACTGAAAATACACTTTTCAATTCAGTTCTTTTAGCTGCATTGCCACTTTCTCTTTCCTAGGAAGGCATTATCTTTTTGACCATCTATCCTAAACTAAAACAACCCCCCAAAATCAATCAAAAAAACTCACCCAGCACAAAAATAGCTTTTTCTTTGTCTTCTCTAAACCAGGGATGTGCAACACTTGGATTAAACAAAAGCCTTTTGTTTTATTAACTATAAAGGCATTTCAGTTTATGCCATCTCATGCTTCTGGAAGGAACCCATGTTAGTATAATTCTGATCCAAATCAGTCCTGTTTGATTAACACAACAATTGGTTTTAAGGGGTAGGAAACAGCAGAATTAGTGGCTGATCATTTGCCAAAGTCAAAGCATCATAGGTAACATCCTACTGTGATCACAAATAGAGATGGAAAAGTCAAGCAGCTCTATTGATCTGTGTGAAATCTTGCTGCCAGCAGAGTACTGCAATCACCCCACACTGAATTTTTAAACACATGGCATAGGTACACTTCAGCTGGTGTCAGCTGAGTCACCTGTACCAGCTCAAGTCAGTCCCCACAACGCATACCAACATCCAGAAATAACAGCACTTGAGAAAGTTTGCTTTAATCTCTCCATGGATTTGGGGTTTTTTGTTAATAGTACTTGCAATTAGGATTAAGTACAAATTCTGCTTTGACAGTCTATCAAATGATAACCAGCATAAAGCATGACAATAGGAGATGGAGAAGGGCATGGGTCAAACTGCTGCTGCATGAAATTTGCTGGATTTCCACGCTGCACACGCCCAGCATGAGCCACAACCTCTAAAGCCAGAGCTGCCAGCATTATTCCTAGCATAAAAAGCAGTCAGGCTGATCACTGAACATATATTGGTCATTTGAACAATATGAAGCAGCAAAGTTGGGCACTGAAGAATTCTAATCTGCAGAGAAGTATTAACTGCGCATAAACCCACAACGAAGCAAATCTTTGGCTGGGGTGAGGCTGCTGGAAACCAGAGACAACCCAACTGCACCAAGAGTGTTGGAGCACGCTGCCCTCCCCAGGGAGAGCTCAGGGACCTGCAGCTGCCGTGCCCTGGCTGTGCCAGCAGAGCCCGTGTGGGTGACACTGCCGGGCACTGCCCCACGTGTGACAGCCGGGAGGCACGAGCTGCACTCCAGGCTTGCTGGCAATGAAGCTGTTCCAGCTGGGCCATTCACTTTCTGGCTGCCTCACCCCTGCACACACAGCTCCATGAACACAGCAACGCTCCTCTGTTGGCTTTCTCACCAGCGAGTCCAGCTGTGGAAATGGCACTGCCACCCAGAGATGCTATCAGGATATTATGGCCTTTCAAAGCACAGCTGACAAATGCTCTCCTGCTCCATTCTCCTCTTACTGGCGTCGTGAATGAGGAATAAATTGGCATATGCCAGAGGACTGGTATTAAATTTAAAAACAAAAAAACCTCACAATTCCCTGCCCCCTAAAAAGCACACAAATAAAAACACAAACTAAGAAATCAGTTACAAATAAGTAGGTAAAAACACTCATATGAAAGCAGGCAATGGAAATACAGAACCACAATATCTTATTTGAGGTCAAAGTAAAAAACTACCATTTCTAGTCATTCCAGAATTTTCCATCTTACCAAATAAATATTTTAAATATAAATGCTTATGGAAAGTTCCCAAAATTTAGCTCACGATAATATCCCTTTTGTTTGATGTTTACCCTGTTGAGAGACTGAAGTCTTTTCAGAATGATAACTGTGATGTTATCTTCTTTTAATGCCTATTGAGAGTAAAGCTGCATGTAAACAGAACTAAATATATATTCATTCTTATTATAAATGGATTTGGAGTTGGAGTGCAAAGAAAAACAAACTATATTCCCTCAACAAATAGATACTTGGTTAATTCCTAGCAAGACCTAATCTCCACACCAACTCCCAGAGCTCTGTGGAGGAAACTGTGTAAGGCCAAACAACGCAAAGTCAGTGGATTCCTTTCATTTTCCCCCAAAAAAACAGGGAGAATGAGATACCTACTGCATCATATTATCCGAAAGTGAACATAAAAATACACAAATCTGTATCCTGGGAGGAGTGGAGGGAATAATATTGGAACAGATACATTATTTTATCAGGTAAGAAGTGTGAGAACCTTACTTGGCTTTTTTCTCTCCTGATTCTTCAGCACCAGGACTGAAGTTCAGCCCTTGGTCTTGTGTCCCTCTCAGCCACAGCCCGCAGCACAAAAAAAATTCTGGCACAGAAAAGAACACCTGAATCTCCCCACACTTGAGCTTGCTTGTCTAAGGCAAACACTGGCAATGTGTTCAAGCACATAAACATTTTCCAGAGCACTCCAAGATGTCAGATGCAACTTCCAGAACTTATGTTTTTAAAAGTAACAGATGTGCCTGACAAATCTCAGTTGGCTTGTTATTTCACATTAGATAAATATCAGTCAAAAATTTTCAACACTTTAAACTTCACAAATGTTTCTTAGGTTTGCACGCTGATGTTCACGCATATTTAGAAAGATACAGCATTTTAAACAAACAATAAAGCAATATTAAAACAGAGCCAAGTGCTTTGAGGAAAAAAAGTCTTTTCAACTTTCAACAGGATCTGCAGATGAGAAATCAGTCTTTTTAGATACAGCATCTTAGATAGCATTTTCATGTAGTATTCCTAAAGAAGAAACCAATTTCTCATTTTACCAGCAGAAGAAAAACCAAATGCAGAGTATGGTCTGCTGAAATTCTCATTTTAGGTTCATATGAACAAACCAAAGTGCAACCCCACTGGATCCTATTGTTTCTTCCTAAGGCCACTGAAGTATAATAAAATATTGAATGTGCTTATATTGACATTATTTTCTCATGTCAAGGAAAATACTTTTCCAAATTCGCCCTCAGGAGCAGAAGGCAAGGACTGTGGGCAAATCAATGTTTATGCAATGCTGTATTTAAAAACAATCTTTAAACCAGCATGTAGATGTGATCCTCTGAGCAGCCCTGCCCTGCTGAGCCAGGCACAGGCTGAAGGGGTGCCCTGCAGCCAGAGCCATGCTCCACAGCACAGGGCCAGGCACTCACCCATTACTGACAGCACAGAAAAGCCATCTCACTGCACCTGTTCCCACGAAAGCCATCTCACTGCACCCGTTCCCACAAAAGCCATCTCACTGCACCCGTTCCCACAAAAGCCATCTCACTGCACCCTTTCCCACAAAAGCCATCTCACTGCACCCGTTCCCACAAAAGCCATCATCTCACTGCACCCGTTCCCACAAAAGCCATCTCACTGCACCCGTTCCCATAAAAGCCTTCCTGTGGGGTAGCAGCTGGACACCCAACTCACGAGCTCATTCCCATAGTAGCTCCCACATCCATAAGAGCAAAATCCTAGATTCTGTTGTGGAAGAACTCTAGTTACTTCATTAATACACAAGTCAAGCTGGACTACAGATCAGTTTAAGACGCCACACTACAAAACTTTTTGTGAACTGCAGTTTCTGTGTAAAAGTCAGTTTGTGATACAACAAAAATTGTAAAGAAATGTTTAGTGGCAAGCAAGATGGTCTTTTGTCAGTTACATTCCTAACAGTGCCTCCATATATTATATATAAAGACTACAAAGCCAACCAAAAAATAGAAGGCAAAGAAAAAAAGGAAAAAATAAAGAAGATCCCTGGGATTCCCCCTCCCAGAGCACAAATGTTTTTTGAAGACTTGACTTATTCCTATCTTCCCTAAGACTATCTGGGCTCCTTCAAGGTAACAATCATTAACATTTTCAGAAATAAATGTTATACCCACCACACACGGGGTCATAATTAAAATAAAAAATTATCATTCTAGTCTATTAATATTCACAGAATTCAGTTCACAACATGCCTTCAAGCCTCAGTCTGTAGAATGTGGAACCCAATTTGTTTGAGGTGCAGTAGTTAAGTTCTTGTAGAATTGCCACAGACTCTTGAAGGTTAAGCCAGTAGAATTATAATTTATGGGATTCAGCACATAACCACTAACTGATTGCTGCAGAGTTTGATAAGGCTCTTATCTTTCAAACAAGCCACACTATGGGATGTGCAAATCACAAGCTGCTACCCTTTTAGTTTCCCCTTCTTCCAGGAGAAAGGCCAGAGTGCCCATGTTCAATATGGATGAGGGCAGTTCATGATGCCATCCCTATTCCAAATGGCAGCTGCAGCAGTTTCAACACGCAGTATGTTAAAACTGAAGGTGTGCAGATTTTTTGTTGGGGTTGGTTGTGGTTTTTTCCACTTTAGCAGGGTCCTGTTGTGGTCAAACTGCCCATTTCCTCTGGGGGCAGAAGGCAGAGAGCACCTGAGAGCAAATCCACTTCCTCCATTCCAGTGCTCACCTCAAGCAGACAGAAGGAGCACGCTAAGCCAGAAAGGCTGGTTCCTCTCACATTCCAAGTCCCTCCAATTCCCTTCCTTCCTGCCAGGACACTCGAGTGCAGAGTCCCCGGGCAGCCCCCTCCCCTCCTGCGGGAGCTGGAGCTCGCCCTGCAGGGCACAGCTCAGTGCAGGGGCTGCAGAGCTGCTGGGCTCCAAGGAGCACCACAACCACCACTCCCCTCAACTGACTCCACTGGTTTGCAACAGAGCACTGAAGTGGGTTTGCAACTGCTGAAAATTAGCTCCTCTTGTACATCGTTAACAGTATTTAGTACATTCAGTGCTTTGTAACATAATGGACCAGAAACCATTTTCAGAGCTCTCAATGACCTGGTCTCCATCCATCACTACTTGAAGAATAAATCAAACATGTCTGGAATATTTCACATTTTCTGTGGTGAGATAAATGACTGAGCACACAGAGCACGAGAGATGCAGCTCTAACATACCTAGTCCACTCTTAGAAAGGAGCCTATCTGCTATGATACACTCTGCAGAAAAGAGACCTGTATAATAGGAGACTGAATTTTGGTAGTCACCAAGACAAAATACTAAACAGAAATGTAGAGATTCCCAAATAGAAATTAATCAATCTGATAGTCTAAACTCACTCTAGTGACCTAAGAACAGAAAACTATTTCCCTTTAGCTGTCTATGGGAATTTAACTTAGCTCAGTAGCCACCTGCACCCAAAATGTTAATATTCTCCAATCTACAAATTCTTCTTTCCCTTTTCCACATGTTTACACAGGCCCTGCACAGGAAATGCTCCTACACACCTCAGAGAGCATTAATCATGGCTACATTCCAGCAGTGGATGCACAGTGGCCTTCCCAATTAAACAGCAGACAGTGTAGAAAGTAGCAACTAAATACAAACACTTACTTAATCAAAAAGCTTTTCTGTGTATCTATAAAATACATACACAGAGCTCCTAAACAGGTTTTCAGTGCTGTCCTTAAGTGTTCCTTTTGTTTGTGCTTTACATGACAAGTAGTTTTTCACAATTGATACAAACCACAGACCCCCAGCAGGAGCATTGTTACATTCCCGCTCTCGAGATGATTCCATCTGTGATCCAATACAAACCTGCTGTAGCACTGAGCCTCTCTTCATGGACCTGAAAGCACTGCATTACAAAAGCATCCATCCCTTTGTTCTTGGTCTAGATTTCACCTTTCCCAGCCTTTTTCAATTTAGTGCTTCCTTTGCTCTACCTTTGTTTCAAGGAGACGGATCTGACACAGCAAGCCCACAATTCCGAGAGCATGGTTCAGCTGACAGGGCAACCAAAAGAGCACAGAGCCGAGGACACAACACAGGACACGAACTGCAGATCAGTCATGAACCACCACAGCCCTGTGCCCAGCCTCCCAAGCCCTCTCCTGCCAGCTGCAGGAGCTCAAGAGCAGCAGCATGGTGACAGTGTTAGATTGCTGTCCACCCTGCAGCCAGCCTGGTGTCTGCAGCTTGTACATCTCTGTCCAGCACTCCAGGGCATAGTGAAAACACACATACTGCTTGCTTAAATTCCACAGCTCATGCTGAACTTCGGCTTGTCAAAGTATCTGGAAGACAAGTAGTAATGTGGCTGGCACACAGGGCAAGGAAAAGAATTATTTTGTCCTCTTCCTAATACAGATCTACCACTAATGCTGCAGAATATTTCCTCTCGCAACTCAGCACCATCTCTCTTCTCCTCACCACCCTGTCACTGCCCCTACATCTACTGTTATAAAAGTACTTTATCATGGTTTGCTCTAAAGTTTTTCCCCATGAAAAATCTCAGTGTAATGGAGCATTCCATCAAGAGGCCCACGGCACACAGCCAGGACTCTGAAAGGGGGTTTGGTGATAGATAAAGGTAATTATAGTGCAACATTTGCCATACCACAATTTAAGGCTATGTCAGCACTTTCTCCCCTTTAAGAGGCTTATAAGTCTGAAAGCCCCTGGCCCGAAACTTGATAAATACAGCCAGTGAAAAATAATCTGGATTGTAGAGTCAATGAGATGCCTTGAATTGAAAAGCAGTCACACCTAAAGTAGTCTTGAACTTGTAGTGGATGGAAGATTAGATATGAGTTGCAAAGAGCTCTAAAAATAAATCACTTCATGCATAATTCGAAGAACTGTCAGTGGACAAAGTTTTTAGAATATATACTCTAAGTTTCTTGGTAAAATTATAACTAAGAATGAAAAGTATGCCTGAACACGTTCCAGACCTCAGCAACTGCTGATCAAAAGTTCTAGCAAACCATCAATGTCCTTTCTCCAGGGCAGCCTTCCTAGTGCATGCTACTGTGCTTTCCCCCATCCAAGTGTTTTAGGGAAACCACTGGAGCTGTGCAATGCACGTTTTTCCATTAATACCTGTATATAAGTCCTAAAATCACAGCTGCACTTCACAGACACCACTCAGGGCCTGGCCATACAGTTGGGCACAGGCCAGGTGAGCATGGACCTGACCCCCTCTGGCCATGTACACAGCCCTGGCCCAAGCCAGCTCTGTTCCAGGAGTGCTGCAGACACATTAGCAGGGTGATGCGCCTGAGCCAGGGCTTCACTAGCAAACACCTCAGAGGCAAGGGGAAAAACAAAAAGGAAACAAAAAGGAAAAAGGAAAAGGAAAAAAAGAGAGGAAAAAAGGGCCATGGGGGAAGGGGGAAGCTCTCCACCCACACACAGTAAAAACAAGCCACAGCCTCCTGCAGTTGCCCTAGTCTAAGGAGAGTTCCATTTGTGCCAATACAGTTCAATACAGTTTAATTACAAATTCAGAAATACTGAACTTGACTATCTGTAATTTGGCTGCACACTCCCATGAACAGGTCCAAGTAGCTGAATTCAAGCATTCTGAACCAGAGCTGTATCCAGGCTCCAAGTAATTTGGCAAAGCAGCTTAGCCAGTGTAAAGACACTGATTTGCCCCAGTTTCCATCAAAGCAGGGGGCTTGTGATGGCTGGCTCAGGTCAGGACATGGCAGTGGAATCAAAGTGCTACTTGAGCAGTAAAAGGACTCAACAGTGGCACCACAGACATTTTGGATCATGCCTTGCAAAGTTGTCACGAGCTGCACTATGTTTTTGAAGTCCCCAAATCCACTGAGCCTCCATCAATCCCACAGCATCTTCTGAAGCAGGACAGAAAACAAGAGCCATGATAGGCTGGCCTTCCCCTCCCACGCTGTAATTTCTGCATTGTGTCTTTTACAATAACAGCAAAAAATGTCACCAGCTGTGTATTCAATGCAAATAAGAAAGACATTTAATGTAGTCATGAAACATTGCCTATAGCTGCAATCTGTCCTCATTAGATATGAAGCAGAATCTGTCCTTTTCACGGGACTCTCCAATACATTGGGAAAAATACCACTCAAGTCAGTAAAGTTACACTTCTTTGAATTTTTAAAAGCTAAAGAAGGAAACCAGTATTCAGCATTTCTTCTGAAAAATTACCCTAAGCAGCAGGAACAGTTCCATCTCACAACAATTCCATAAAACAACACTCCAAAAATAAACCCCATTCTGATAATCCCATCACCGCTCCAGAGCCAGTCCTTGAAGGAGCAGAGATCTGCCTGTTACTCAGCAGACACTATAAAAACACAACCTGGCATCAGCTGTGTTAATAAAAATTATGTCAGTGGGCAGAACTCCCTCTTTGGTGGAAATCTGCAGGATACAGACAGAGCAGATAACTCTACATTATTCCTCTTCGAATAAACTTTTGGGGAATGGTGGCCTTAGACTGAGTGTGGTTCCAGGTGTACAGGCAAAGGACAGAATGAAAACACCTCTCACCACTAGTTCATAAAGATCCCAGCACACGCAGAGGTTGTGACCTTTGGCTGATCAAAGTGGTCCTGGAGAGGCTGTAAGTGCTGCCAGACTCTCCCTGCCATTCACACCCACATGAGGGAGCAGGGAGAAGCTTTGGGAGAAGGAGGGCAACATGCACATTCAATTGCACTGGACCAGAAACACAGCGACTGCCAAGGAGAGACCACAGCAGCCATGATCCCAGAAAGGCTTCTGGAGGAATGAGATACTTAACCCAGCTCTGCAGATTTAGAGAGGATGGAACCAAAAGGACATGGCAATGTCACTAAGAGCATTCCAGAAAAGCTTTTTGATATGGGTGCTTGGAAAATGGGACACACAGTCATTCTGGCCGTTGTCATTTGCAGTCACAAAGTAAGAGGAGGATAAACTAAAAAGAGAGCAAACTGGTTTTTTATGAGGAGATATGGACATAATTTTTTCTTATCTCCACATTGCACGGAGAGTCCATGAACAAGGTGATCTTATTACCTCTCTGCATACATGAGAATTATATTGTAGAGAAAGATGACACCAAGTACATGTGCATCAAGCAGGAGGAAAAGATTGAGGAAAATCTCACATGCGAAATTACACGACACTAGTAGGAATCAAGTTACTCTTCAAGTCCCTTCTTATCACTTTCTGTTCAAGATAGCCCACAAGTGGCCACAATGAGACTAAAGAACGTAAAAGACATCTGTTGATGAAAAATCATTCCTTTTACTCTTACAGAGTTATAGGAAGACAGCACTCAGTAGTTAAAGAAGGTCCAATTAAAATTCACAGAGCTATTGATCTTAGCCCTGCTCCAGTAAAACCTCTATCTGCTTCTAGCTCATAAACAAGATGACATAGAAAAAAACCTATTGATTTTCATATGATACATTTTGGAGACATTTTCTTAGAATCTTAAAATTGCATCAAGTGTTCATAAAACAAATATACTTAATGTGGTCTCATCTGGCAAACGGCAGAACCCATTTGCCAATTATCTTCCATGGGGCAGATAAACCAGACAGATGGGTTCTACTTAACACAAACTCAAGTTTTCCACCTGGAAAACCAATATGCTTCATCATTCTATGTCCACTTGTCTTGTATGTGACAGAGCAATACCGTTGCACTCCAAGTAAGTATAGGCTGATGGAAACAGCCCCAGCTGGCACCTCCTGTGACCCTGAGGAGCCTGAACCTCTCTGAACAATCCAGGGCTGCATAGAAATGCTCCCCAGGGGCTGGGGTGTGTGCTCTGGGGGTACCTGCAAGGCTGCTAGGGGAGCACCTCACCTTCTCCATCACCAACTATAAATGTAAATGAAGCTTCCTGGTCTGAGCCTGGACAGTCTGACCGGTGGCTTCCCCGGGAATCTGCAATTGGTGACTTAAAGGAGAGAGACTCCTCTGGCTCAGCAGTCTGGGAACAGAACTTTCAAGAAGGAGAAAACAACAAACAGGACAGTGTACACTGCAGCAAGGGCTAACCAAAGAAAGAGCAGGGTCCAGGGTGGAACAGGGGTCTTTATAAAGTGGAGTTAGGGCAGAGATTTGAGGGGAAGGTCCAATGGGAGAAGGTGATTAGGAATATGGTAATTTCTGTGGCAAACAGTAACCAATAACAAGGAGAACAGAGAACTTTCCATCAATGATTTGCATAAAACAACTGAAGGACTCTAGGAGTGGGTTTCAGCTCACCATAACTAGGAAAGGTGTTCCCATGGCTTTGAGCCAAGGTTTTCCCTCTCCTCAGTGACACTGACCCCAACATGTAAACTTGCAAAATAAACTATAAACTTGGGCCCAAACTTGCAACACTTTTAGTCAGTAAATTATGAAATAGCTGAAGTTAAACATTTGAGTGGAAAAAAAGGCAGCTAAAACACAAGCACCAGAGAAAACAGAAATGTCAGGGTGCCTCTGCTAAAGAGCTTAGACAACAACTGACTGTGCCCAGAGAGTTCTGGATGAGGTCAAAGCCCAGCCCGTTTCCCTGAACACCATCTCCCAACAAGTTTCGGGTCACAGGGCCCACGGTGTTAATACCAGAAATTATATTTGCCAGCATTTGAAGAGGTAGGAATACCCTCCCCTCTGTCCCTAACCCACCAGCCTTTTCTGCAGGCTGGGTCACAGCGACACTGCCTTGCCACTCTTAAATTATACCTACAGGAGAGAAGCACACCTGTGTGGGATAAACATTATCCCTCCTGGGGTTACCATGTCCTCACCTGGGAAAGGCAGGAGCTGGGCTTGTTCAGAGGGGAGGCACTAAAACTGCTGCTTTTACTACTGCCCCCTCAGTAAAGAAACTCATTTCATAAACCAGGCAGCCAAAACTCAATAATTGTGCAAAAACTTACCTTTTTTATCTACTTATTTACAACCTGATGCAAAACTGATCATGCCTAGGTATAAGAGTCACTCTATATATAAGCATGTCTAAAGTAAACTCAAATATTATAAAATGTGATAAACTCAAATATTGCATACCTTTCATTGGACTAAATTTTGAATAAGGGACAACATACTGGTAATATTAAGTCTAAGAGAGCAACAAAGACCATTCAGGGTATATAACTAATGTTCTACTTGCAGGAATAAAAAGTAGAAAAATAGCTCAAGGAGTCCTATTATCTGTTAATAGTTTTGTTCTTGTAAAACAGGGGAAAAAAGCCACTCAAAGCAATGGCAGATTACTTTAACAGAATTATTTTGTGATCTCCAGTTTTGAAGCAGAATTCACTTCAAAATATTAATTTGCTTCAGGGATTTGTTTAAAGCTGAGCAGGTTCCTACACAGTCTCTTTCCAAGAGAGAGAATAAGTTGCGGACTGATTCCCCTTTCCTACCCATCTTGTTCCATTTAGTATGAACAATTACAGAACTTGCCTATAAACAAATAAAAAAGACTCTCAAGTCTTTGTTTTCTGCTGTACTAGTGATTTCCCTAGAAGGCAGTATATAGCCTGATTCCTACAACCAAAATTCAGTTAGAAGGGATGTCCTTACTGGCAGGTTTTTATCTAGCTTTGAGCCAGTACCCTCCCAGGCACCCTGGGCTATCTTACTGCCAGGAAATTCCCTACCCTTACCTTGCATCTTGCCAAAATACGACTTTTTCACTTTTTATTTGAGCCAGTACAGACAGAGGGAAGAACACATGCGACCATTCAGTCTTCAGAATCTATTTTTGGGCATTCTCTCCCCATCCAAACACTCTGCCACCTTCAGGCCTCATTTCTGGACAGTTTCTCAGCCACACTCACAACTCATCTGTTCTACCACCCCTCATTTGCCAGAGGGGTCATTTACTGCTCTTCAGGTAAATCTGTCCCTAGCTATGGTTATTTCAGGAGTGTTTCCACTGCTGGTTCTGGGGGAACCTTTCATGGGATATCAAAAACTCGACTAAAATTGCTGCCAGTGTTTCTCCTGTAACAAAGTTCTACTTTCCTCCTTAGAAGGAAGTCAAGTGTGTTTACCAAGGACAAATGGTGTCAGTGTGAGCTACTACTACCTTGTCTTATCAGTGCTGACAAGAAGATCAGTTCTTCAATTCTTTGGTTTTATTTACACTCATAGTTAAATTTGATATAATATACTTGTACTTGATGCCTACATATCCCACTCAACCCAAGAGCAATAAGATGTAATGTCTGTGCTTTGACCAAACAGTTTAATGACCTCAACTAAGGTGGAAACCAGGAGCCATAGACCTTACACCCTTACAACTTTCTGATTATTGAAGTACTTCAGCTGAAATCAGAAGAGCACCTCCATCATAGGAGCAGCTTTGGATGGCTGCAAGAAAACAACCAAAAACCCATAAGCCATTAAACTTCAGGCCAAAGAACTCAACTCAGCCCAATTAACCCCATTTATGGTGCCCACCTTGCCAACACCATCAAGACTATCCTTTCTCCTTACTACCACAGCTGAGGTCATGATAAGGCACCAAAGGAGGGCAAGTTGTGAGAATATGGGAAAAGTGGAAAAACTATTTTTTATTGTCTAATAAAGGCCTTACTCTACAGAATACCAGGAACAGCTAAGAGAGCAGAAAAGATGTAACAGGTGCTATTAAATTCTGTCAGTGGAGAAGTACATACTGTTTACACAGACAACCTCCAATTTCACACTGCAAGTTTTAGGCTCTATTTTGATTCATGGACTAATACTTTCTGCATACTGAAACTTTGAAACATATTTAAGTTTAAAAAGAAAATGCACTCAACAGCAAACTCTAACAGAAAAATGATGTAACCCAATGGTAATTTCCTTAATGTAGTTTGTGCTGGTTTCTCTTACCAATATATAAGTAAAAAATGTGTTTAATGAAACAAATGCAAGATTTCTTGATTTTTCAGACTAGAAAAAAGTAGCTTAACACAAATAAAAAAGGCAAAAATCTCAGCCCAGGAACTCAGTAACAAATCCCTCAGATTTCCACTCTCACTGTGAATAGAGAAGATGGGGATTAAACCCTGCACGGGTAGGAATCCTAAATTGCAAAAGAGGTGTGAAGAAAGACCACATACTACATGAAGACAACGGCCTTCCAGCCTTGTCTTTTTCTCTCAGTAGCTAAGGAATGTATTACACGGAGACTCTGAACATCCCCCATTGCTTTGTTCAAGCTGTCATGTAAGCAAAGCCCCCAAGATCCCAAAGCAATGCTCACAGGTGCCTTTGGAACTCAGCTGACTCCCCCTGAGGTGGCCTCACTCACCTTGCTTGTGCAGGAGGCAGCAGGGTTTTACCTGCCTGGAGAGCTGTGATGACAGCACCACAGAAAACACACCTCAGGGGGTCAGAGCCCACCTTGGTGGATGAAGCCCGTGGCTGCAGGTCCCTTGCCTTGCCTCTCTGGCAGTGCTGAGACATTTTCCAGCAGAAAGGTTTGCTCTGCAGATTATGTGGTAGTATGGATGGTCAGCAAATTTTCTGCTGTCCTGTTTCTGTGTAACACTGGTTATAGCTCTTTTTACAGCTGCTGTGTGAGCCCCAGGACTGTAACACTGATACTCACAGACCAACTCCCATTCACACAGTGCAACAATATTAAAGGACTTGGCCATTTCTATGCCTTTTATTCATAATCTTACCCATCACTTCCACATCTGAAGGTGCTCTCTCTTTCCTTACAGTGTGTGCCCAAAAGGCAAAGAATTACAGCACAGATTACAGAGATGGACAGCTCCAGAGCCAAGAAGTGTATTTTTCTATCCTTAATATTTAACAAAACATTTCATATGGAATTCAGCACTTGATTCTCTCTTTCAAATACAGATTTCTCCAGCCATTCCTCCTTAAAGCAGAGAAACAGAATACTGTTAAGCTCCTGTGACTACACCAAAGTGAAGATTTCAGGAATATAAAGCAAAGAGCTATAACATCACTATAGAGCTAGTAGCTGTTGCATTTAGAAATAAACTAGGTATTAAAAACTGCATGTGCAGGAAGATTCAGCAAAGACTGATAATATAAGGTACAGATCTGATTTTAAGAACCAGAATGACAGTGTCATCCAGCATGAGCTGGCACAGCTCAGCTGGCATCTCAACTACTCTTCATTTCAACTGAAATGCAGTGAAATGCAACGGCGTGACACAAATGCAGAAAATAATAGTATTAGCAATGCTCAGCAAGGCCTATCATTTCTACTCTCTTAGATACACATCTCACCTTCTTTAAGCATTCTCTCAAGATAAGCATGAAAATATATCACCTTCCTCATTCCAACGATGCAGCTTGAAAGAGAAAAAAATGAGGATGGAGTGCATGGAGTACAATGTGCAGGAACTTGTTACACTTCACTGCATGATCCTGACTTGTCAGATGTGAAAGACCACTGCCACCATCTGGTGCCTTCCAAATCTTGAATTTTTCTTTCTAATCAAAAAGGAATTTACCCTTTATCAAATTTAATACAGAAAAGAGAGAAGTGGCCGAGAAGTGTTTCTGAACAATAGATCAGGAGGCTTAAAAAGCCCTTTCAGCACAGCTGTTGCAAAAGGAGGCCAATATTTTGATGGAGCAAAACATAAATATTGGAGATGGAGAAGGATTAAGAAAATAAAATAAACAAGCACAATCTTGTCAAAGAAAAAAGGCTAAGATTTAGAAAAAAACCTAAGACCATTATTTAAATCATATAAATTAATATCTAAGGAGTTATGAACTTTTAAAAATATTTTTCCAAGCATTGCTCACAAGAAGGTTGAGAATCATCCTAACAAAGCATTAGCTATTCTTATGGGCTTCATACCCGTATCATGAGTAAAAAAAGCAATCACAATTCAAAAGTTCTTATTTTTCTTCAGTTATTATTCTCAGAAAATAAAACAAGTTCCTAGTACTATACTCAATTTAAAAATTTTTCCTAAGAACTAGATAAACATCTTGCTTTTAAAACTGTTTTATATGTCTTTCAACTGATTTTACATTGTATTTGAGGATGTTTGGGAGCCCTCTGCGATAATCCCATCCACACTATTCTTGAGGTGAGGTCAGGGAACATGGCAGCATTCATTAATGTTTCCTCTCTCCTTTCTTCAAGTGGGAGCTGCTTCACTTCTGTGCTTTGCTGGGGTCAGATGAGCCTTCTCAACCCCACTGGTGGCATGAGCAATCACAGCCCTGCTTGAGGTGCAGAACCCTGTGCTGAAATCCCTCCCTGCCCATTTCAGGACAGTGGTGTGCAGGCACAGCCCCTGTGTCCCATCTGTGCTCAAGGAGGAGCAATTTGTGACACGAGTTGGAAAGGCAGCACCACAGCACTGAGGAACATGAGTTGAACAGGCAGTGATGTCTTCTGGAGGCTGACTTGGAACAGAGACTAGAGAGCAAGAGGATAAAGTAGGTGTTTATAAAAGGCCTCAATGGGCACACTTGGGCTGCATAAGATGCACACCCAAGATGCACCCCAAAATAGTCACAAAAATGGATGACTAATCACGAGGTCTCACACTTTTGTAAGTTCTGGTCCATTAGCATTTTTGGAATCAATAAACATAGTTTCAGGTTATGAAGCTCTATCTTCCTTATTTCTTCTTCTCACTTCACTGTTCTTTTCTTTCTTGTGCTTGAAAGTTGTCCTTGGTACCAAAGCAAAGAAGGAATTGTTTTGTCTATCTACTCTGTGAAGAGAACTTAATAGCATTTAATATGAAACCTAAAGCTACCCACTAGAACAGCACAGGATCTGAGAAATAGAAAAGCTAAAGGCCAGGGCCCCAGCAGCAGCACAGCTCGGAGTGGCCAGGGCAGGTCAGCATGCTCGGAAACACGCACACATGTCCCAGTTCCCTCTTACACCCCTCCTGCATTTCCGTCTCCAACGTGCCCTTCCCCTCTCCTGCTCACTCTGCCAAAACTGCTCTAAAGGGTACAGCAAGCACCCAGGGTTTTGCTCAGCTATCAACAGAAATATGCTCTAATTCTTCGCAAGTGGGTACTGGAAGCTGTGAATCTGAATATTGGACATGGATAAAGTTAGCAGGCAAGGCAAAACTGAGAATAGGCCTATACACAGCCGATTTTATTGGACTCTGGTTAATCAAAATCCAGGCACCTTAACATTCAAAGCACAGACACGTTCACTTTTCCATCTTCCTTGAAGTGATAACTGCACAAGCTGCAGCTTTAGAGCCCCCAGCAGGACACACAGCTCATGCTACAGCAGAAGCCCTTGCAGCTTCCAGAGAAGCACCCCCTGCCCAATTAACCAGCAGCTCATTTGCAAAGCCATCGATCCACAGGACCTCCTTATGGTTGTGGGTTTTGTCACTCTGACTCTACTCTTCAGATTCCTTCCTGGAGGCAGCCTGAAACACTCTGTCACAAAGCTCTAAGGATGAATTATTGGGTGGATGTTGCCAATACAGCTTTGCATTAATTATTCACAATCATGGCAAAATATTTCCCACATTCATAACTTAGTAAATTACTAATTTGGGTGCATGTTAATCCAAAGATGATGATTCACACAGCAGCCCACATGATGTAGTGCTTAATCACTCCTTGAAAGTTAAAATGCCTGTCCCACAAAGTTTAAAAGAGCAATATCTAAACTGTAACAAGTTTATAGCTAAGTAACACAATAAATCTATATTCATATCAGAACAGTTGGATCCATCTTTGTCATCTCTGCCCAGCAGCATCATTTAATTGCTTTGCACCACTCACTTCTCATTGGGCCAGCTTCATTAAAAGAGTGGTTTATGTAAGCAGTTTTTTAAAAAACTTTAACTTTTAAAAAGCCTGAAGTTGGATAATGATAAATGGAGATTCACATTGTCTTGGTTTGAAGACACACATATATCATACATGCTGTAATTGCTATGCCAGAGTAACGAAGTGGTACTATTAATATGCAGATTTGAAAGGTAGAAATAAGCAGTATTTATTTACCTCATCTGTTAGTAGGTATTAGTATTCTCAAAAACACCTAGTGCTCAAGTACATGGAAACATTCTGCGTCTACCAAAGTAAGATCTGAAAGCTCAGAGCAGTAACCTGTGGATAATTCCCCTCCCAATGCCATCTAAGGGTTTTGTTATGTATTAGCTCCTAGGAAAGATTGCTCTTTGAGCAAAAGGCAGATAATTCCAAGACCTACACAAGATGTATTTTACAAAAATCTGTCTTTTCCCCAAAAGTAGAAAACACTGTCTTTTTTACATGACATTCAGGTTTTTGCTATTTGAGAGGCAGGGTTAGGCAAGTCCTAGGTCTGTAACACTACAGACCTACTTCATGGTTTTCATGATAATAAACAAGTTTTTTTTTTACAGTCTGAAAAATCGTTCACATGAACAACTTCCTCAAGGAGGTGGCAGAGACACCATCACGGGCAGTTTTTAAGACATGACTGGACAAAGGCCTAGATAATCTCACCTAGGCTCCCTTTCCCACAAAAGCTAGGGCAGATGATCTCCAAAGTCCTTCAAACTTGGGCTTCTCTATGATGACTCTATGACTTCTGGCCCAGTGTCCATAGCACAAACCAAGAGCCAAAAACTACTCTTTTTTATAAAAAATGGGTTATCTCTAGCACACTTTCCCTGCTGTCTGTCTAAATCCTTCAAGTAGGACCTCTGGCACATTATTCCTTGCCCCTAGGCATGAGGAAAGAGACAAATCATTACTTGGATCTCCACAGATCTCTCTTGCATCTGAGAGCTGATGTCTTCTCCAAACCTTCCTGTTTGGTTTTATATTTGCAAAGCTATGCATACACAGTTCTCCCAAGATCATATTTCATGTACCTCTCACCACTTTTCTCTTTCCTCCAGGCTCCTTCTGCCTGGCTTATGAGCTGCTGTTAGACCAGAGCCTGAATTAGCTGCAATGCTCCAGGCTGCACCTGGTAGCATGACAAGCAGAGTGGGCAGATGACTCCCCCTTTCCTGCAGAAATATAAATCTCCCTCATACATCTCAGCAATGTTAATACTTTTCACAAAAGCTTGACCTTGCTGGCATTAGGATTCAGGTGAGCAGAGCACAGTAACCCCTGGCACTCCCTTCTGATGGGGTGTTGTGTATCCTGTGTCTGTGCAGATGCTATTCTTACACTGCTCCCTGTCCAACTGCTGAATGTGCTGTGCCAGTACAATTGGATGCTTTGGCAGGGGGATGTTCATTTGGAATTCTGTTCCTTCCAAGTTTCAGATTGTGCCAATTTGTTAAGTGTGCTCTGCATGCCTTCCCTGGACTCATTCACAAGTAACAGCCACATCGAGCCACAGCCGGCCCAGCAACGCCTGTCCCCTTCCACTGCTGCCACTTACAGCTATTCCCCAAATGCAGCTTCCAGCCACCCACGCCCACCAGTAGCTGTTCTCACTGACAAAGTCCCCTCCCAAACCCCCAGCTACAGCAGGGAGTCTCCCATTTGTCTTTCTGCAGCAGCCAGAGCTGCCTCCATCCCAGCTGGCTCCAGCCCACGGCAGTGCTCTTCACCTGCGCCAGGGGAAGGGGTGGAGGAAGTGCAGCAGCCTGGTAAGGGCACACATTGACTCCACCACGCAGAACACTTTTACAGCTGCAGTAATTGATTGCCTTTGCAACAATCACACTCCGCCAACTTCATTTTTCAGGAAAAAAAACATCAGATTGGAACAGATGGGGGCAGATCAAAACAGATTGCACAGAACAGCCACAGTCTAATGGTGAACTGGGAATACTGAGCAAATATAAGAAGCCCATGTGCTTTGTGTCTGAATTGGAAACAGAGTTCTTTCATTGCAGCTTTCAAGTGCTGGTGTAAACGCTCTTCTATCTGTTCTGACAGCTAGTGGCAAACTATCCCATATGCAATAGCTTTACTTGGGGCTCAATGCTGCAGTTACAGCCAGGATCACAGACCAGCATAAAGATAGGTACAGACTTCTCTTGCTCACAGAACGCAACGAGATGCAAGCACAGAGGGTGTCCTCAAGCCACAGCTGCCCCAGCAATCTACAGCTCATCCCTCACCTGGTCACTAACCCTGCACCCACAAAGTCAGCAATGCCATTCCGTCCATCTTTTGATGAACATCGGATCAATCTTCCACTTGGGAGATGAGGATACTGAAAGCAGTTCTGGTAAAGCAAAAGTAAACTTTTTTAATGAAGTTTTCTACATCGATGAAAATATTTTCTGGTACAGTGAGGCAAAACAGGAATCCAGATAAAAACCCAAGTAGCCTGTGCATTCAGAATCAGTTTGTTTCTATTCTTTCCTCTGCACGATTGTTAGGTGCTGATTCTACCCCCTTGCCTTGTATTTCTAAGGTACGATGAAAATCTCCATCTTAAATCTTCATTCTTGGTTTAATTATATCGGTGGAGTATTGCAGTGAAATGAGTATCCATCAAATTGTCCTGTATTTTCACTCTGAGTGATCCTACTTAGGCTTCGAGCAGGGAGGGTTACACTCATAAAACTGACTTTTTCTTTAGTGACTAAATCTAATCAAGCAATCCTTTCTTTACATGGCGGGCTAAACACAGTGTTTTTACCCAATTCTATGCAGTTCAAAAAAGTTAATAGCTCTTTGCCAAAAAATTATATCAGCTTTAGCATTTGGACCCACCTTTTTTTTAAAAAGGAATGCACCAAGGAGCTGGAATTTCATCACCCAGATATACCAGAAGAGATTAAAACTTCCAGGAATTCATGCGGGAAGAAAAATAAATTACAACAGCAGGCTATCACTGAATGCACCAAGCAGAAATAATTAACACTTGTTTTTCTTTGTGAATAATGCATAGCTGTAATAAGAGCTTTGCTTTCAAGCAATCACCATGCCATGTAGCCAGGAGATACAGAAAGTAAAGCATGCTACAACAGTTGTATTCTCCTCATGCTCTTCCCAACAGGACTGATTGAGACACTGAGGAAAACACAGACCAAGGGGGGAGGACAGCCTCCCCTCAGTCCTTCCAACAGGTTTTTCACATCGCTTTCTTCAGGCTGGTGCACAAAAATCCCACAAATAGTATTTCATTATGAAAAGGAAAGTTCCACTCATTGGTAATTTGTTTTTATTGTCCTACTGACTGCGTTTTTGGTGCATTTCCTTGCATACTCTCCAAGTATGCAATACAGCTTGCTAATGGAAAACTTGGTGATAAACAAAGATCTGCTAAACTTGTTTTCTTCACACTGCTGCTGATTCTATTCCAGCTTCTTAGTCAATGTTTCCAGTCACCACAAATAACCTAGTAGGAATTCTGAAGAATATTCAATGCCATTTGGGAGGGGTGACCTTCACAGAAGGCCAGGTGGCAATCCTTGATTTACTTCTACTTTAACTATTTATCCAGGCCTACTCGATTTAGGCCAGGAGTCTGCCAGGCTGGTAGGCCGGGACACGAGCGGCGCTCCGAGCCATCGCCTGTGCCCTTACCTGGAGCAGGGAGAGCAGCCGAGGCATGGTGAGGGCAACGATGACCTAAACCCACAGATGCTGCCCCCTTTCCCAGGCTGCAGGGACAGAGACCTCCCAGGACAACAGTGCCAGGCAAGCTCCAGCACCACCTGCCCTTGCCACCACAGGGGCGGGTGACAGCCTAGGACACCTCTCCGCTATGAAGTGCCTCCAAAGGGTGGCCAGTGGCAGGAAACCCCTGGCTCTGCCTCCAGGGCCACTCATTGCTAGACTGGCCCAGGAGCCCCTGTCCCAGCAGGGCAGGGAGGCAGCAGCATGTGCAGCCCAGGGGACAGGGAGCCATCCCTGCTCCCGGGGCACAGGAGCTGAGCGGGCGCCGCTGCTGCGGAATGGCTGCGGAGACTGCGCTCGTGTGGCACAACTGCGAGCTGGGCACAAGCACTGCCTGTCCCTCAGCTGCTTTTCTCTTTGAAGAAGAGAACTTTCAGATAAAAAGGTAGAAGCAAATCCTCAAAATTTGTTTTGCTTCCAGGGCACACTACTAAAAAATAAAAAAGTACGGCAATACCTCAAACCAAACGTTTGAATCCAAACATCTTCTAAGAGCAAGGCTAACAGCACTTCTTTCATTCTTTTTCATTTAAATTGAACAAAATGGTTTGATGCATACATGCTGTTCACTTCAAAAGACCATTCTTAATCCATTAATAAATAGCAGCCTAGAAGGAATCATACAAAAGTAAATTTTTAACACATAAGCCAAAACAGCAGCCAGCAGATGGGCAGGACTGAATTAACTGTGTGAATCCTTCTCACAGGTATCTTTGCAAAGTGGAAAATTAACAGCAGGAAAGTACTATTAGAAAGCAAAAAGATGTTAGCTTTTTTTGTTTTCGCTTAATGAAATAGGTTTCATTGCACTCTGGGTTAGGTGGTATAAAACATGAATCTACTTTTAAAAACACAATGCAAGAATACAAATCAAACTGTATTTGTACCTATCAATTATACCCCAAGCATAACAATGACATGAAAATGGTAATAGAAAAGAAAATAAAAAATCCCAATCTTGTCACATAATTGCTCCCTGGTTTTGGTGACTACTTCTGGCAGATTTGAACTAGATTACTTTGAGTATCACACTTTACAATAACCTGAAGAAAAATATCTGTATGAAGACTGGCTTAGCAGGTTCATAAACTGATAATTAAATAGAAAAAACAGTTTTCACTTTTGGTTAAACTCTTCCTGACTCACCCTTGGCTCTGAGAGCTTTTTGCACAGCCTTGTCTCCAATCACCTGTGTGACAGACAGCTGAAATCTGAGTTTAAAAGGAAGGCTCCCTCCAACAGAAAATCTGAAGGTTTCCTTGTTTGCAGGAAAACTTTATCCTCCTCCACACCTTAGCACATTTATTTACAAGCAATTCATTAGCTTTCCAGCACAGACCAACAGCTACCCTAATCACCCACTTCCTCAAAGCCCTGGCAATCAGCTGACAGTGATCAAACCCCAGCCACACTCTGCAGAGTAATCTGGACAGTTTTGGAAGGACTCCTTTCAGCCCTTCTGGGAGGTACCAGTTTTTGAGGCTTTATCCTGATGGAAAGATGTTTGAGCTGTGACCCCCTCATCCTCTGAATTTTAAGAGCTATGGTGACCTTCAGCAATTTTGGTGTTTATTACAAAATCAAAACCAACTCCATTAGCCTTGTTTCTGTTATGGAAATAGCACATATCTGCAATACCTTACCCACTTGTCACACTCCAATGTAAGGCCAAAAAAAGGTGAATGCCTTAGCTGGGTACATAATCCAACGAGCACCACTGTGCATACTCAAAAGGCTGCATACATCAGCTCATCTCTCATTTTTGGTCAAAAAAAAAAAAAGAAAAAAAAAGAAACTTGTGAGTTGAAAGAGGGAACCACATATATGAGCATGTCAGTATGTCAGCACACAGCTCAGCCTCCACCTGAGTACTTTGTACAGATCCAGCCTCTCTGAGAATAAGCATACAGAGGATTTAGGAAAGCAGAAAGGTAGAGGGGATGATCAGAGCTCCTTCTGTGGAAGGAACAATCAGGGAAGTTAAGGCTCTCCCTCACAAGACTCGTGACTAAGCAGCACTGTGATATGGGAAGGCAAATAAGGAACGACCATTAACCATCTCCCACTGGCTATAAGGGAACATCAAATGAAGTTGTGTGATATAGAGCCAAACCAGGGAAATACAAAGACTTCACACAAGTGACTGGATTGGGGAACTCATTGCCCTGGTGGCTGTGATGAGAACATTTAAAAGGGGTCGGTAAGCAATCAGTTGCATGAATAGATTTTTTAAAACTTCATTTGGCCCTAAGTGCAAAGGTGCCATCACCTCTCCCAGAAGGTATCTCTGCTCAATTTCAGGAGACACACTTGTCTGAAGCATCATTCCTACTCATTTTCACTGCTTCCTCAGGAACCTGCTACTAGCCACTGCCAGACAGAGCCACTCTTACATCTTGGGAGAGGTGTTAAAATAGCCTACATCTTAAAATAGAATGCAATCAAACCTGAAGAGAGTGCTGATGCAATAGTCCTGATGCCCAGGAGCCTTGTGATCTACACACAAGACACATTCCTTCTTTGTGTTGAGGTGTTCCCTTCTCATGCAAAAAATGGGGTTAGCTTTTTTCCTCCCCACAGCACCAAGACCTCCCTTACCCTTAAAGCCTTGAGATACAACGATTTCCATCTGTAGCAGAGCAGTGTAGGTTGTGGTACACTCCAAGGTGTGAGGAACTGGCTATGTCTCTCCCTAGGAAAGGGTCACAACGAGCTGGGGTGGCAGCTGCCCCACACCAACCTGGGCTAGCAGGGGAAACCACAACCACTCCACAGAGAGCTTCAAATGACTCAGCCAACTCCACAGCAGAGATGCCAAGAAAGTCCAGCTGCTGAGCTTGGCACAGAGGCAGGACAAGAACTATTCCTACCCTGCACGGGGACCAACACTACTTGAGTGCTGCAGACACTGCTAACAAAAATGCATCTTGACACCAAAAATCCATCCTTTACACCCCTGGGAAAAGACTGCACCAAAGTTGTGTTCTATTTCACTTGGAAAAAAACAGCAACTTTCACCTTAATCCTTACAGATCTGTTGTTTTTGTTTTTTAAGTTTTCTAATGCACTTTCTAACTTGATGTTTTTCATAGTTTTTAGTCCTTTCTCACACACAGGTGTTATTATCAGAAGTATATTTTTAATATGACGAGGTTGTTTACACACTTTTTCTTGGTGTGAAAAACAACTGATGGACAGTTGTCTTGACCAATGGGATGGGAGAGGTGTCAGCCTTCTTCTCCAATCCCTGGTCTGTGTAAAAATACTATAAATATAGAGTCAAATATTTTAATAAATAAGTTTTAACCTTCTCACGAGAAAGTCTGTCTGTATATGTCCTTGTGTGTCCCACAGCGACACAGACCTTCACTTTAGAGGGAGAATAGGAACCTCCCCCTTCTAATTTAATGTATTAATTGATTTGATTAACCAAGTTGTGTTTTTTCTTCAAGCAGACATGCAATGCCTGGCACACTGCTGTGGTGAACACCCTTCTCCCCTCAGCTAAGCCTCTTCTGGGCTCTTCCTTCCCTCTCGTGTGCCTCAGCACCTCTCTGGTGCACAATTGCCACCTCCGTGGTGTTGCCACGCCTGGTCACTGCCAGGCCAGGCCTGACAGAGCCACCCACAGCTCCTCCCTGCACTGGGGCTGGAGCTGCCAGAGCCCCCCTCTGCTCCAGGCAGCTGACTCCGTCTGAGAGCCTTCCTTCTCCACAGAAGAATTAAAACAGTAATCTAGCCAAAATCTTACAATACATACAAAAGCTGTGGGACTGTCACTTCTTGCATTTATTTCTCCTCCAACCCAATAAACAAAGGACTTTCTCTCTTTTCTTTGTGATCATTACTTGAACTGTATAGTTTCAATATAGCTTGGATATAATTTAAATTTTGCAAAGCTGATTTTTATTCTATTATCTCTTGTTCTCTGGGCAAGTATGTATTTGATCTTGAGAGTAAAATTGTTATAATTAAATCTGTGTTTTTAAAGGTAATATGAATTAGAGAGCAGAGCTGAAGCAGCTTGCATGACATTTTACAGATGGAATAATAACTCACTTGTCTGAGCAGCACACCAGGATAAATGAGATGTTACTCAAAGAAGTTTTGTTATTCAGGGTTTAGAACCCATTGAAATACTACATGATGCTTAAATATATTACAAAAGCCTTTACAGAAATACAAGTCTATAATAGAGATGCAATTGGAAATGTCAGACTTTCCACTCAAACTGAAGTTCTGAGCACTCATCTCCCAGCCTAAATCCCCAAGATGATGGCCAAGGTGCTGCCTAACGTAGAGACAATCCTTTAGCCTCTTTTTACTTCACTGTGCCACACAAGTTGAATAAACAAAAAAGAGGGGTTCAAGGAAGGAAGACTGAAATCTCAACAGAATTACTACAACCCAAAAATTCCTGTGCTTTGTGTTTGGGACATCAGGCCTTACCAGCTGAGTTTGGTCTGGAACTGAAGAGGCCACTTTTTACTTTGAAATCTGCACCCATTCATTTAAGTACAATTGTGTGAATATCTTTGCAGTGTAAGACTATCAAATGCACAGCAGATTCACTTGCCCTCTTTAAAACAAGTGATATTCACTTTTTAGCTCTTTTCCACATTCTTGACAAGCCAATGAGAATGAGGCAAGTGCATGGAAGGCCTGGACTACTGTCAGGCAATTTAGCTTCTGAAATGCATAAATCTGGTACTTGTATATGTTTTTCTTCATATAGCACACGTGAATTCCAAGTGACTTGTATATTTCATAAGTTAAATTATGTCCCTAATTGGTGCTTCATAATAAAATGCCTGAAGGGGACCAGGCTGCTCTGATACTTGAGCAATTCTAGATTTAAATTAAGTTAGGGATTGATTTCCGTTTCAAAAGTGGTTTTGAAATTTAACAAGTGAAATACAGATGCTGTTTTCAAAAAGGGACACAAAAGATGAAAATGCAAACTGGTCAGGCTTTTGATATTTAGACAGCAGAAGTGTTACACATATTAAAATATTTTTCATTGTGTTACTGTCCACTTAATTCAAGAGAACAGTAGGGTGGTCATTTTAACAACTCCTCTATATGAACACATACTGATGGGTGGAGTTTAATTTTCTGCTACTTTTCGAGCTCTGATACTTATTTTATAACCTAGAACTGCATTCTTTCTAAAAATACAAGAAAAAGTTGTTGGTTGTGAAATCAAGATGATAAGGTCGTTTTGTAACTGCTTAGCAGGACATCCTGTAATGACCAAGAGACCAAGAAATACTGTTACTCTGAAATTAAGAGGAAGACACTTGATGGTTTTGAAAGCCATTATGAAAGGTGGTCTCTCTTTTGAACTGTTTATCCTTGTGTAAATTGTCTTCACACTTCCATAAACTCCATAGCACACCAGCGCTGTTCCCAAACTCAGCACAAACATCAAGCTGGGTTTCTTTTATTTTCAAGCTCAGAAACTTTAATCTAACACTGCTGAGTATGAAAAGGCTTAAAAATGAAAAAGTGAAGGAAGATTTGGCCTATTTTGTTCTGTTCTGCTAGAATAATAAGAAAAAAAAGCAAGGTTATCTCTTTGAAGAAAATACTTTACTGGTGAACAAACAGCTACCTTCTGATTCTGGTGCCACAGGCTTACAGCTGCTGATCTCTGCTGGCCCCTCCATTCTGCTCAGGAGATCTCCTTCCCTCTCACCCTGCTCTGAGCTGCTGCTGCTGCCTCCACCACCATCTCAGCTGACGGATTTCCCTCTCTGATGGAAGCCACAAAGGAGCACGAGAGCGTTGGCTCGGGAAATGCCGCCCAAAGCTGCGGCGTCTGGCCCTGCTGAAGAGCTGGGCAGGAGCAAAGCCTCTCAGCAGAGCCACACCTGGGTCACAAGGAAGGAGAGAGGGGCAGCCTGCCTAGGAAGAGATCGACAGACCAAGGGATGTGTGTGTAACACAAAGCAAACAAATGCAATTTAATAAAACATCCTGCGCACAAGGTATCACCTAGCAGTCGACAGAGAGATAAGAGACCAAGATAATGCTTTAGAAAATTGAATACTCTGACTCATAAAAGGAAAACAGGAAAATACACAAAGTTGAAGCCATTTGGATAAAGGAAAACTGCTGAATTTAAAAGCATCTACAATACAAGCATATGTTCTTACAGAAGAAACACAACTAAAGAAAAAAAGAACCTTAAACTATTAAAGGCTCCTTTAAGCATCTAAAGCCCCAGTGTTTATTAAAGCTTCTCTGTTCAAGGAGTATTAGGTTGATGGAAAACAATTTAACCTGGTGGAACTAGAACCACACAAAAACCTCAACTTTTCAAGGCTTCCAACACCTCTCTCTGCCTTAGGCAAAATTTTAAGTAGAGATTTAAAAAATTAAAATGGACAAGATTTTCTGGAACATAAAACTGCTTAACTTGGAATCAGATCAATTTGGATTAAATCTCTTTTTATTTAGACACAATGTCATAAATTCTATGTTGAAGTAAGAGAGAGGAGTAAAAAAGGCATGATAAAAGCATGAATCAATCAAGAGCAAAAAATGTAATGAGAGAGCTGAAAGAACAACAGATCCACAATTTCTGGATGCACAGAAGTAATAGAAATGTCCTATTCACATGAAAAATTTAAGTTGAAAATTGTGATCACTCTAGATTTTTCATAATAACTTCAGAAAAGGAACAGGCAGGTCACAAGGTCAAGCCTCAGGGGCAGAGCTTGAGAGGACTCCACAGGGAATCTGTCTGGGCAGCTCAAAAGCAGAGCTGCCAGTGCTGGGATGCTGCCCCTGGATGTACCAGTACAGAGCTGTAACACTCCAGTGCTGGGGGAGAGGAAACCAGATGCCCTGAACACTGGGAGTCACAAAAGCACCAGCAGAAAGAACCTCAGGATGTTCTCACACAGCACTTGGAAGGGCAGATGGGAAAACATGACAGGGCAGGGCAGGGCAGGAGAACCAACCATCACAGCCTTCACCATCTGCAGTTTCTGCTGCTGGCAGCCAAGAGCTGCACAGGGACAGCAGAGGGTAAACAATGGCAGGATCAAAAAGGCAGAGGGAATTATAGATTCTTTCTTCCAGGTGGGAGATTTTATCCTAGAAACAGAACAGAGTGGAATCACAGAGGCAGCCGAGTCTGGATGGACAGGTCAGTGCCTATAAGGCACTGAGACAGTGATTGACAGAGGATATCACCTGAAAAAGCTCCATTATCCCTTTCAAAACTAAACTCGTGAGAAGCACCAAAGTGTGGCACAAGCCACAGCAATTCTGGAAACCAAATTACAAACGAAGTCTCCGAAAGGTGGTGACAGGGCTGCTCCCATGCCCAAGTGACAATGGTCACTAGCCTGCCCATATCCACATCCCTCCTGAGAACAGAGGGCCCAGCCCTGCTGCTCCTTGCCCAGTGCTGCTCTCCTGACCCACAGCAGGCCCGTGGCAGCTGCTGCCCAGACTGTCACCTCTGCCTTGCAGCAGGCTCCTCACTCACCCCTCCTCTCCCCTATGCCAAAATCCCCCAAACCTCCTTCCAAGACCAGGGTGCCCAGGGATTCATTTCCCTGCCATGTTTATCTTACTCTAACTCACATTAGCACAGTGCAGTAATTTGCTTTTCTCAGCATGCAGCTCTGGGCAGCATCAACTACAGCCCCTGGAAAGGTCCTTCTCCTCTCTGGAGCCACTCACCTGCCAGCAGGTGTTCCTGGCCCTTCCTTTTGCACCAAAGCCCCTCAGCCTGAGTGCATCAGAGCAACAAGAGGGGCAGCTGCACGAACCCAGGCAATCTCTGCCATTTGGTTTTACCCTAGCTCGATGAGGGAACTAATGTGAAAGCCAGGAACAGTTTAAAGCATCTTTCCAGGATGTTTATCCCTGTGAGTATTTCACTCCAACATTCACCTCATGGAGCAAACATGAAAATACACGAGGTGCCCAATGGAGTGATGCTACAGACAGTCCTTGCAAAACCACCACATACAGTTTGTTTCCATCAAAAACAAAATTACATGAAAATTAAGGTGTTTCAGTTCTCATAGAACCACTGCAGTGCAAATTATTGTCTTAGCTCTTCTACCAGCACCTTCAGGAGTATTTTTTGCCATTGAATCTTGTAAAAAAAAAACCACAACTTAGGAGAAAATGTATGCATTGGATCTATTTTTCTTCCAAGAAGGACGAAAAATTTCTCAATTTTGCAAGCACAGTAGTCTCATGACACTAAACATACTTTGCATCAGCTCAAGCTGTTGTGTATACTAAAATGATCAATGTTGAAAGCTTCTGAAATTATTTCCACAGCTAGATACTGCATGGCTTTTTCAAGGCTTAAAACAATTTCCTTCTACATTTTTTTTAGATTGAGAATCAGCCATTAAGATGAACATGTTCAAAATACTGAAGCGCTTTTCTAACATTTTCATTCCTACAGCATACAAAAATATTCTAAACATGCCAAAAGTCACACTTGCAAATAAATTCAAGCACCTAATTAGCTCCAAATAAACAGGAAATTTCCTACAATAGCACAATAATAATTTAAAATATTTGAAAGGTTAGGTCATAGACTGAATTCATCTAGTATTTTATGAAAAAACATAACTTGACTGTATTTATTAAGCAACAGCACCAGCTGTAAAACAATTTTAAGATACGGTGATTTTTTTTAACTTTGAAACCACAGGTGAGTCTAATTTAGACCAAACATGCACACAGCTGACCCACAAATAATGAGAACAGGTAACTGTTGTAATGCTCCAGCACCTGAACCCTATGATTAGAAATGTGAAAACGAGCTTGGTTTTACAACCTTTTTCTACTCCAGAAACAGAGAACATCCCAGGACAATTAATAATTGTGACAGATATCTCTTGGAAGTGAAAGAACTGCCATTACTTTCTACATAAAGATATGGGTTGCAAATTTCAGTTGTAAAGATGAAAAATTAGCTATGCTGAAGTCATGCATTTCCTCAAAAGCCTCTGCTCTACACTTATGTTTGTACAGAGCTGGGTTGCTCCCTTATGGATGTAAGTGTACGTAAAATTGAAAAATTATGAGTGAAACTGGGACTCTTAAACATCTTCCTGATGTGGTCTAAGAGTTCACATAGGACAGGTGAATTTGGTGCAAGGTTTAACTGCATTTCTATTAACCTGCTGCAGCCATTAGAGTTTTATTCCATTAATTTACAGTAAATGATGTTGGCTTGATCACTGATTAAAAATGGTTTTTAAAAACATTTTTAAATTTTAAAACATTTTTTATGTTTTAAAAGCAGAAGCTACGCTNGCTTGATCACTGATTAAAAATGTTTTTTTAAAACATTTTTAATGTTTTAAAAACAGAAGCTACACTGCAGTACTCACTTTTCCAGCAATAAAGTAAATAGTTATTCCAATTCTGTATATGGGGCAAAAGATAATCAGTCAATACTCAAGAACGGACTACTTAAGTGCCTTGAAAATTAAATTACATTGCAGCTCAATGTAATTCAAAATGTCAGAGAAATCAGAGTCTCACAGAGATTTTAATTAAAGTAATCTCTACATTCAGACCTTGCATTTTCCCCACCCTGCTGCTACTATTCCTTTAATATTTATTCACTGCACAAAACCATAAAAACAACCAAATTTATTTCATCTTATTTATAGTAGAACAGTTTTTAAATAAACAAGGACAACATTTCCCATCTTAAATGAAGAACTGTTCTGGACAAAGGCATTTCAGAAACCCAAGCACGCTCATGGCATAATTTCATTGACAAGTTGCCATAGAAATAGCCAGCTGAAATGCGTGCTAAATCTCAGTCACGCTACAACAGGTAGCTCAATATCCTTTAACCAGTTCCAAGGGGGGCAGGAAGCCGATGGAAAAGCAGCAGGTAAAAGGCACAAAGAAGAGGCTTTGCAGGGAGGCCTGTGGAGTCAGGAGAGTGAGGAGACCCCCAGATGTGGGGGCACAGGGCACCCCAAATCCTGCCTGCCCCGGGGACACTGCGGGGAGCGGCAGCGGCACGAGCAGAGCTCAGCTCCTTCACCTGTGAGGGGCTGCAGCCACCTCAGCAGGAAACTACATGGCTATTGAGGCAGGAGAGGGATGGTGCACGTGCCCAAACACACCATGGAAAGTGAAAAAACACACACAACCTCACCCAGTGCGTGCAGAGCAAGAGAAGAGTCCTACAGAGCGGCACTGGGATATGGAACAGAGCAAACAAACCCCGCAATCCTCACAAAGCCCAACGACCTCCAGGTTTATACATCTCCCTTAAACACAGCCAAGATATTCCATGAGGAAAAAGCAAACCCCCCTAGTCAGTTCTCTCTCACCTTTTATCCCAGTAAGCACACAGGCCACAGCCAGCTGCCAGGGCAGGTCACCCTGGGGGCAAACGTGAGGGCCCTGGCCACTGCCCACGCTGAAATGGGGCTGGCACTGGGGCAGCTCCTCAGGGCAATGAGCCTCAATCAGCCTCAATCAGGGGAATTGGGGCAGGTGCAGGGCATGGGGCAGCTCC
>VZTB01003249.1:30909-64515 GCA_013397245.1 Thryothorus ludovicianus | reverse complement strand
CTCCTCAGGGCAATCAGCCTCAATCAGGGGGAATGGGGCAGGTACAGAGCATGGGGCAGCTCCTCAGGGCAATCAGCCTCAATCAGCCTCAATCAGGGGAATTGGGGCAGGTACAGAGCATGGGGTGACTCCTCAGTCTCAATCAGCCTCAATCAGGGGTAATGGGGCAAGTTCAGAGCATGGAGTGACTCCTCAGGGCAATCAGCCTCAACCAGGGCCCAAGCAGGAGCTTCCAGAGTTTTCTTCCCAGCTGCCATCCGTTCCTTCTGCTGGAAGTGTCAGCAGAATACCATGATTGACAGTGCCAAAGGCGACTTCCAAAGGCTGGAGTGGCCGGTGATTCATTTTCTCTCACAAATTCCACATTGTGTTGCATTTTTTAATATATTCAAAAATCAATTCGTTATTCAGAACTATTCTCCTGACCGTTTCTAGGGGTTGTTTTTCTAACTTGTTTCAATTCCCCAGGTGAAACTGTCGTGATTGCAAACTTTTTATCTGCACTCTGCAAATATATTGAAATATATTTGAAAAGCTGTATTTTAACAGCTGCTCAAGAGACATTGGACAGCAAGGAAATCTGTCACCAGGAGCCTTATGGAGATCAAATTTAGCTCACAGTCAACAAAATTATAATAAATTGAATTAGGAATTCAGTATTTTTCATAGTCTTCAGGCCACTTAATGGTACAACACCATTAACATTTATTCGCAGAAAGTGCCCAATTGCACTGCTTCCTTTGGAAGTAACTGGATTGCTGCTACAGTGTATTTATCTTTTTCTACCTTGCTTGACACATTTTGTATCCTTTAAAGTGAGAAATAATCTATTTTCCTTCGTTGATGAGGTTTTGCTGGTTACAGTTGGTTGAATGATAATTTTTGCTGAGTAAAAGTTCTTAGGTTTTCAGTTTCTGACCGAGACAAGTTATGCAATTAGGAGCTGTCATGTACCATAGCTTAATCAAGCTCTCATTAATATTCTTATCATCATAATTTTACAAAAAAGGAATTCTTTTCATGTGGAATAATCTGAAGGGGGAAAAAATCAGTCTCCAGACTGCATTGCAGTGCTCTCCTCTTTTCACTCAGCACATTAAGAGGAAATCGTTACTTTTGTTGTAGTAAGAATATCCTTGTTACGAGCATTATTTACAGTTTTGAGCAGGATGCATCACCACCCTGAACTCATAACCGCCTTTAAAACCTCTGACAACTCCTATTTTCATTCTGGATTACTCCTGTCATTAAGAAAATGACACTGAATAGACTCTTCCCTGTTCACAAAGCCTTTTTATTCTTTCTGGGCTATAGAAAGAGGGGTCCCTACCCCTGTTGCTGTGCAGTACTCCTTGCTATCTCCATAGCAATACTTCTGCACCAGAAAGAGCAGGCAGTCAGAGGAGGGGCCTGAGCCTTCACCTGAGTCCCACTGCTGTGAAATACTCACAGACAGCATTCCCCAGCCAGAAGCCTGGCAGCAGTCCCTGCCTGACACGGTGCTGCAGTGGCCTCAGCTCAGTACTAGGCTTGAGGCAGCTTGGGGTTGGGCTCAGTTTCAGTCTGGACTGTTCCCTTTTCCCCAGTCCCCTCCTTTCTCCAGCTTCCCCTGCCCGCTCCAGCCCTTGCCATTTGACACTTGGATGCAGCTCTATCCCCTGACACCTCTCCTGCTCAAAACAGAGGCTCGTTTATATAAAGTCCTGAGGTGGACTAAAACTGAAAGAGTTTGGATAAACCCCCAACCTGCTCCCCTGTCGCTGTGGGACACGCAAGGACACACATGGATACTCTTTGATGAGAAGGCTGAAACTACATCTGACTCCAAATTTATAGTATTTCTACACAGACCAGGGATTGGAGAAGAAGGCTGACACCTCTCCCATCCCGTTGGTCAAGACAACTGCCCATCAGTTGTTTTTCACACCCAGAGAAAGCATGTAAACAACCTTGTCATAACAAAAACATAGTTCTAATTATAACACCAGTGTGTGAGAAAGACCTATGAACTATGAAAAACATTAAGTTAGAAAGTGCATCAGAAAACTTGAAAAATCAGAGTGACACTCCCCCATTTCAGCCTTTAAAAGGAGGGGCAGAGATCCAGGGGAAGGAGACAAGTGCTTTTTCTGCAGAAAAAGCACCACTCTCCAAGTGCCAGAAGAGCAAGGAAGAAAAGATGAGACAATAAGCACCGTGTCCTTCCTCCAAGTATCTGTTGTCCCTTGTAACATAAACAAATGGAACAGAATTGTGACCCCAGACCAGACCTTCACCTCCACCTCCATCGCCTACTCAGGGATCCTCACTTGCCAGTTAGTGCTTGGGCTTGGGGGCTTTTTGTGACTGCAACAGGAGGTAAAGGATTATATAATATTTAAACACAAGAAAGGCATTTGTTTACTCACAGCAACATTTTGAGGATCCGGAGAAAAGGAAGGAAAACCCCTGAATCCTCATAAGTAGTTATGTAAGTGGCGTGTTGCCCTCACATTTCAAAGGAATCTAATTTTATTTTGTGGTCCTGAAATATATCAGCTGACATTTCTTGCTATTATGGACTTTAGTTTAGACCTATGTCTTTATTAAAGCAGTAGATAAGCCAGACACCTAAATTCTAGAAAATCATATGCCAGTATTGATTTTCTTACTGGTAATAATTCACTACCAGTAGCAGCATAGCAATGCTGTGAAAGCTGCTTTCATAATGGTATTTCAACATTTGGGGACATTTTGCAATGAAAAATACAGAAACTACACTCATACATTTATCTGCTTAAAGAGAGGACAAATTAGACTAAATGAGACTAATTAGACTAAATTTCTCTAATACAGCTTTAGTTCTAAGAATACTACAGTGGCGCTTTGACTCAGAAGTTCCTCTGCCACAGGTGCGAAATGAAGAAAGCCACAATTTGAACAAGAGTGAGGAAAAATGTGACAAGGAAGGGAAACCTTAATTAAATGTATGAGGCTGTGGCTCAAGTGAGAACACAGCGGGTGTGGGTTTCTGTGCGACACGGCTTGCTTCTGCAAAAAACCACTGCCAAGAAGAGGTGGTTTATGGAAACAAAAAGTTTGATCTAGCACAGCCTCAAGCACAAGGCAGACTCAGGGCTGGAGCTGAAGTCTGGACTCAGCTCATGTTCAAATGCAGAAGAGCACTGCAAACACCCATAAATTTCACTGGCCCTGTGAAATTTCTACACCTGCAGGCAGAGCAATTCTCCAACAGCACTCGAGCCGCTGTGCAGCCTGGCAGGGAGCATGCAGGGGTACCTCCCTGGCCTGGGACATGGACCCCACCCCTCCTCTCTCTGCAAAGATGGACTCAGAACTCAGCCTAGTCAAAAGCACTTGGGAAAAAATCCATGCTGTGGCAAATAAGGTTTAGTGACCAACTTAAACAGGGGTCCACTGTGGTTTTAGCATATGGCTTCATATTTCAATCCTGGAAAAAGTTCAATTTTAATATTTACTGCAAAATACCATTTGTTTTTCTGTAGGTTTTCCCAGAAGTTTCAGGAGATATTGTTTCCTTGAAAGATCATTTTCAAGGATGCACTAACAACTAGTACATTTGCTAAAGAAGCACCTTCATGTCAGAGTTGTGTGTAGCAATCTCTACTGACCCCTGCAAACAGATTACATTGCAATCCTACAATACAAGGAAAAAACATAAACATTAGTCCAAAATATTTATTTCCAGAAGTTGTGTGTTCCTTTACAATGCAGTAGTGAAGATGGGCAATAAAAAGTAGGGCTGGGAAAATGAGACTGGCAGTGAAAACCACAGAGCAGTGGATGAAAGGAATGAGCTGTGGGGAAGACAAGCAGAACATCAGTGGTATTAGTGTGAGGCAAACACAGAGGATGAAAGAATAGGAAACATGAGAAAAGGGAAAAAAGACAATTGCTTTTGATACAGAATACAGTTAGAGTACACTGATGAATCCAACAAAAAAAAATCAAAAGAAAAAAATCCAACTGTTATTTAATAATATTATGGCTTAATGCTTGTTTAGTTTTCATTGAAATTTTCTTATCTGACGCTAATAAAGCCAGATCCCAGGAGCTTCTTGGCAGAAACTGGCTGGGGTCTGGCTTGGAATTGTGCTGCCAGTGTGCATAAAGTGCCTCACCTAACCTGACAATAATACCCAACTCAAATGTTAGATGCTGGATTTAAGCTTGGACTGAGAAGAAACACACAGATAGTAAAAGTGGAAATACACAATTAGGATGTGTATATATCCTTAATTACAGCATAAAGTGGCACAGTGGAGAGGAGGATTAAATTATCATCCAAGACAGATCTGTTTCTTTTTCTCTAGGGTGCAAACGCAAATACTGTGATGCCTTAATTAGAGCCATATGGCCAGAGCATGGAGTCACTGCAGGGTATTGTTAATGCAGTTTGAGTGCCCAAACTATGCTCATTCACATGGTGCTGAATTACTCTGAATAGTTACAGATAATAGTAATCAACTTTGGAAATACTGGTTGCAAAGATCGTTGGTTTTTCAATAATGGTAATTCTCCTGCACTGTGTCTAACCACAAAATTCTAAGCACACCAGTTCCACATCACATAAACATGCATCCCCAGAGTGGCTCTGGTCTGGTTACCTCCACAAGAACACGCCAGTTTGGAAAGAAGCCCAGAAAATCCCCCCAGCAATAGGTTAAATTACTGATCCAGGCATGTGTCATTGTGCCATTTGGAGATTGTGCATGGGGTACTCAGCATCTTATAAAATTAATCCCTTATATATTTTAGAAAAGTCACAGACCAACAAATAATGAAGTAAGCAGCACAATATATCCCAAAACAAATTAGGAAACTGGTGGAGTGGTTCAGTAGAGAGCCAGTGCAAGTAAACATTGATTTCAGATGCAAGGACAGATTAAAATAGTTTAGAGGTAGTAGAACTTTGTCTCTAGATGACATTCTAGTGGAAATCCTAAAATATAAAATACTTCAAATGTACTGAATGCTGCTTTGACTGTGTATCACCTCATTATTTGATGCTTCAGAAGACAGATGTTTCTTTGACTGGCCAGTAATGAGGAATAACGGAAACTTAAAAAGATACTCAACTGAAGTTAGGAAAAGTCCTGTGTTACAAGGAAACGCTAATAATAAATGGTGGAAAAGTGGCCCACAGGCAAATAAAACCAGTCAGTAAATTACTTGTAGACTATGAACCTATTGATCAGGTTTCCTCTTTGAAGCTTTCCCTGTCCCCATTCCCATCAGCAGGACCCTGGGGAAACCAAATGTTGGGGAAAATGAAACAGGAAAGCCTTATAAATATAATTGCCTGACAAAAGATTTTAAGAATATGGGAACTGTAAGTGAGATTGAAATGAAAGCAACCTTTGACATCCCAAGCCTTAGTTGCTGAATAATTGAAAAGCTGGTATGTCCAACTGAAAGTAATCCCCTCTTGTTTAGATAAGCAAGACCCTCTGCTTGCTGATAAGTATGGTAATGTAAGGATTCTTATAGGTTGTGTGTAAATGCCATAGGATTTGTATCTTGTAGTAGATTGGTTAGTGGAAATTAGAATATTCAACATAGAAGAGGATTTGTTGCCTTGTAACAAGAACCTCACTCTCTTACTCTTTCTCTTTCTCTTGCTCTTGCTGTCTCATTCCTGCTCTTCCTTGCTCTCTTGCTCTTGCTCCTGCTCTCTCTCTTGCTCCTTTCTTGCTGCTCTTATCTGCTCTTATCCCTTGCTCTTTGTTCTCTTGCTCTCCCTCCTGGGCCTGCTCTGAGCTGTGGCTGGCAGCTCCAAGCAGGGTCCCAGCTTGTACCCATGCCCTTTGCAATAAACTCTGCAATATTGCAATAAACTTTGCAATAAACTTTGCAAAAAATAAAAAAGTTCTAGGACCCCACTTCAGAGATCTCTCATCTCTGTCCACCGTCCCATTCACTGGGCACCCAACAGTCTCCTACAACCAACACTTCCCACTGGGATTTGCACGTGGATGAGCAGTGGTCACTCCCAGCAGCTGCCGTGGCCCTGCCAGCTGGGCTCTGCCTGAAACTCCCACGTACTGAACAGCAGCTGCTGCTAGGAGATCCGGGGGGCAGGGAGGGGGAATAGCACAACAGGGAGCATTTTACCATCTAAAAATAAAAAAAAAAAAAAAGAAGGAGAAAGAAAAAATGAAATAAGGAAGAGCATTTATCACAGAAAAAACAGGGAACAGTTTCTTTACAAAATGAAAAGATAAGAAAAGATGTATAAAGCCAAAGTGGTACCACAAGGAAAGAATGATGTAAAGAGGTTCCTTATTCCATCATCTAGGATGCTAAAATATGAGGATAACATTGCAGATAGCAGAATTTTTTGTTTTCCATTAACTTTCATTCAGATTTTGAATGAAGAAAGATTAAAAAACCTTCAAGAGCAGTATTTTCTTTCCATGTTTACTACATGACACCACAATAAATCAAACACAAGCTGTACCTTCAGAGCCCCATTATTATCAAGAATTGTCTGTTATTTCTATCACAGTCCTTCTTTTTATTTCCCTTGTGTGTTTCAGATCTATCTCCCATTAACTAGAGGGAGTAAAAATCTGAGAAGGGAGACAGCAGAAATAATGAAAAGAATGTTTTTTGCTCTGTGGCTGCCTGTAGACTCTGGTGGACTGGCCCTGCTCATATGTCTCCTGTTCCTGTAGCTGCTGTCCAAACTTACTAGGCAGGATGTCAAGGAACTCCTTGTTTCTGCTTTAAAATAATAATAAAAAAAAAAAAAATCAGAGAAACTGAAATCTTACCGAGACTTCCTACTCACCAAAATATTTGGGTTTGCCCTATTTTCTTATCATTATGAATAAATTTAATAAATTAAACAATCTTGTTAGCACACTTTGATATATTCTGGAACAGTGCATATAGGGTCATAATGGCATTGGTAAAGTGAATGGTGTATGAAGGAATACAGTGTTTCTGAAACCTGCTCCAAAACTCAGATATATTTGTAAAAAGCATTCCTGACTTAATTCTGTATCCATGAAGAAAACAATATTTTGCTCCCACAGAATTTCTCCCCATATTGTTTTTAATATTATTACTTCTATATATGTAAAGTAAATGCCTAGAGACAGCATTAGTTTAAAATTTAATTTGAAAACAATGTTAAAGTTGTTTTACAAGTTTTCAAATATTTTAAGTTTGCATTTCTTGACACCACTTACTACTGTAATTAATGCAAACATTCAACCTTGCTGAAAAGTTCTTATTAGTACAGGTATTTGAGAACATTTCTCTTATAATAACACCTGGCAAACAAGGAGCAGAAGACACGGCCTGGATGCCCAGCAGTGAGAACATCTGGAAGGCTCTTGAAGGCTGGAAGAGGCCTCACAGAAATTGTGTCCCAGGCAGAGGGTGGGAATAGCTTGCTGCTGGTACCTGCCCTCCTGGCAGCAGGAGGGAACACTTTTGGTGTTTGTTTGGTGCAAGTGCTCCTGTCCTGTGCAGGACATCCCTGGCAGCAGCAGCAGCTGCTCCTCACTGAGATGAATTAATCTGATCACAGTTCAGTCACCCAAAGCCCTGCACATGACCAAACAAAACATCCTGCCTACCAAAGCTGCTCTGCTATGTTTTAAATAATTTTCAAAGGATGATTCCTTCTAAACATTGAAAATATTTAAGAGCCACTTGTCATTTAAAAAACATAATAAACTATGAAAGTCCACATAATTATAATGCAGTATGCAGGAAAAGGGTTTCACTGGGAGCATCACTGAGCTATAATCTCCATTAGAAGAGAAAGTATCCAATAATAAACATCACCAAGACCCAACTAACAGGCAGAAAGAGACTGAGCCTTGGACTGCTTTGAAAGATGTGTTAGAGGTATTGCTGAGACAATTTAACCATCAATAAAACCTTGCTACACTCAGGTCTAACAAAATTATCTCTCTCAATTGCCATAGCGTAGTAAATGCTGTTGAAGAAAATCATGGGAACATTCACTCAATAGAAGTTTGTAATACAAAAGAAATTTATATAAAAATTTCCTGATGGATCTTTAAATCAATTTAAAAATTAAGAGAGACATTTTTCCTCCTAGGATACAGCTGGCGTCAGAAAAAATGTGTCACCTTCCCTTGAGAAAGTCTCTTTGACAGCCTAGCAACAAGTTAAACAGTATTGTATAGGAAGATGCAGGGGAAAACCCTTGTAAGAACAAAATAATAATAATAAAATCCCCCTAGAACTCTGAAAGCACATTAGAAAAATGAAATTGGCTGTGATTACCATCACACAGAGAATCACAGGGAAGTCTCCACAAAAGAAATGTATGGGGCTCTGAACAACCTGGTCTTGTGGAAGGTGCCCCTGCTCATGGCAGGGCATTGGAATGGGATAAGCTTTAGGGCCCCTTCCAATGCAACCCCATTCTGGGGTTCTGTGCTCAGAGTATCTTACCTACAATCTGCTTGTAGAGCAAAAACACAAACCTCCAGGCCTCCAAACAGGGAACCTGCACAGAGCACGTTCCCTCAGCTTTGGGGAGCTGCCTTGGGATCCCCGAGAGCAGTGCTGGGTCCCCAGCTAAGCACAGCTGTGGCTTTGGTGGCACTCTGGGATGTAAATATTCTTTCCCCGAGCCATGCAGAGCACTGCTCTAACACCTCTGTGTCTGCCACGTTAGCTGAGGGGACATGCCACCCACCCCAGGAAACACAAGTGCTGGAAGAGCACACAGGCACAGCCCCACACCCTGGCATGGCTTGCCCTGGCACAGCCAGCCCAGCTGGAGGTTCATCCCTGGATAAAACAGCACTAGTGATGGCAGGGTGAAATGGGGAGCTGCATAATTAATCTGGCAGAAAAATAAATTGCCATGCAGTATGTTGGATGTATTTTAGAACACAAAACTGCTGTCAAACCAAATCATTGCTCTTGTACCTCTCCTGAGAATGTGCCCTTTTATTCAGAATTATGCAGTTCTCCACATGAAAAAACCTTCTGATTTGGCAAGTTAACATAAAAACATAAAAATTATTTATTAAAAATGTACAATCCAGTATCACACCTCAAAGTGTGATGTTAGTCTCCCAGTAGAAATCCTAGACATTGTCCCTCCTCACTATTAGAACACTCTGCATTACAGAAATCTCCTCTTGCTCACATCATCATTTTGCCATAAAAAGATTATTATCAGTAGCATTAGTGCTAAGAACTGCCAAAGTGGGGATAGGCCCTGATATTTTAAAATCTGTGATACCTTTGTTAATTGAACAGGAGCATTTCTCTTTTGTCACACAACATGTGTCCTCCCACCTGCACATGGCTCATAGCTTTCACCGAGTCGAGTGATCCCACCTCACAGCAAAACATTATCTCAATAAACTCCATAAAATATGCACGTACCCCAAATTGAGAATATCAGCCAGAAACTGGCTGTCAAAATTACTGTCTCCCTCTGGCAGCAGGATGTTTTCTGGCAGTTATGAATTTTCAGGTGGCTCCATTCAGTGACACTCATTATGTTAATTTAACCTCTGCTATCGTTAATTTATTCTCACTTCCTCTTTGCTTTCTTAATTGCAGGTCTTAGGTTACTCACATCTGAAAACAAAGAGAAAAACAATAACAAATGCAAAAAATGAAAGGAGGCACTGGCAATGCTTCTGTGTATTTACCCTTAATCCTCCCTCTTTGGAGGGATAAAACATTTTTGTTCAGTAGCTGGCATCCATGTTAATTGTATTTTTTAAAACCTAATTTCAAGACAAACAGAAATTAGTTATTCTCTCTCTGTATTACAGAATGAAAGGATCCAAGCCCTGGGCCATTCCAGAGATTAAAGCTGATCTAGCACACTCTGCCAGGTTGGCAACGTTTAAAGTCAGCCAGTACAAGACCTGGAAGCAGCAACACTTCAGATTTTGAAGTTTTATCACCTTTTGTAATTCTAACTAGGTCCATTTAATTCATATGCAGTTTCCAACCAAGACCTTCTAGGAGAATTATTTTTTCAGACTGTTACATTTTTTATTTTGAAAATACAGAACTATGAATATTGGGATGCCCAGCTCATGTCTACTCTCACTTGACTTATGGATTTGCTCTAATGGGACTTTTGACATAAATATTTTAGTTTAGGGTTGCTTAGTCTGCAGAAATTTTTACTTCAATTAGTCTGTCTTAGGAACCTCTAAGTTCAAATTTCTTGATAATTTATATTAATTAAAAATGCTGTATTGTTAGAACAATAAATATATAAAAATAAAAAAATACAATTCAAGCATACAAATAATAAAACCAATTTTATATCATTTAGATACTTCATATAGGACTATTTTTCAAATCTTCTCTATGAATGAAAGTGAAAAATAGCAAATATCTCCCCTTTGGCAAAGACATGGATGGGATTTACAAACACCTTGGTTAATGTCATGATCTCAATGAACACGCTGAGAGAAGTGGAACTGCACATTTACCATCAGCCTTCTGTGGTACAGAACAACACACAAATACAGTGTTACAGGCTGTCTTTCTGAATGCACCTGGGGTCTGACACTCAAAGGCCACACAGAGCCTCTGGCACAAGCGAGAGAACAGAATGGAAAGGGCTTTTTATTAATTATTTATTAAATTATTAGCTTTGTTCAGAGTTTTAAACTGGGAGTGGAGAGGGCAGAGGAAGAAACCCCAAGTCACTCTGTGATTCAGCAAATGAATTACTAACAGAATGCCATCCCCATGGGAGATGAGACAACTGGGCCATGACAGGAGAACGCTGCTCAAGCCTGGGACAGAGTGACAGTGACCCTACTGGTGGTTATGCTCACTCCTGTTCAAAAAAGAAACCTTGGGGCTACTTTAGAGTTTGAATAGCAACTGAATAGCCAAGCACATTTTTTTTGTTCATTCATGGAGGGACTGTGGGGAGACTTCCACTCCTCTCTTCTTAACAAACAAGTCTTTGTGTGAAAAAACCTTAACAAGCAACGTCTACAGCCCTGAGAACAGCACAGAACAGAGACTGATTCAGACACTTTACAAAACCTTTATGTGTTGGCTTTTCTCTTTCTCTTGTAATAAGACAAGAACATTTTTATGAACCCTGGAATGAGGGATGCCACATTCGTCTCTTCAGATTCCTTGCTGCTTTCTCTTAAGATATGAGTATTTTTTGTGAACTGTTGAAATTAAGACCTGCTCTAAAGAACATAGGTGGCCTTAGGGTACTTGATAATCTCAAGCAGACAAACACATTTCTTACAGTTCAGAGGTGAACTCAATGCCATCCTATGTACCCACCAAATTCCTAAACAAAACTTGAGCTGCTTCAAAGACCAAGCATTGTCCTGTAACACCACTACTTGGATTAGAACAAAGGCAGGAGGAAGGAAACTGTTTTCACCAGTTACCACCAGCACGCTCATGACCAGTGGTCAATGAGGTTGTGTCATGCATCCAATCTGACACTTTATTAACTGAGAATGTTTCCTGGCTTTCTGTTGGAAAGCTCAAAAAGCTGTCATGTCTGAAAAAAGAATTTGATCATTCCACCCAGTTTATTTGTGCTCTTACTGAGCTGTGCTCTTTGGCAGCTCAGCATCAGCAATCCCAGGGGTGCCTGTGTGTACTCCTCCTTTACAATTTTTATATGCCTGCTAATTCTGCAACTCAAATACTCTTTCTGCAAGAGAAATACTTCCAGACAAGCTACAAATCTCTTGCCCTGGATTTGTATCTCTATGCACTGACAGATGAGGCCTGGCCCTTGCTGAATGGCCAGTTCAACAATCCATGTCTGGTGGCTGTGGTGTGTCCTCACTCTGAGTCCTTAATGTTTCACATTAACATAGAATTCAGACTGCAAGAGCTGCCCAAGGGAAACAAACACCCACAATTGATGTTTTCCAGGCACTTCAAATCCTTCTGGTAACTTTGAAAACCTTGGCCTTTGTAGTTACTGTTTCTCTGTACTTAGGAAAACTGAGAGAAGAAATCTTGCTCTGAGTGAAAGTGCAAGTTTAGCTGTTGATTACAACGACACCAAGAATTCACTCAAACCCTGGCTGGCTTGGACAATAGGTTTGTGACCATGGGGCAGCATTTTTGACAGACAGCTGTAATACCCTGCCAGGAGACTGTTCTTCGAGTTCTGCTCATTGATCCAGCTGCCCTTGTTGTCTGATTGTTTATGCCATGCACAGGTCCATTTCTATCTGCTTTCCAGACAGGGTCTGAATTGAGCATCCCACATGGACAGCTACCCATTACTTAACCCCAGATCACTCTGTTTGCAGTGTTGCTGTTCTGAAACTCCTTTGCAGGTTACTCCCCACATACAGTCTTTGGCACTCATATGCAGTGTTCCAGATCCCACTCCAAAGTTCAATGCCTTCACACCGTATACCTTTGCATACATATCTTCATGCATATATATTTTAAGAGAAATAAAATACATCAATTGCAAATACTCTAACCGTACCTTAGAACTGGTCAATTTACCTAATATTTGTTGATAAAAAAATACTAACAAGAGACAGGCATGGGTTTGAATCTACATTTGAAAAGATAACAGGCCAAGATCTTCTCAAATGATGAGAAATTACTGAATCAATTTAAACAAAATAAGCACACCCTTGAGACAGTCCAGCCGAAACTTTCCTTTAAAACATTTGGGAGTGCTCAGTACCTGGCAATTTCCAGCCAATTTGCCAGAAGGAATTAGCAGCTGTGCTTTCACTGTGCATCTCAAATGCATAAATTCCATCCATAAATGGGCATTAAGACAAGTAAAAACATTAAGAATTGCAGGAGGAAAAAAACCCCTTTAGAGGAAAGAAATTCTACTATTTTGAGCCGTATTGAGAAAATCATAGGTTTTAACAATCTAAATATGATGCACTGGAAAAAATAATCAAGCAAAGCAATATACAAAAAATGTTTAGTGTAGTTATCTTTCACTTTCTGCCTTCCTGAATTAAGAGCGAGCTGTGGAGATGAGGAAAGAGAGCTGTGGGACATGATGCATCAAGCCCCTGCAGATAAGGATCCACAGCAAGAGACCTTTGGTCCGTTCATCAGGAGCATCGGGCACCACCTACACACCACAAAGGCAAACACCTCTTGGGGCAAAGGCATCAAAGCTAAAGAAGCACCAACAGCAAAGCTCACAGGATCTAAGGTCAATGCAGCTCTAGGCTGAGCACAGAGTGAATCACTGTCAGAAATACCCCACCCTGAACAAAATGCCTCGTTAAGAGTTCCAACAGGTAAGACAGCTGTCCCTACTATACTTCCACAATTAGATGAGATAGTTTTATCCCATTTCCTGTTTTGAAGAGTGCCCATCCTTCAGCCTTCACTTGGCAGTGATGGAAAGGTTCTGATCTGCCATGTTAAGCCTCTCCCCACTGGCCCTTTCTTTAAACCTCTGCGTGCAGCTCAGCACATGTTCCAGCCCACGCTATTTTACTGCTTTCCTATTGTTCTACAGGGCCTCACTCACACTTAACAAAGTCAGCTGCAATTTAAAATGCATGAAGATGCCATTATTCATCAAAAATCTGTTTAGCCTTTACATTAAAGGAGAGGCTAAGTAAACTACAAATATGTTTTCCATCCTGTACCCTGGGACAATTCCAGTTCACTGCTTCAACCTTTCTGAATTGCCTAGTGTATTCTTAAATGCATTTATAGCAAAAAGAAAATTTCACATACATTAGTACACTTAAATATTTATTCAGGTCACACATCATTCTGCCATTCATTGAACAGTAAGCAGTAATGAAAAACACTGCTTACATTATTCATTAGATGCAAGAAGGGGAGTGGAGCTCAGGAAATACCACCCTGAGCTAATCTCTGGTTCAGGGAGTTATCAAGCTACTCGCAGTCAAGGTTTTCCTGCTAAGAGGTGGTTGTGTATCAGACCTTCAGGTAACAAATGTCAGTCCTGAGTGCACCCCAACACTCCCAATGAGGGCCCTAGTTTCCATAAACAGTATTTCAAGCTTCCTCAAATTCGTAATATAACTGATTTGTGCTACTTCTTAATCCTGAGGCTACATGGAAACTTGGGAGGGTTAATAGAACTCACAACTTAGTCTTGCAGGTGTTAGCCAAAAGCACCATTTTTGGTCTGTGTACTCTGGGTCCACACAGCACGCACAGATCTTATTCTTAACCTTCAGGAATGGAAATTAGGGGGGAAGTACCCCTCTCAGAAGAATTACTAGAAATAACATGTAGGAAACAGAAAATACCTCTAAGAAATCACTGGGAAAGACAATCAACCTGCAGCTTAATGAAGAGGATCCCTGGAAAGTTCAGTGCACCTCAAACTCCTAAGAAAGTTTTCTGCTGCAGCAGTGAGATGGAACACCTTTCTCTGGTCACCTTCAGCACCATGATACAGTGTTCACCCAGCAACTGAGAGAAAGAGCAGGAGGTGGTGTGAACATGGATGTGAGGCAAACGTGCTACAATAGTCATCTCCAGACAAGTCTGGTTCACACTTTAATGCCGCCACTTTTAAGACAGAAACCTAGGATTATAAAAAGTAACCAATTTCTTGATCAATTACAAAAGACATATCCAGTTCCTCTGCAAGTCATTTGATTAATAGAACATCCCTCAGCATTTCAAAGGTTAAAATAACAAACTGATGAGGCGCAAGGTGGAAAAAGGGCTAGAAATTTTTTTAATCTTTAAAGAGAGAAAAGGGTTTCAAAGCTCCATCATGTTTTTCTGCATTAGCCTCCAGCTTCTCCCTTGCAATGCTGATAAATAATAAATTACAGTACTTAATGCTTCCAGAAGGATGAGAGGGATTTGCCTTTTTGAAGCATCATCTTACAGAGACACGGTGATGCATCCTCAGGATCAGGTTGACTTTTACCAAAGTCCCACCACGTGGCAGTCTCTGTTGCTCGGGGCCAGCATTGTGCCTGTCACTGTCAGAGAACAAGCTCAACTCCTTGCATTTATTTTTAAAAATGTTTCCCGTCAAAGGCTCTCACACTGTGAACTGCTGAGCTCTCCACTAGCAAGGCAGAAGGAATTACATTCCTGAAATTATATTGCTGTCCAAACAAACACACAGAACTAAAGCCACTGCTGGTCAATGCCAGTGTTCCACCTGGGATTACATTTTCACTTTTGCTTGTCCTGTGCTTTGGAATGTCATTCCCCAAATGATGCCACCGGATCAGGGAAATCTCAACAGTAAGGTACAAATTCACAGGAGTAAAAGGATTTGAATCTAATCCAACAGCTCCATAAACCATTTTCAAAGTTTTGGGCAGAGCTTTTGAAGATTTTTTTGTTTGTTTGTTTGCTTCTCTTAGCTTGGTCAAAGAAGTGACAAAATAATTATTTGCATAACTGTTCCTATAGAGCAGGCACAGTATTTCAGTTAACCTGACAAAAGGCACCATCTGGCCCAGAGGAACGATTTGTTTCATCACAAGCATTATGAGAACAGCTGAGAGAAAATCCTAATTAATACACAAGGCAAGTCCAATTTTGAAATCACTTCTCTAGAATTTATCAGATATGAATTTAAAGTAAGGATGGCACACTTGATGTAGTCACTTGAATACCAATAACCTGTAGTCTTTTTCCAGTTCAGAAGTATGACACAGCAGTGGCATGTTAGCTGAAATTAAGGAACAAGTTTTACTAAAATTTTCAGATACGTTTATTTCCTGTGAGATTTTAATGTCATGTAATATGAGATGCTATAAAAGGAAATGTATCTTAATGTATTAGCTGTTATGTTACCTTTGTTTCAAATTAGTATCTTCTAGGTCCCACACCAACAGGCAAAAAAAAAACCCAGGAAAGAAAACGGTGCCAGAGTATGCATGGCCAGGAGGCTGTGAGCAGTGTGCTTTCCTTGCTCAGCATCTCCCAGGTACTGCCAGGCAGCTGTTGTACCCTAGCATACAAATATACTAAACACAAGTACCCTCTGCAGTTCAGGGTAACGCAGGAGGAGCCTGCTCCCACCTTGGGTCAGATATGGGCTTGACCAGATTGCTCACACCGAGCTCTTGGTGCTTCCCACAGTAAAATCAGTATGGCAAACACACCAGTAACAAGCTAGCTGCCTTTTGTAACCTTTTGAATCCTTATTTTACTATGAACAATGAGAATCCAGGCAGTCCCAAAGGAACAGGAGAATGAGAGGATTTCAATTCCACAGTAGACAGAGAGTGAATGGTCTGGGTCATGTTACTGAACACTGCACTGTTCCTGCCATGTCTCAAACTGTAACCAGCACAACTATTGCTCAATTTTCATTGTTGCCCTCAATCACTTTCAAGTGTGCACAACTTGGAGACTTCATAAAAATGGACGTCCAGCACTTCACTTTCTCCTGCCAGGGGTTTTATTAAGCTAGTCATAGGTCTTTTATGTTAGCTAGCACTATGTGCTAATAGATTTTCTCCATAAATTATATCTCCCATTCCTTTCAGGATTCTTTTTAATTCTTTTCAAATTGGCATTAATATTCCTTTCTGCTGGACAGTTCTGCTATTTGAAGTGAGATTTTAATTTTATTCCTGGGGCCAGTCTTCAGAAGACAATACCACTTAGAAGGTTTCACTATCAAATATGAACATGGTTTTGTTTCATATTACAGGCTTTTAAGATATAGCTACTGACCCTACAGTTCACACTGAATCTTTTTACCTGTGAGAAATTCACTCTAAAAGTGTATATTTTTCACATCTCTCTGCCACATTCTTTCCTAATTTGTCTTGGTTCCACAGAGGCTTGGTCATTTCAGAGACAGGTGAGGTTTGGTTACAACGTAAGACATTTCAACAATGTTCACTGTGTTCAAATCTGTTCACTGTAGATAAAGAAAAACAGGATGGCAGGACACAGGCCCAACACTCAGAGGAAACTGTCTTGAGATGGCTGAAGGATCATTTCAAGTTATTTCTAATTTTACCTTCCCTTGCCCTCAACCAGCATAGCCTTGGTCTGTGTGATGCTGACGGTGGCAGCCTGCTTGGAACACGCCTGCTCTGGGGCAAATCTCAGAGGTGCACTGGAGCCAGTGACTGAAGGTTTGCAGTGTTTCCAAAACTCTGTGTGACATTGTTTAAATAGCAGCATTCTGGCTCTGCATGCAGGAGTGGTATCACCCCTTGTTTACTGATCCAAAATTGAATCAGCGTATCAGAAACAGAGTACAATCACCCAAAGATCCTGTTGCCAGGTGCTGAGCTATATGAAATGACTGAATCTATCTGTAATTCCCAGACAGGTTGTTACATCCCTGTGGGTTATTTCCTAGTTTATTCCTACACAGGAAAACAACCAAGACCTACTCTGAAACATCACCAAAATTCAGTCTGAAGTGGTTTCTTCTCTGTTTCAGAAAATTCTGTATTTTCCAATTTGTCAAGCACATCAGAAAGGATAGTACATCCACAGGGGAGGAGGACGGGTCACTTAATTCAGTCTAATTTGAAACAAGTGATGTCAACCTGCATCATATACAAATAAAAATAGAAAGAGCTTAACCTGAAATTTCAAGTAAGAATCCTGCAAATAAATGAAGCACTTGATATCGTAAAGAATTTTCCTTTTCATCTGTATAAATTACAGATGAAATTAATGTAATTAAATATTATGTAATTAAACAAGATGTAATTAAATACATTTTTCAAAATGTATCATGTTTTAAAAAAATAAATAGTCCTCTGTCAGCAATATAAAGACATATTCTTAGTCAGTAGGATTGGTAGGACTGTGGTGGTACCTGGACAGTCTCCCATGAGCTCCAGGCACCTCCCTGGCCCCATGAGCCACAGCACCTGTGTTCTTCCAAGAAGGGATGGGGCTCCCAGGTGTGCTCCCTCAGCTGAGTGCAGCGAGCTGCCTCCTCACCAAAGCCCTGCAAGGCTCTCAGGGAAGCTCTGCACAGGACACCAGCCCCACACAGCACATGGACCACTCTCCCCTCCCTGGCTTTCCTGGGACACACATTCAGCTCTAAAGATAAGGCAGAGTTCACCAGGTTGCAATTTTCTAAGTTGCCCCTAACGATGCCTGTATCATCTTTTCAATATCTAATGATGTTCCTTGACACACACTTAGTCTGGTTGGTGTTTTCAGGAGCTGCACTGCAAATTCCTCTCAGGCTTGCAGACCACTCAAAAACAAACAAAACCTTATATTGTGAAACAGATTCCCAGATTAAAAAAAAATATTAACAAATACAATAATTTTAAAGGTAACTTGCTAAGGTCAAGAATATGCTTGTGGGCTTTTGTGTCCACCTTCCTGTAAAAAAAAGATTTAAATGCTTTTCCTTTTTACCCACCTCCATTCACTTTTATTCAAACTGGTTTTGCTGATGGCATGGGGGTGAACAGTGATTCTGTTCAGTAAAATAAGCTGAATTTTGAACAATCAAGCAGTGAAAACACTGGAGGCAGTCTGTCTGGAATTCTTCAGTTTCAATAACCCTCTATCATGCTCTGCCCCAGGAGAGATGAGAAATCGTGGTTTTTCAGTCAGTCCTGCAATTCCTCCCATAGGGGGAGATGCTGCAGAGCTGACTGCAGGCAGAACCAAGCCAGCAGCTGCTGGGCAGAAATGGCCACAGAACCTCCTGTGCTGTCCCCTACAGCACAGTTGGTGCCACAACTGCTGCCAGATATCAGCTGCACTGCTCCCTGGCCCTGCAGCCTGCTGTGACACCACCCACTGCAGAGCAGCATCTGCAAAATCCAGTGCAGGGTGTGCCTAAGGAGGCACTGGGGGGATGCACCTCTCACTAGGATGGTTCTCCTGAGCAGGCACATCAAACCTTGTTTGTCTGAGGCCAGAGGGAAACAAGAATCACCTTCGTAAAAGGCATAAGGAGATGAAGGCTTAAGCTTCATTTTCCCCAGAAAAATGGGAGAAAAATGGCTTTCTTCCACAGCACCCTCAACAGAGAGAGACATTTATCCCCTCAGAAGTTTGTCAATTAGCTTAAACAAGACCTGCAGAACTGCACTGCCCCAGGCACAAAAATACTGTTCTGCAACAAGCCACATCATGATGTAATGTGCTTATATAGATCCTACCTCCTATTCCTACAGGAGACAAAATTCATGACATTATTTTTTTGGTTTGCCCACAGAAAAGATGAAATGAAAAAGATCTTCCTCCCTACTTCTCCTCTAGGGAGAAGGTGGCTGTCTAGGACCATGACATCATCTCATTGAATATCTGGTAGCTGATGCTATTAGCCTTTATAAAGTAACAAAATTTATTTTTCTGTGATCTGAAGGACGGGGATGGCTTCACTTCTCTGAAAATTTCACCTGGAATTCCACTGTGATATTCCATCTCCTCTGGGTGTGGTAACAGTGTAGGGTGAAGGTCTTTTTTCCCTTGAAAGAAATGCAGGTTATTAAAATGATGTAAGAGAGGCAAATTAATAAAATAAAAAGGCTGAGTCACTAAGATGAGATGCGTGCTAACAGTCCTCAAGGTCTGGGGCCATGGTTGCCACATGCAAAGGGGAACACTGAAGTGAAAGGAAGTGCAATTACAGAAAATAAAGACAACTTTTAGCTTCAATTTATGCTTTGAAAATGGAAACCACAAAAATGCTGCACTTTAGAGATCAAACATGCTATAACCCTTCTACTGACCTCTGCATAGAGGTGCTAAGAAATTCCATGCTTGAAAAGGATGTAATTAGCAATAGTGATTAAGAATCATACAATAATTAGTATTTAAGAAAAACACTTGTTCTTGAGAGCTTTCAGTTAACAACAAGAAAGAGATTAGAGCAAAAATGATTCAAATCAGTAATATGATACTTTGGAACAGAAATGGGATCTGCTCTTACCTAGGAAAGTCAGGCATGTCCTAGGTTCTAACTGTAATTCCAGTATTGGAGAAGACAAGAGCAAAAGACAGAGAGCACAGCTCAAGAAAATTCTGGGCCAAGAAATAAATAAGAAGGTATTGACTGATATGCAAACATCTGAGGGGAAAATATCTGTATAGCATTTAGAAACAATATCATGAACTGTTAATTTTAACAAAACTTCTTTGCCACTGCAAGATTACCCAAGAGAGACATTACCACATTGCTGGGAATCTGTGTCCAGGTGATTTCAGCTTCCCACCTCTGAATCCTCATACCCCAAAGCCTCACTCACTAGCTTGGCTCTCGTGCTAGCAGGCATTGCCACAACTGTTGCTCACCAAAGTTAATACTCACCAATATCAGTCTCAGACAGGCATCTCCATCCCTTTTGTTCATAAATCTAGTCTCTCTCCTCTGCTCCTTATACTGACTTCTAGTAGTTTTTCACTGAGTCCTATCTGCAATTTCTTTGTCTCTACTCTGCCACTTTACTGTGGTGACTCCCAAGCCTTTCTGAAACTCCTCTTTCATTGTTTTCTACCACATGCTATTGCATCTTGGAAGACTGAAGAGTTCTTCCGTACAGCTAATAAAGGCTGTTCATCTTCACATAGCCACTCTCTCAAGATGTCTTTCCATATAAAACTGTAAGGCAAAAATCAGAGCAGTGCAGGAAGGGAATCCATCATTAGCAGTGCTAGGGGTGTGAATCCACCCTATTTCATTTTACAATCTATTGTGAAAAACAAGACTATCAAGACCACTGGGTTTTGGTGGTTTTCTCCTCAGATGTTTTTATTAGTCCTCCCTTCAGTTAATGCACCCTGCAGGCCAAGACCCAGGTGCTTGCTCAAGCGACAGGCTCAGCATTGCCTGGCACATTCAAAATTCACAGACCAAGGAGAGTTTGGAGCACTTAATGTCTGAAGTGATTTCTGGAGTGAGTGTTTCACAAACTGTGCTGAAACTTTTTAATAAAACAGCCAGAGCATTCACATAATTAAGCCTAATGTCACTTCCAGGAGGTTTCCAAGTCAGAGAGATTGGTTTTATAGCAGGCACTCACGCAGTGCTCCCAACCTCACTCTCCCTTATTCAGGATGTATGTTCATACCTGTCCAGAAACTCATTGCTTGCTTTCAACCTAAAAGCATTTTTCTTCTTCACCATTTCCCAAGTCTGTAAATCTGTTCATTTCCTTATACAATTTATTGCCTTCCTTGAATACTGCATTGTTTGGCAGCTTTTTGGTACTATTTCTGGTTTCAGACCGTTTTTTAACACCTCACCTCCTTCTTAGACTTTCAGTCACTGCAGCCAAAACACAGAAACTCCCTCTTCATCCATGATGCATTGCCCCCCACCTCAGTCATCTTCACTGCTCCAGAGATGACACTGCCTCCTAACCTACCATTCACCTACTTCTGTGGCTGAAAACAGGCCCCAGTGCTGAGCACCACGGTTCCCATCTCAAGGGATCCACACTTTCTCTCTGGCTTTTAATTCCCCTTCAAAGAAAAAGAAGACAAGCCCTTCACCTTCGCAGAGTTTACCCAGCAGGCAGCTAAAGCTCACAGGCTGCTCGCTCTCTCCCCACCTCACAGGGTGGGCAGCCCCTGAGCAGCAGCACCTGGCCAGCTTTGCCCAGGTTTGCTGGCAATATCACCCACCTTCAGATGGAAAGACAAAGTACCTCAGAACACAAGAGTTTGTTTGGCCGGCTCTGAGGCAAGCTCTGCATGTTCCAGAAGACGAACCATCCTTGGCTTCAAAGGCTGCCCCATGTGCCTCTCCCCTTCTTTGACAGCACAGGCTGTTCCACACATTACACTGCTCATCAGTGCCAGTCAGGAATCATTTTCCTTGCAATTGGTTTTACACTGATTCAAGTGACAGAATCAGACACATTGGCAAGATTTGTGCATATACTGTTGAAGAAAACCTACATATCCAATTTTCTATTCAGTTTGTTGCTTATATAATACTACGCCATTTTTTTGGAGATGTGGGAACAAGGACACAGAAAAGAGAAGACAAAGGAACCTCCTGCCCAGAGTCACATAATTTCTTATGCATAATGTAATAAACAAAAGTTACATGGGTCACCAAAGGGCAAAATCTGTTAGCTGTATGATGTATAGTTTCATCCTTTCTCCTGCACTTATTTCTCAGGTAGCTTCCAGCACAGCCACTGCCTGCCAGCAGTAGCAGGGTAGTGCCTCCTCTGCCTCAGCCAGACCAGTGCCACCCTGGCAGGGCACACACCCAGAGCAGCTCAGCACAACAGGACACAGTGCAGGAGCAGCTGCCCGAGCTCACAGCTGCCCAGTGTGCCTCCTAATCCTGCAAAGACGTTTGGGAATGTTGGCATGGCAAAGGAGCATCCCACAGTGCCCTACAACGGTGCCCTGGGCAGCACCTGGGCAGGAGGGAGCTGTGTGAACACCTGTGAGCTCATGTGTGTGTTCACTTGATTGATTCAAGGCTTCATTCACCAGTGAAAGTGCAAAATCAATTTCATATAAATTGGAACATACATACAAAATCTTACCACTGCCTAAAGATATATTTCTATTACCAGGTTCTCTGTTTCTTTCAATCAGCTTGGTATTTTATGGGGTGGCTGGAAAAGAATCCTATACATTATTTATAAACATTGATTTTACACAAGTCATTCAATTCATAACCATGAATTACCTAAGAAAACAGAGTGTTTATCTTATTTCTCCTCTCCAAAGAAAATTAAGTGTTTAATTATTGATGAGATTTTACTGTAGAATTCAGCAAACAAGTCCTTAAAAGTAAGGAAGGGGGACAGAGATAACTACCCATTATACAGTTAAACAATGTCAATAATAATTCCAGTGTTTAATTCATTTCTTAATGTAAGGAAGTATTTGTGCTGATTCAGAAAGAAAGCAGCCATCTAATAAAAGCAAAGTAGTCCCTCATTCCAGTATTTTCTGTACTTACGTCTGAAAAAGGCTCACTTTCACCAGAGGCCTTTATCTTCTGTCTAGAGCAGTTCTGCTCTCATTAAGGCAACAGGCTGCACTGAAAAATGCAGATCAATTACTCAGTGGCATTCACTTACTGATATTGATAAGGCCATGCATTGTTTGACTTCCCCTGTGACTCCTTCTGTCAGGAGAAAATGGTTACACCCCTCCTGAAGGGCAGAGGGAAACGGGATTCATGAAAAGGAAATGACTTTGAGGTTTACAAAAAACCAATCTAACTTGAATGGAAAAGAGCCGATGAAATACTTCAAGAGAAAAACACAATAAAACAGCACAGGCCCAGATCTTTGCTCTGACCACGCCAACCCTGTGGTGAGATGATTTTGCACAGAATCTACCATATCAGCTAATGACAGATCAAGAGTATCCAGGGATGCAACTCTGCCAAAATACTGGCTTTCAAGCACTGTTTTAGATAACACTTTTTTTTTTTTCTCTTCAATCTTGATCTCTTACAAATTCACACAGCCTCAGTTTCAATTTCTTGGATTTTTGGTTACCCTCAATTTTTGATTATCCTTAACCTGCAAACATTGTCATCTTTTTTTTGTCATATATGGCCAAGAGTAGACACAGCTGTTCTGGTAACACATTCTTCTGATGAATCTGTTGCTTTAGCAGTCCTTAAAATGTCAGCTTTTTCATTACTGCAATTTTTTTACTCCATTAAAAAAACTTACAACTAACTATTAATTTTTTATGGGTTATCAGTTACAACCCATTTATATCCAGGCAAAGTGCAACAGTTTATAAAATTGTGTGTTTTGTTCTACGTGACTGATGAGATGCTGTAACATATTAAGCAAAAAATATTTCCCTTAGTCTGCTCTTCTGCAGTTATTCTTACAGCTGAGAAAGTGTCATGGTCAGGCCAAAGCCTGGCTGCCTACAACTGCATTCCTGCTGATGTTTATAGCTCTGGCTAAGGGAGCCAGCAGCAGCGAGATGCAGCCTGTCAGAAACAGGATGGCTTGTAGTCTGGACTCCTGCTGACTTCCTAAGCCAGGCAGGCTGGGAGCAGAGGCTCTTGCAAGCCCCCAGGGTGAGCCCTGTGCACTATCTCTGCTCCTGCACAACACTGCACCTCATTTGTTCACTAACACTGCTGCAGCCAAAAGGAATCCTCAGCTGTAGCCTTACTCTGCTGTGCTTTTTACCCTAACCCTCTCTCACGAGCCTGCAAATCTGCTTTTCTAGAGCCAAATCCTGCAGCACAACTTGCACACACAGTGTGGCAAGTGTCATCATCGCAGATCCCTGCTCAGGTCCACTCATGCCTGCAGTTTGTGCCTGTGCTGCCCTTTTCCATGCCATGTCTGCCACAAAGCCCCAGACCTCCAGAGCACACAGCACCCAGCTGTCACAAACAGCCCTAATATCTGCCTGTCCCCCAGCCCCACTGTCACCCTCTGCCTGCCCTTCAGGCTCTGTGCCTTCCTGGTGATGCCTCTTGTTGCCATCTCCCTGCCAGGGAAGGGCACCCTGCCAGGCACCAGCACTGCAACCTTGCTGGCACTGAGACAGCAGCAGGCAAAGCCAGGGCTTGCTTTTGGAGCCGTTCACTGCCCATCCCCTGCCCACACCTCCTCCCTCTCCTCTGATCCTCTGCCATACCCAGGAGGCCACAGCCGTATGTCCTGCGGAAAGAACGCATGGCCATGAACGAAACGCTTTAGGAGTCCATGCAGTTAATCCTTCCCAGCTGTTGCACCAGAATAACTCCAGGCCCCAGAGGGACTGAAGTGAACCAGTGGGATAGGAGGGTGTGTGTCAGCTGCCCACAGAGCTACTCGGAGCTGGCAGGATCACTTTCACACAGGTAATTCTCCTTGAAAGAAGGGTCACGTGCCACTTTGGGAATGGCAGCTGTGCAAGGGGGAAATGACAGGGAAATCCCAAAGGCAGAAAAAAACCTGGGCATTACTTTGAAGTTTCTAATCCAGTGCTTTGGAGGTTTTAATTTGAATTAAGTGTGCTTTTAGAAGGACATGGTGTAGATCTGATTCCTTAGCTCAGAGAACACCAAGAACAGAAAAAGATGTTCATGTATCTTAGAGACTTATGGGTGCTCCTGGATTTAATCCAAAAACGAAAATACCAACAAATTTACCAAACTATTCAAGGTGGTCAAAAACCTCTTTATGTTGGCTGGAACCTGCTCTGACATCTTCTCTGGTCCATTTCACATTTTTGTCTCACCTGTGTCTTCAGAGTTCTGTAGTTTGAAAAATAAGCCTGAATTTTTGATTGGCAGAAGATTCACACAAAAATCTTTCTTCTTGCTTCAAATTTCTTTTGAAGCAAGCCCAAGACAATCCTAGGGCCATTGGGTAAAGAAGCCTGTCCTTGCTGTCTCTGTCAATGAAATACAAAATCCAGTGAACAAGTGCCTCCATACATTTGCATCAATAATGTTTCAAAATTTCCTTTCTATTAATATCTTGTTAACTGCCACACTTAGACATTGCTTCTGGAAGCTACTGCATTGGAAATTACCCAATGCATTCTTAATTAAATGAGAACAAGGATAGTAAAGTCATTTTGTTTGCTTTGTTTCCCACCCAGTTTAATCAATCATTACTACGTATAAACCTGTAAATCTGTTCCTTTCATAAAAGCATTTTATTCATGACTTTGAGGATATATTTTGAGAAGTTACTAAATTTAGAAACTGACTGTCTGCTCATGTAATTTTTTAACTTACCAAAAATTCTCTTTTGTTCACACTGGGGGGAAAAAAAAACCAAAAACCAAACTAGTAGGTGTGCAATTGAACTCAAGATACAATATCCTGCAGATTTCAATGTCCTACTAAGATTTTTTGGTTTGGTTCTTTTTTAAATTTTATTTTCCCTTTCAGTCTCTAGCAGAGGTAGGTCAGCAGCCCCTTCAGCATCTCAATGTGACTGTGTGCCCCACACAGCAGCTGGGGAAGGATGTTGGCTAAAAAAGGACAGAATAACCTAATGAGGAGGTAATGTGCTCTTTACAATCCCTGCTCCCATCTGCATTTAGGTACAACCACCTTGATCAGAGGTGTGGAATGCATTTTAATGTGCCTATGAACTATTTTTCCATAATTTTAGGTTTTATATCATTTTAGAGCATAGATGTTCTTTCCCAGCTAAATAAAAAGGTGCATATAATGCATGGGCAGATTAACTTAATAGTACTGTAGATATGGGTTCTAACATACTTTAAATATCACTAAAATAGAACAGAGCAGTACAGAAGTTGTTCTGCCTAAGTGTTGCAACATCTCATGGGAATGCTTGAGAGGAGAAAGAAGTACAATATTCACACTTGGTATTCACAGCCTGTAATGAACATTTCTAGAAATGTGCCCCCCCATGCTTAATTAAAAAGAAAGCTAAAAGAGTAGGAGGAACAAAAATGTTCTCAACTTCAATGACACTATTGGAAAATAATTATTTCCAAACTGCTTATCTGTTAAAAAAAGCTGGCAAGCTGCCAGGATCTTGATTGCTGTAAGCAATTTTATAACTGCTCTATACAGATAAATTTAACAAAGAAATTAATTTCAGTCTCATAATAAGTCTCATCTCATTACCAAAGCGTCTGTACCGCAATGGAGCCTTGTGCAAAGAACTGCTGGGAGAGGATTTTGTCTGCAGACATTCAACAACTACCTAGAAAAATTCCACCTCAGAATGCTGAGTGCCATTTAACACTTCCTCCAAAACATCATTCTTCCAAATTATGAAAAGTATGAAATATCATGAAATGAAGAAGAAACCCTCCCAGTTTTGCTTGTATTCAGCCCACAGGATGTGAGGAAAGCTCCCTGAGGGGGTGTGTGACCCGGAACCCCCTACACTGGGACAAAGAGGCCCCTGAAGCACCTGGATGAGAAGGACAAGGCACAGGTAGGGCGGTAGCAAGGTGCCCTCCGTGCTCTGCTGCTGCCTGGTAACAGGGACTGACACGGCCATTAGTGGCCATCTTGGCCACAGTGACTACAAAGCAATAGAGTTCAAACTCCCTGGCCACAGGAGGGAAAGTGCCACCCACGCTGTCAGGTGACAGGTGCGCAGCTGGGCCCCCAGGGCCACCGTGCGAGGGTCACCTCCAGCTGGTGGCCTGTCACAAGTGGGGTTCTGCAGGGCCCCACCCTCTGCCCTGTGCCCTTCAGCATCCTTCTCAGTGCTACACGACAAGGAGATCCTCAGAGCAGGTTTATAACACCACCAGACTGGGAGGAGGCAGAGGGGTCCTGCAGAGAGTCTTTGACATATCAGGGAGCTGGGCAATCTCCAAGTGCAGCACAGGCAGTTACAGCACACACGAGCACACAATAATTTCTGCAGGAGTGCCAATTACTTCACACACGAGTGCCCTTGTGGGTCCCTTCCAAGCCAGGATATTCAATGTTTCCCAAAAAAAGCAGTCTCTTTCTTTTACACCATCATGCTGCCTTTGACTGTGAGTCCTCTTAACCCAGAACATTTCTATTACATCCCCAGCTCCTCCAAAAAGTCTTTGAAAACACTGAAAAATACAATGTGACCAAGATCCAAAATTAAAACTTGACAGCAGAGACAGCAATACGTTCTGGAAGCTTTGAGCCAATTTATGGTCACAGTGCTTTGCAAAGAAAGGCACAAACAATGAGAGGGTGAGCAGGAGCCCATCAATCCTGGCAGTGCAGCACTGCTGCTTGCAGCTCTCAGAGTGCACTGCCTGAGCAGCAGCGTTATGAATAGCCTGGCTCTCTTCTTTTACCACTCTTGCTGGTGTTCTTGTTATGGCACATCAACCAGGGGATGAAAAAATGAGCACACGATATGTCCTGATGAAAGCCCTGCCGTGGATTTCAGTTTTGCTCACGCATAACTTGGCTGCACAGAATCTCATCTTTGGGAGCCACAATGCCATTTTCTGCTCCTCGACATCCCATCCAACAAGCTGCAGAGAGCAGATTTACTGGCACAGAGGCATTTTGTCATGGGGTACTCCTCATGCACTCGCTGCTGCACTTGACCATGCAAATCAATATCTCTTCACAGAGCACACGCTGTAAGCAGTAAGAAAACAGAGCACTTTCTTCAACCCAGCACATCAGTGCAACTTCAAATTCCTGTCATTAGTTTTTCTCAATTATGGTATTATTCTGTTCATCAATTTTGCTTCCTTGGCATAATCTCATCTACAGCTTTACAGACATTTAATACAGCAAATAAATTTCTTTTGTTCAACTTTTCCACAGAAAATGAAAATCCTCCCCTAAGATTTTTTTTGCTATAACTAAATGTGTCTGATTTTTAACCTAACCTTCCTGACCTATCTTGTCAAAGACTTTTATTTTTTATCATTGTTCCTTTCCTTGTTTCCACAGCAACATTTCCACAACTCTCCTTAAGCTTTTTTTTCCTGTTTTCTTCTAATTCTATAAGGAAACCATGATTTTAGAGTTTTGTTTTATTTTGTTCTTTGTGTTGTAACAAATGCAGAGATATTTTTCATATATGTCTTAAAACGAGGCTCTCACTACAATGGTCATCTCCATCTCTCTTGCAGTAATTAGATGATTCAGTAAAATTTAATTTAAATCAGTTGTAGTGTCATCAGACTGTCATTTCACCAGGTTCCACAACCATCACAAATTTTTTGCAGTCCCAAGCAGGTCAGGAATCTCCTCTGGACCCTTTTTAAATACTTCATTTGGGAACATAAGTCAAAAGCACTGAAGGCTGGCATTCATTTCAATAAAAAATTTTTAATAAATACTAAATAGAGGAAGTCTCCAGTGATTACTACAGCCTGATTCACACCTAGGGAGAAAACACTGAGGCGCCACAGTTGAAAATGTTGATGGTAATCCATGTAAAGATTGCTCACTCTGGTCCAGGTTGTGGAAGGTATTATTTCAGAGGAAAACAGAGGAAAACAGAGACTAAAGCCATGACCTGTGTCCCTTTATGCTATTATTGCCATCCATTTTCCATTTGCTCCCTTTCCTTGTCCTTGCTCCCAGTATATTTTATTAGATGCTCTAGAAATTACTCTATAGATAGACAGATGCTTACATGTCTCTATGCTGTAACTGCCAGAAGTGCATCAACATAATGGAATAGCTCATTTAAAACAATGGGAAAATCATGTCATGTTCTGTGCAACTGTTTCCAGAAGACAGAAAATAGACCTTTTCCCCACCTGAGACTGCCACTGAAGTCAAAGACAAGTCTGTTTAGGAGCAGCTGTAGTTCATAAACTAATGCAGATGGACAAGGGGTTGTTTCTCTCTAAGCAAAACAGCTGAAGTTCAGAGATACATCATTTTCTGAGGCAAACAAAACTTCAGTTAGACTTCACTGTAAGCACTATTAGATGTGATGTTCTGGTTCATATAAATAAATAAAAAAGACAGACAGTTTGCATCCCAACTGCTTCTGTACATTCTTTACACTTAATCGACTTCAATTCTGGCAACAGATGTGGAGTGGAGAAAGGGACTGTCCCTGGCACTGTGCATTTTACACACTCTGACAAGTGGCTCCCAAACCTCAGCTGAGTAGCAAAACACAACTGAGAGCATTAAGCTCCAATTCCAGCCCAGACTTTTGCCAGTTGTAACTTTTCTTCCTCTCCTCCACCAAAAGCAAATGCAACATTCAATGTCACTTTCGAATGTATTGAAAAACGTATGCCTGAGCCTTCTCAAAGGCATTCTCTTTATGGCCTGCTTTTTCCTGAACAGGTTGTTAATGGGACCTGTTTGGGGTTTTCCTACCTCAGAGTCAAGTAATTTCTCAGTTTCCAGACCTCCTCATGTTTTATGCCACTTGCATCAAGGGGTAGATTTGCTATAGCAGCTGCTCCTTCAATATTCAGTGGATTTCAAGCTTTTAAAATGGTTACCTGTAAAACCAGAACAAATCTTAAGGACTGTTAATTTCCCCAGTTTGGAATATATGAATAGTTATTTTAAAAGAACATATTCCTGTACTATGTGGAAAACAAAAGTACAGCTAAATGAGAAGTTCTCTTGAAAGATTTTTCTTTGCAAATACGCCTTTTTACTGAGGTCTGGTCTTTTAGGAAAAAAAACTTCACTGACAAAGATTCCTTAGCTCTGGATTGAGTTTTCAGTCTAAACCAAATAAAAAAATTGTGTGCAGCCATTCAGAGCACACATTGACTCTCCATGCTATAACTTGACCATGGAAGTGAGAGCTACACCTCATGCCAGTTGTGACAGGGACCCGACAGGAACAGAGCTGCTAGAGTTTGCAGGAGGCTCACGCTTCCAGCTGAGGTTTAGTCAGCTCTGACTTCCTGGCTTGCAGCAAAACACACATTTTTCTCCTGTGGCCCTTAGGAAGTTTTTCTCTTCAGCACCTCTAAGGTTTGACTGGGTCTGCTCCCTGCTCACCTGAGCAGCTTCTCAGTTTCTCTGCATGAGCTGCAGATTCTTAAAAGGTTGCCACCAGCCTTTCCTTCCTGAACCTTATCTGCCTATCACTCTAAGAACATGGGAAGCTTCCCTCCCCTAGCAGGGGCTGCATCCTAAAGCCTCTCTAGGGGCAGCCCAAGCTTTTAGAGCAATACAGGGTTCCATGTAGTTTTCAGCACTGGAGCATGTGAGTACTGCAGAACCAGTCAGCCAAGGCTGGAAGCCAAGCCTGGCAGCAAAGCCGAGAGGCTGCCTGCAAGCACAGAAGCTGCTGGGGTGGGAGGGACCCAGCAGGGTGCTGGAGCCCAGCTGGTGGCCCCGGGCAGGGTCCCCTGGCCACAGCCCGTGCGTGCCGAGGCACCGAGCCCAGGGCAGCCCAGGCCAAAGCAGTGCCATGGGCTGAGGCAGCTGCACAGCACCAGCACAGTGCTGGCACTGCTGCTCTGCCAAGGCATTCCCAGCCCAGAGCCAGGATCTCCTAGGGATCAGGAACTGCCTCTCTAATGTACAACTGCTGTTCTGGATCATGGTCTGATCTTCAAAGTCATGGAGAGTTTGTGGAGTTGGGCTTTTTGTTTAGCAAGTCAAAATACTTGTGCAACTTTTCAAAACTATATAAAAATTATGGACAGCAGAAAATTTACTCCGGTCAGATATTGTAGATATTTTCTTTATCTTCATAATAGTTGAACGTGTTTAAACACCATTCATTCTATCTGCAAAGCTTATCTGCTCTTGAAAATTGAATTACAATACCTCAACTGAGCCCTAAATAATTCATATGAAAGTTAATACTTGTCCATCAAAAGTAAAGTACATTTAGACATTTTAGGTTGAATTTCTTGGTAATATCTTTTCCATATAAGCTAATTTAAAAGAATTCTCCTGACTGAATTGTATTGCTGCTTTCTTCAGCTCATGGATTATACTAGAGATAACTAAGCCATTTCTTTCCACTGTAACTTGCAAATTTTGGGATTACTAGTAAAAAATGTAACTTAATTATGAGAGGGAAGTAGACATGTAGGCTCCTAAAAGCAAATCAGGTGCTGAACAGTAACATAGTAATTTCCTTACCAGCTGCCAATTCATTCTGAGAGAAACAGAAATCAGGGGTTAAGTAATATCTACTTATTATAGCCTCTTCAGCCTTCTGGTGAGTGAGTGGCTAGAGGGGCTCTGACCTCTGCCACTCTCCCTCAGAGGATGGATCTCAGACTCCAACCCCACAAAGCCTTGGCCTGTCTGCAGGCAGCCTACACCCCAGCACTTTGCACATCCTCTTTTATCCTACACTTTTATTGAATTTAGTTCCAATGTTATGGCAGGCCTGCAGCAATCCAAGATACACACAGCACAAAATTACAGCTACAGCCAATTCACTGGACTTCTTCAAGGAACTTTTGTGTCCAGGATTGGTGGTGTGTTCCTTTCTAATCAATGCCATTTGCTCCAAACCATTTCCTGGTTTACAGATTTACCCAAAGCAGTTTTCACAGTACTGTTAAAATGCCTGGTCATAAACTTTGCAGTTCATTTAAGCCAGTGGTGCCTGAGGAGCTGAGCCTACAGAAGGCCGAGTAATAAAGGGGTTTTCAGTGGCTCCATAAGGGCCAGTAGGTTTTCTAACTGCTTTCTTTCAGTGCCTTTTAGGAAATGCTCCAGAAACAGAAAGGAGAATTTCACCTGTAACCTGTCAGCAACTACTGAGGGAGCAGCACAGATCTACTGCAGCCCATTTAGGACCCGAAGACATTTTTGAAAGGCATTAAACTTAAAAGGTGACACTAAACAGACAAGTGCAAAAGTGCACAAGCAGCTCACCTGGAGATTGACCTACAAATAGCTACACACTGTCAACCACCTGCTCCAATTAGCACACTTACACAAACAGCTAAGTGCTCATTAATTTCCACTTAAACAGTCCTTTTTGAACAATCAGATTTTCAGAATAAGTCCAGTTCTTACCCCCAGCTACACTGTTAAGGCAAGATTAAGCAAAACTTTTCTGCTTTCTACATTGTTTACCAGGGGACTCAGCTGAATGTATGCAGGGAACTTTTGTCAGACTTACGTAAGGCATGCCTGTCTTCTGGCTTAAGCTTTCAGTCTTCCTTTAACATCAGATCTAGAAATAAGTTTAAGGTTAAATAAATTAGTCTTAAAACCATTACTGTCCTTCATTGGTGCCAGATCATCTCAGTACAAGGCATTTTATTTCCTCTGGCTTTCAGTTTTAAATCAATCATTCCAAAAGTTCATACGCATTATGCTTGTAACTTTTTTAGTTAATAATGAAAGACACAATGACAATTAGATCTAAAATAAAAAAGCTTAAACACTCTAAAGCCATCTGATTTCATTATGTAAATTAGGTAACATGTTAATAACAGCACATTCCATTTCAGTAATGCGACTTGACTTTGTACTTAAGTCATTTCAACTTCATTAATTACCTAGAAGGTGGAAGAGTCAATTTAGGTCATCGTCAGGTAGCACACACGTATGGAAATACACCATAAAAAAAATACTTGTGATAACAATCAAATGAAACTTTAAATGTATTTATTCGTCGTCCTGTTAATTTAAGTGAACTTCCTTCATCTTAAGTGAAGGAGGAACTCGTAGCTCTACCGTGTCACTGCAGAAGCCGTTTTTTAAAGCATCAGCCCCTCTGGCCTCACGCTGAGCTCCTGCCCAGAGGCGCTGCTGCCCTCCAGCCAGGCAGAGCCACAGCCCCGGTGCAGGAGGGAGAATGGCTCTGCAGCAAAATGCACCAGCACCAGCCATGCCCCAGGCACCCGTCTGCCTGCTCAGAACTGCTGGGGAGACCGGCAGGGAGAGCAGCCAGAATGGGACACAGGGATGGCACCTGGGGAGAGCGGCCAGAATGGGACACAGGGATGGCAACGTGGGGAGAGTGGCCAGGCTGGGACACAGGGATGGCACCTGGGGAGAGCGGCCAGGCTGGGACACAGGGATGGCACCTGGGGAGAGTGGCCAGGCTGGGACACAGGGATGGCACCTGGGGAGAGCAGCCAGGCTGGGACACAGGGATGGCAGCCCAGGGAGAGCGGCCAGGCAGGGACACAGGGATGGCAACGTGGGGAGAGCAGCCAGGCTGGGACACAGGGATGGCACCTGGAGAGAGCAGCCAGGCTGGGACACAGGGATGGCACCTGGAGAGAGCAGCCAGGCTGGGACACAGGGCTGGCACCCGGGGAGGGTGGCAAGGCAGGGACACATGGATGGCACCCGGAGAGAGTGGCCAGGCTGGGACA
>VZTB01003249.1:0-30044 GCA_013397245.1 Thryothorus ludovicianus | reverse complement strand
AGTGGCCAGGCAGGGACACAGGGCCAGCTGCTGCTCTTCCATGGGACTGGAGCAGCCCAAGAGCACCTTGTGCTGCCTCCCATCTGCTCAGCACCTTGGGCACCAGCATAGCTCACTGAACTTGGACTGTGGTGTGGTGAATAAACCCACACACACAGGTTTTTTTTCGTTTAGTAAAATTGGTCAAAGTTGATCGTTGTTATGTTTTATTTGCTATTTGGTTGTTAAAAAGTTCTTGTTAATTGTTAAATTCCCCTATTTGTTTTGTTCCTTCTTATCTTGTATCTGCACTACTTTCATGTCAGGATTGTCAAGAATGTCCTCCACTGCCTCCCCAAAGTGGTGCCCGGGACTGCACACATTACCATATGCAAATAAGGGGACGCTAGGTACTATGGGTAGACAAAAACCCCTGAAAACTATGAAAAACAATGAGCCAACACATAATAGAGGACTAAAAAAGGACGTATCTTAGCAGTCAAGAAGCAGGACTACTTTTGTAATCCACACTTACTGTCTGGATACTGTCCATAACCTAACAATGATCAAACTGGAATGGGACCCTTGGACAACAACTCAACATGTGTTTTCTTGGAAGCTCTCACGAGGACACAAGTCCCAGTTATGCACTACTCCTGGGAGCAGTGGCAGTGCTCATATCCTCTCAGGCCCCGTGCCCATAGCAGACTTTTGATAAAGCCATCAAACAGGAGCTTGTTTCCTGCCCTTATTTATAACAATGGGCTGCTCTCACTGACTCCCAAGCAACTCTGCTGCCCTCTCAGCCTCCTGGCATGAATTCACAGGGGTTGCTGCTCAGCGTGCCCCAAAAATGAAGTACCAACAACCAGCATAAGAATCTGGATGCAAGCTTTCTAAAGGCTTCCTTGAAAGAAGAATGCTTTCTGCTGGGAAAGGAAAATACGTATTTTGATTTAAGGAAACAGATTTTCTGATAGTTTTTTTTTATACAAATCCAAAAATAGACATTCAGATCAAAGTAGCATTTGAATTTTCACCTAATAAAGCTGCAAAATCTTTTCATAAACAAGGGCTTAAACTGAAAAGTGTCAATTCGTTTTGAAGTAATATGATAATTTTTTGGGTTGAAATGCAATAAAAATCTCTTACACTAGCAAAAACTATTTTCAATATAGATATAAGATTAAAGTCCTAAAATATGGGTCTAAAATTGACTTATAATCCTTGCCTATACATATGCAGCCTTACTGAGGCTGCACAGATGTAAATCATCTAAATTTTAGTTTTGATCTCGTTTTTCAGGTAATATTTCTGCGAGATTTTGAAATTCAAAAAATAATGATAGAATGCATGCGATGTACTCTGCATTCGATACACAAGCAGCTAAAAGTGGGAAACAAAATCAATTATTTTGATGATCAAAGACTATACACACCAGTGCTGTAAACCTTCTGTCAGCACAAACAAAGCAATTCTAACCACAGATCCTGCCTTCCAAAGTTGGAAATGTTTGCAGCTCCCCCTGACTGAGGGCAGCTGAGGAGCCCTGGGGTCTCTGGAGGTCAGCTGAGAGGGCACGGACCGAGCCCAGGCATGCTGCTCAACAGACTCCCAGCAGCTTCACACTGTCAGGGGCTGTAGGAGCCACGAGTCAGTTCTGAAAACAACACACTGTTCACAGACAACAGCTGCTTCTGGGACCTCAACAACTCGTTCGTTATGCTGCACCTTTTAGGAGCCAATTAAAAAGTTATGTTGAGTTACAATGAAAAGAGTATTTCACTATCCGCCAGATTTATTTATCTTTTTGTAATATTCCTCTTACTACAACAATTTTGATGCTACCTCGGGAGATTTTCAATTTACTTTCCATCTTATTTAGCATTTGCACTTTGGTGGAACATAAAATCATAGTCAGGATTAGGCCCCATTCCATGAAACACCACATGTGCTAATCCTTTTTTAAAGCTAGTTATTACTGAGTCTCTGTAGGAGGCAGCCCTTGGCAGGCTTTTCAAGGACAAAGTACTTCCAACACGGAGTTTGTAACTGTAACATAGTTATTTCTTTTTCACATTGTAAGAATTATATGTTATAATTGTAGACTCTATATAAATTCAATATGCATCCAGTCTTCACAGAAGTTTCCCTTTTTTGCAATAATTACAGATTTATGCTACAAACCAAATCTGAACAAGTTCAGCTGAGACCAGTGTAAACATCTGTGACAGTTGAACTTCACTGTCATCAAGCAAGCAGCCAATGAAAGTTGGCAATAATTTATGAAGGACAATACCTCTATCATTTCCAAACACAGGTGTAATGTGAGAGAGCTCCTCCCCAAGTGAATTCAAATCCTGAGGAAAGACTGTACCTGCAGTAAAAGCAGTGAACAGGTCAGCAGTTGTGCAGAACAATGTGCAGGACTGCCCAACAGAGGAGCACAATAAAGAAATAATTGGCACTCCTCATTTCCAAGCACATCCTGTTTACCAAGCAGCATCCTGGATTTTGCTTTTCCTGAATTATCTCATTGCTAGTCAATTCAGAAGAAAATATCAAAATGTCACACTGAACAATGCAAAGCTAACTCAAATTTTTAGTGTGAGGACAAATAGAACCATCCACTAGGGAAAAAGCTAAGCAAAAAAATATCACATTTGCCAAAGTTTACAGTCAAGGCAAATTAATGAACACAGCATTTGTACCACAGAGCAAACACTGCTGTTTGACCAAAATACTTGCAAAAAGATGTGTGATTAAATTATAACTCAGTCACTATTGAGAAAACCTCTCTGTCATGTTACTTTTGTTGCACAGTAACAATTCCTTCTTGATGCCAGCACCTTACTCATCCTGCTTAGAGCTTCTGTTGTCACTCAGTATTCTGAGTGAACCTAGGTTTATAGTACCACAAATGTTTTTACAAATAAGAACACCTTTAATATTGCTATTAAAATCTACTCAATAACTCTTAGGTTTCCCAGAGAGGATGGTGTCTTTACTATTGATTGTCAGAGAGAAAGAAATAAGGACACGTTCTCAATAAGATCTTCTATAAATTTATATAATTTCTTAGTGAGACAGATTTGCAAATAAAGAAAACATTACAAGAATAAGAGTCCATAAACTTCTTTCTACTGCATTACTGTGTTATCACACGATTTGGTCATGCCACCTGAAATTCTTCATTTTCCTTTTCTCTTACTCTACATCTCAGAGTCTGAACTAACACTGGTAACTTCTCCACAAAGCCAAAGAAACCAGGAATACATATTTAGCAGTCAAAGGACCCAAAGACAACATCCTTAAAAGCTTTGGAATTTTTTGGAAGCTGAGAAAACTGTTTTAGGCCACTCCTTGAGTTATTTCAAACTTCTGTACAAATCATTTTTCAAAGGCCATGAACTGTTTACTACTGTCATTTGTGTGTCATACATTCTGCTCCACGCTGCCCATTCTGCAGACAACTGTGCCACTCGAGAGGTCTTTATTTCAACAACTACTTGACTGAGCCAGTGGAAAGAATAGCCAAAGGGACAAAAGAGAACTATTTCACATCATTTGTTAACAACAGAAAAGTAATATTCAAGCAGTTGTACCAATTCTTAGTAAATTTTACATGGCTGGAAAATTCTGCAAGATTTCCAGATCTTCCTTTATAGAATGGGCATAATTCCTTCACAGCCTCATGCCCTGCAACCCTTCCCAAATTCATGACACTAATAATGCTCGGATGCCTACTCTGCAATGTGTATAATAATATCACGGATGTCCAAATGTTTCTACAGAGTACAAACCAGTTACACTCTGTGCTCAAAGCCCCAGATCACTGTCCCTGGGAGATGCAGTGAAGAGAGGCAGCTCTGGTTCCTGCTGTGGTTCAGCCCACAGCCCCGGGTGCAGGGCAGGATGGCTCCATGTGCTGTGCCTGCATCCCCGTGCTGCTGCGCCCCAGCTCTGTCCTGTCCTGGCGCCTCTGCTCCCACTTTTGGGATTCCCTCGGTGCTCTGGGTTTGCAACGTCCAACAACAGCCTGGGGAAACACTAACCAGTATCTGAAAAAAAATCTCGCCTTTGGGAAGGAGCTGTCGGCTTTCTCAGAGAGGAATCCCTCCTGCTAGCAGGTGTTCCTGATGGAGCCCAGCAAGCACACAGATTTCCTGGCTGTGAACTGCCATCAAACTGACAGTTCTGTGCTTGCTGATCTCCTTGACAAAAAGCTCATTCTGCCACAACATTAGGCTGATTGTTTTTTTTCCTGTCACCTTCTTACGTATAATTTTAAGCTACACATTAAGAGTTTCTTTTCCTCCTCAACAAAATTCATGCAATAACCAGCTTTCAGAGCACTTGGCAAGTTTGACAATTTGCAAAAGTAACAGTTGGCAGCGAGATCTTCTTGTTATCCACTACACCCAGTGAAGGTTACAAGGCCCAGGCAGGGTTTCACAGTGGGAGAGGTGATTATTATTCCCCACTGCATGTATGTGCAGCACAGGTATCACGCAGGAGAGCTGCCCAAGGCCCAGCACCCCCTGCACAGCTGGCACAGTTTGCCCGTGGGCAGCCCCAGCCATGGTGGTGTGTGTGCTGACCAGGCTGCTGCAGGCGTGTGGCCATGCAGCCTGCCCAGAGCCAGCTGCTAGCCCAGGGCAAGGCACAGCTCCAGCACTGCCCACGGATTCTCATGGGCTGGCCTCTCAGGTGCACCACAGCTCCCTGCCAGAACTGGCCAGGAAAGATGTCCCTGTGCTTTTCTGGACAGAGACTTTATTATCATAAGAATCGTTACAGGTGGATGTTACTGGACGTTTGGTGGATGTTTTGCAAGCCTTACAAATTGTCCAGGTTTTGGCTGGGACAGAATTAATTTCCTTAGCATGTGCTCAGTGTATAAACTGAGGGGGGAGCTACCTGGAAGGGGCTGACTGCTGTTCAAGGATGGGCTGGGCATCAGTCAGCAAGCAGTGAGAAACTGCATTGTTCATCAATTCTTTTGGTTTGGCAGGCTTTTTGCCCTGAGTTTAATTAATTTTTTTTGCTATTACTAGCAGCATTATATGTTTTTGTTATTATTATAATGAATCGTTAGTATTATTGTATTTTACTTTGTTTCTATGACTAAACTGCTCTTCTCTCAAGGCCCAAGTTTTCCCTCCCAGCCCCGCAGCAGCAGGGATGTGAGTGAGCCCTGCATGTACTTAGCTGCCCACCCAGGTGAAACCACAGCAGTCCCTTTGGCAGCCAGCGCAGGGCTTGGAGGTTGGATGGAAGGGCAGGTGTGAGCAGAGCGTGTTAGGACAGACTTGTTATAAGCATCCATTGCCCTGGTTTAATAATCACTGGTTGATTTACTTGCTCTCCAAGCTGCCGTGCGAGCTGCCAGGGCTGTGTTCTGTCACACCTCGCTAGTAACCCACGCTCCCTGGGGGGATGTTTATCACCCTCGGGGCTGCACTAAGGCTGTCGTTTTGGGCTACCTTGTAGTCTTCTCTTGTGGCCCCACAGAAGCCTGGTCAGGACATTGCCGTGGTACGAGCCCCCAGCACTGCCATCCCCAAGAATTCTGAGAGCCATCCATTGGGAGCTGACAGAAATTGCATTTGGAGCCTTTTCCCCTCAGGCAGCCAACCTGTGGGGGAGCATCTCCCTGCACCGTCCTGCTTGCCCTTGAGAAGCCTTATTCTCCTCCAGGCTGCTTACAGCAGCACTTGAAAAACTCTAAACGCTTTGAACACCCTAGAATCCAGCCTGTTCCTCTGGCTAGGAACCAGCATGTTGCTGAATATGGTTCATGTCTTGTTTAAGGTGAACAGCTGTTAAGAACAGCATCAGGAGATCTGTCTCCAGGCTGGATGGTTACGAGTGTGTGGGATAACACCAGCAAGTGCCTAGGACTGTGCTGCTGCTGCCACCATCTCTTCCCTTCTCCTTCCTTCTCCCTGAGCTTCCCAAGCACCTGTCTTCCCTCCTGGGATGACTCCTTTGGCTGTCCCCTACTTCTGAGCTGTCCTTGCTGTCTCTTACTAAATAATAAGAACCTGCAATCACCTCCTCCTTCTTTCTGCCATCCCTTTACCATCATTTAAAAATTTAACAGAGGAGGCCCTCAAACGACACTGGCAGGGCCACACAGAATTTATCCAGTGTAGGCAGAAAAAGTGCATGAAGTACTTTGTAGAGATGCACATAGTAAAAGTCATTCCTAGGGTGCTAAACCATTATTCAAGCAAAGCTTATATTCTTGCAGCTCCTTTACCATCGGGATCTTACAGTGACAGTAAGTAAAGAGTTTCATAAAAGGAGCATTATAAAACCTTCTCTGGTTGTGTTAAATGCTAGGCTTGGAAAGAAATAAAGGTAAGAACGTGTGTTAGGAAAAAAACCTCAGGACCCAGAGCCCATATACAAACATCACTCAGCACTGAGGGCTGCATTGTTCAAAAGGTTAAGTTCACTTGCTGCCTCTCTTGCCATACTAGCAAATCCTTAGTGATCACTTGTAGATTATGGAATCTTATGGCTGGAGAAAAAAGCTGGGAACATGAAGTACTGATGTTTTCTGACTAAATCCTTTGTTTTTACACCACTCCTTGAATGGCTCAGCGCTAATGGCACGCAGGAAATGCCACATTAGGGAACTTCTGTCAAACACCATGGAAGAACCCTGCACTCCTGCTTCTTTCAGCAGATCCTCCAAAATGAATCTGAATTCAAACGCTTCCTCCAAGACTTAACAAAGCTCATGTGCCATGAAGGGACACAAAAATGTCAGGACACAGAGTCCCCTCACAAGCTACATCCACCCAAAACATTACAGCCATCCCCAGAAGCCTCAGCTCCATCACCCCCAGGGGAGGGGAGCCTCAGCCCACTGCAGTTATTCAGTATAAACCATAGAGAGCCATGCATCAGTTAGCATGCTGCCTCACCCTACCCACTCAGGGAGTCATGGTATAGAACACTCCCAGCCCTCTGTACACACAGAAATCCTTTCAGTTCTTGTTCATGGTCTGGCTTTAAACAACACAGAAGCTTTATTGTCACAAATAAGTTTTACTGTCATTTTCACTCAGTTCAGGTCAGGCAAGCCACAGGCTGCATTATAATTATGTACAAGTAGGGGGTTAAAAACTACAGTTCAGTGTAAAGGCACTGCAGGTGTGCAGTTTAATGACTTCTTAATTGAGTAGTGGGAGAGTATAAAAAGGAAGTGCAGAGGGTGATTACAGGGCTCTTTCTGCAAAGAGAGCAGTGCAAGCACTGAACTCTATAATCAAGAATAAAGAAAAATGAGCTCACCTCTAATTTTCTCTGTGTTACAGCCTTTGTTTTTCATGCTCAGAATGCAAGATTAAAACTTCTACCATCAAGTTAACAGACAAGATTAATCTTTTTTTGTGATGTACTTTTTTTAAGGCTAAGATTGAAAAAAAAAAAAAAAAAGAAGAGAAAAGAAAAAAGAGAGACAACATAAAAAATAACTTAGATCTGAAAAATATATTGCCTTCACTCCTGTTTGCAAATCAGTCAGATTCCTCTCTGGCTTCTGCCATTAAATCAACTTCATATTGTGACTGCAGAGGGAAAAATGGAAGGAGACACCACATGGAAGGGGAAAGACAACTACCTGGGGTTTATTTTGATCTCCCTTCTCTCTCCAAGAAACAAACACCATAAAACCCCTAAAGCCTCCCCTCTCTGTTTAGGGAAGCCACCTCAAACATGACAGCACAGAAGTGTTACTGCTTTGGCAGGCGCTGCAGGAAAGTGCTCATACATTTAAAAAATGCTCAGGAAAAATTCTGTATCGCACCTACCTGCAATTGTGGACATCCTGGACATTGACTTCACTCCCACATGTAAATCTGAGAATGCTCAGAGCTACTTCTGCCTTCACTGGGGCAGAGGAGTCACTGAAAACCCAGTGCACTATCACTTAGCACAACTCTGTTTATTTCTCAAAAAAAAGACTAAGAAAAAAGTAAGCAAAAAATATTAAGCATCTTCACTAGTAGTTCACTGTAGTTCAAGTATTACCTGAAATGTGGGGGTTCTTATTCAAATTTAGTATTTATAACTCTGAAATTCAAGAGAAAGCACAATCTACCTCAACCTCTGAGGAAATAAGAAATTTTTATACATAGAGGTTTCTTCACTATCACCTCAGTTTTTTGAGAAAAGCTTTTTATTTGTATAGCTACATCAAGATTCTGTAATCACTTTGTATACTACATAAGCTCTCTTTTGTTAATCTAAGGACTTTTTCAAATTCTTTCACATCAAGCTTTAAGACTTCAAATTTTTTTGTCATTGTTGTTATTGTTTTCTCCCACAAATAAACATTTTACTGCATCCTGCTGGCAGGGAGCACTTAGCTATTCTTCACAAAGCCACAGCAGCCTCAAACTCACCAAGATGGCTGCAGTTCCTGGCTTTTCCCCAGTGTTGTGGTCTCTTTTTCTGACTCCAAGAGTCCTTTCCATGTTCTGCACAAACAAACAAGTGCATTTTTCCAAGAGGTGCTCTTTGGCATCAGTACCACACCAGCTTCTGAAATACCCCCACATAAGTCAAGGTCTGCTTCTTTAATCTATCATCATTACTTATTATCTCCTGTGTAAAGCAACATGTACTCTTTTAAAGTAATTTGCTGATAGTAAAATCTACAATGGAAATATTAAAATGTGTCTTTCAAAGGATCTTGTCACCCATGTCAGGATTGCACTTAAACACTACAAACCAATGCTCAGATCACAGATCAGGGAAATTATTGTTATCAAGCCTAGCCAGATAAATGAAAAAAAAGGCAGCTCACAGTAACTTTTCAGAGAGTGAAAGAAATGCATGAGGCCATTTCATGTTGATTGTGCTTCCTGGTTTTTTTCTCGATAGTTCACAATTGTTTCAAATTCAGTTCTAGCAAGTGAATTCTCCCATCCTGGCAATATTGATTCAACTACCTTCCAAAACCACCAGAAGACAAGATTTCAAGGGTTGTGTTTCACAAAAGGTATTTTCTTTAATAAACTTTACTTCTTCATATCCTATCTCATCTTGGAAGCTTTATTGAGCAAGACCTAAAAAAATAGTATTATACACAGTCTCTTCAAACTATGGGTTTATATTTCATTATTAAATCAATATGAAGAGCTGATTGTTTTTTCTTCTCACATCCAATTAATAGATTGTAAAATCCAGGTTCACAGACCTCTGGTCTGAAAGAAAAAAAAAAAATCTGATACATATAGTTTATGGAACACTGGGAAAAGTCATCCCGCCCTTCCTTCCAGCTAAATAAACACCCTCAACCTTTGCATCTCCAAATTCAGGACTTCCTGCCAACTTTCCAAATCACTAATACATTGATTGCAAAAAGCATTGTTAACAATTGCTGAAATTATGTTAGGTTGGAAATCTGCAACATTTAAAGACGTCAAATCAGGCCCATTCAGAGAAAGCAGAGCATGAAACAATACCAGCTTTAGTATTGTGATGTGTTAATGAGTCTAAAGCCAAGGGAGGTTTAGGAAAGGAGAACTTGTTGTGAGGATAGTTCCAGGTAACTGGCTGGGGTCAGGGATGGAGGGGCTGGCCTCCCCCCAGGGACTGCACGAGGATCCACAGCGTGGCCAACAGAAACAAGCTGCCAGCTACTGACCGGCTGCTGCACGTGGTGCCTTCAGTTTCAGCTTTTGTATTTTTTAGATTCTGTGCTGTTTTGGTGGAGTTTTAGGTTTCACATTAAGTGCTACTGAATTCTCTTCACAGAGTAGGGAGACAAAACAATTCCTTCTCTAGCTCAATACCAAGGACAACTTTCAGGCCCAAGAGCAAAACAATGGTAAAGTGAGGAAAAAAAAAAAGGGGGATGGAGCTTCATAACCTGAAGCTATAGTAAGACAATTAACTCCAATATGCTAATGGACCAGAACTTATAAAAGTGTGAGGCCTCGTGATTGATCGTCCATTTTGGGGTTCACCTTGAGTGTGGCCCAGCTGGGCTCTTGTGCTGCCCAGGTGTGCCCATTGAGGCCTTTTAATAAATCCCTGCTTTATCCTTTTGCTCTGGCTGGGCTCTGTTCCAGGGCCACCTCCAGAAGGCATCACAGTTACTACAGCAAGAAACCCAAACCCAAGCAAGCACCACACCAGAGATGAGCTCTTAACCACAAACCACTGCTTAACAAAAGACAGCTGCTCACTAGCTGAACCAAAGCAAAATCGAAGTAAAATCGTAAAGTCTAACTGCAAAGTTGGCTCTCAAAACCAATTAAAACACTTAACAGAGCAAAACCACTGATATGCTGAATTCACAATCATAGATCTGTAGAAATTGCAGTGTTTACTTACACATCTCAATTTTAAAAATTCAAAAAATTTCATCTTTACCATGACAACATCTAGATATTTGGAAAATGAGTTATTACCCAATGAATAAACCACAACCTTGGAGTCAAATATGTCTTACACATTCTTATCACAGATTGATGAGTCCTCTTATACATCCTGACTTCTTTCTCTGGTGGTGTAACTTCATACTGAAAAAAATAATTCTACATCACAGATCAGGTTTTAGATAGCATCTTCTCATTTTTACCCCTAGACATTGTCACTGCCTATGTCTTTATGAAGTATCAATGCTTGATGTGGGACACCATTTATAAGGTAAAATTACAAATAAAGCCTTTTACATGCAATTTAAGCTTAAAACTAGTAAAGCCCTATCATCTACTCTGGAATACAGACACAGTTTTGGTTCTGCCCTTATTTAATTTTGTTGTCTCACTGTGTACAGACATATGTAAAGATAGAGCAAGGGATATCTATTGATATACAAAAGACACAAATTTCTATCCTTCCACCCCTTCTATACAGCAGCTGTGCAGAAAACAGATTCTTAAAGCAAATGTGAATTAATGTCCTGAAACTTGTTTTGAAAAGCCACCCTGTACCAGAGATTCCCAGGGATGGATATACCAGAGATGATATTTATGATGCAATTGTTTTGAGTGGAGATAATCAGTGGGAATATTAGTACTCAACCATTAGTGCAAGGACTACAGCTGCCCACATTTCCATGAGTGAGACAAATTCAACTGGGCAAATACATTAGAGAAAATTATATTATCAACTAGTGCAGATTTTTCCATACTAACTCCAGTTTACAAAAAAGGTTATTTTACTAGTAGTTTTGTCCAGTTACAAAACAGTTTTTCTATTTATTTAAATCAAACATGTTAATGAATTTCAGCCTTAGACACTGGTGTCTCTTAAAATTTTGTATCACTGAGGTATATATCTATTTTTTCAGTTTCCCGTTCATATGAGAAAAATTGACAAAACCACAAAAATGTTGGAATGATAAAGGTTGTCAGGGTAACAAATTATGTTCACAGGCAAAAGGGTAAAATATAATTATGCAGATGGCAAAATAAAAGAAGGTAATTTACAACTGATGCAGAAAATTACTGGCATAATAAGCATATCCCATAAATCAGTTAGTTAACAACCTAATTTATAACTTTCTGAAAAAGTGCAAAGACAAAGTAGAGACTAGAAAGGAGTTTAAGTGCCTCGTGTCTTTCCTTTCAGCAATGCACCTACTAAGGACAACATTAATAGACCAGCAGCTCATTAAGTAATTTAACGCCACATGATTACCCCACTCCCCTCTGCCCTAATGAGCAATTACTTCTTCTGATGATTGATTCTTTTCAACAGGGAAAATAGGAAAAAGTTTTGCTATACATAAACGGCAGAACTCCATAAGGGTGAGATTATCAGCTGAAGACCTTTTTCAGAAACATCAGCAAACGCTCCTCAGGCCAGAATGACTTCAGCACAATCTCACAAGTCCATTGGAAAGCACCATAGGAACTGAGACCTGCCTTCTCCCTGCACACAGGCACATCTGAGTGTGCTTCTTTGAAAAGCTATACAAAATTAACTATTTAAATATTTAAATAAGATACTATAAAAAAATAAAAAAAAATGGCAGCTCGGAAGGAATGAGTAAGGTCATAGTAGTTTCTGAGCCTCTAACTTTTCAAATCAATCCAGCACAACATAAAAGTTAAACATGTCTCCAAGTCCTACTGACCTAAGGAAGATGCAGTCACAGATCAAAAGGGGAAATTGAAAAGATAAAGATGATTTTTGTGCACAAGAATGTTCGAGGAGGAGTACAGGTGTTAAATTCAAAAACAAATGCAAGAACACATGGCGCACACAGAGACTCACTGATAGCAAGGTGTTCAGGAAAGGTTTCAAATTTCCAAGGAAGAAAGGGATCATCTGTATGGCATATTGATAATGCCAATGCAGCAGTAGGTACAGGTAGGGATCCACCATGCAGCCCTGCGACTGGGGTGGTAGAGCTGCAGCATTTGCTGCAAGGAAAGAAGCAGCAGCCTTTAGAGTCTGTATTAAGGTTTCAGAAACAGTCCTGGCAGAAATGAATAGGTAACTGCAAGGGCATTTCATTTGTGACATTAAGTCATTAGACTGATTATGTGTCCATCTGCTCTGCTTTGCAAATTGGCATTCTGTGTGCATTAGCGACCATAAACACAGATACACTGTGGCACAGGCTAGAAAATACATGTACAAAGAGTCATGAGCAGGGACCTGAGAGCATTACAGCCATTCGATTTCAAAAATACTAATGACTGAATCATGCAATTAGCTGACTGCAAGTAAGCACCTTCAGAGCAAACAGAGTACAAGCCCTACATCGAGGAAATAAAGGAATTTTCACTGTAAATATGCCTAAAGGACTTCAGCCTACCAAAACAGAGTGAGCTGTCAGTGAAGAGAGGGCCCAGCACTGGAACTGTTCATCACCAGCACCACCTTGGCACAACTTTGCACTTGCAGAGTGGATTTCATTACAAAGGTGCCTCTCCCTGGGCTCTGCTTCTCTTTCCTTTCAGGAGTCCCAACTGAGCCTGTCTCTGTGCTCTGACCCTGCCCTGGAACAGGGGCTCCTCTGCTGCACAACCACAACCCCTCACCCTCCCCTTCGTTCATGCAGATGCAAGAGTGCTCTGCTTTGGTGGCATCAGGTCAGGGAGCCAAATCTATTCCTGCTGCCATTACAGGGATGAGCCTGATGCAGGTGCTCAAGATTCAAACGAAAACCATGTTCAAAGAGCTAGAATTCCTCTGGATGTTGAGGAAGGAGAACTCCTCCAAGAGCCATTTAATGGTTTGTATATTATGACAGCTAATAGGTGAATTATTTACAGAGTGAGCAGTTGTACTGTAACAGTATTATTGTTAGCTATGTATTCATGTCAAGGGAATCATAAATAGTACAGTCCTAATGGATACATTTCCATTCCTACATTCTATGTTTTTCTTATTCTACCCTAAGGCTATCATTATCTATGCTAACAAAGGAAATTAAAATGATTCCTGTTACCTTTCTTCTTTTTTAATCTTTAATGGTTTTTAATTTGAAAGCTTTAATCCATCCTTTCACAAGAAGGATAAAGCAGTAATTCTCAAAAACCTTTTGCCAATTTTTTTTTCAGTCATCCCTTTATGCAACAAATTTCCAAAAAACACACAGGAATTTTGTTCCTGGTACATACTTACCTGTTTTATCAGTATTCAGAGAACAAGCTAGGGGCATGAACCTGCACCCATCACCAGCACAAGGAGTGATTCAATACAGCACATATGCATGTTTCTCTATAAGCAAATAATGAGGTTGTTTCTTGTTCAACAATGCATTAAAGCAAAAGCTGTTTACTATAAGCTTTGCTCTCTGCCAGGAATAATCTTTTTGCTATTTAAATGAGACTAATAAAGGTAGAAAACATGCTGCCTAGGAGTGGTTTAGGGGGAGAACCCAAGCTTGTGGAGCATTTCTTTGCATCCAGCCAAGAGAAAAGGGGAGGCAAACATCAATTTTGGAAGTCCACCCTCTGCAGATGGCTCAGGAGCTGAGACTAGGCTGGATTAACCCCTCAACCCAGAAATCACTGCCTGCTGAGGAAAGTCACTGCTGGGTGCCAGAAGCAAAGCTTTCCACACTCTCCAGAGATCTGCTGTCACAATTCTGACCAAAAACCACCCACCACCCCCAATCTTACCCAGGTCTGTCACATTGTTCCTTCCCACAGTAGTCTTCGGGGTCAGCACAAGCATCTGCCTTGGTCACTTCAGAGCCCTGTGGAAAACAAGTAAAGAATTGAAAAAATAACCACTGCCCAGCACCCCATCATCGGAGCAGAGGTAGTTTTGAACATTTCACCAAGTTTCATTAAAGACACTGCCCTGAAGTCTTCCTAGTACCACTCAGACATGAACTGAAGTTAGAGTGGCACACATACCTCAAACTACTCTTCTCCTGAAAAGTGGTATTTGAGTAACACACTAATGAGAACCATTAGCTCTGCCTGGGCATTCATGTATATTCCATTTCCTCATGACACCATAACACAGTTAGTCAATCTTTCAGATTTTTTTTTTTAATATATTAAAAATTTTGCATCACGACAAAAGTTTGGAATGATTCTCCTCTGGCTACAAATGAGCAAGCTGACCTTGCCCTGGATATGGGAGCCATGAAGTGTTGGAGGCAGGTGTTTGTGAGTCCTAATCAGAGAGGGCAGGGGGAGGACACAGCATCTCCAGCTTCAGAGGAGAAGGTATGTGTAACAGAGGCTGGTTTTAACAGGCAGAGTAACTGCCTCCAGCAAATATATGTCAGGACATTTATTTGCAAAATTCAGATGTTCTGATTCATTCCCCTTTCCCACTGGAACTGTTCCATTATGTATAAACACCCACATATTTGTTTATACACATATTTTCTGCAGACAAAGAGAAGATGAACCTGAAGGCTGGGTCTGTTTTTGAAGTAGAGGAAAGCTGAGTCAAGTCTGCACTCTAAGAACAGCAAGATGTTGACCCATACTGGTACGTTACCTCCCCACAGGCCATCCTGTACACTCAGCTGCTGGGCTGTGCCAAGATTGCCTGGAGTTACTTCTTTGAACAGAACAGCTAAGAAAAGCTTCAAGGTCAATTAACTAGCTTCCATTTCATTTATCTATCTTGAACAAAAAAAAACATTAAAAACCCTGACCCAATTATTTCATACATAAAAAGAGCCTTTGTAGCAGGTATAATATTCCTAAGAGGTGGTTAATGAGAAATATACATCAGAGCTTAACTGGAATGAGGCTTTGATGTTGGCTGGATTACCTGCTGTGCCACTGAAGAGAAAGATCTCAAGGGAGGAGGTGAGCAAGCATTGCATCTCTACCAGGGGATGCCACAACTGGATAGGACACAGGCTCTCTGGCTGTCATGGTCAACCCCACAGGCAAACACACACAGGACACCCACAACCCACAGAGTCAGGTCCCCCAGTCTGCCCATAAAGGATCCACCTCCAGCTAACTCTGGGGAGCTCTGACTCCACGGGGTCTACTTCAGCACCAAACCCTGGCAGCTTACACAGCCCTTAAGATAAACAAAACAACATTCACAGCTGAGGCGGAAATAAAATATATTTTAAAAAGCCAGTGTCTGAAAAATATAAAGTAGGTTCTCAGTTTCTCCAGCACACTGAACTTACCTGAACCAAGAAAATGTAAACAGATTTCTAAGAAGTGTAACATTCAGAAGAGTTGCTTTGATCAGACAGTCTTTAAAAATGCACAGTGACAGGGGATATCTGTGTGAAGGCCATTTGATCAGGATAAGCACAGCACTACTGCACAAAATCATCATGGACCAACAAAAAGTCCTTCTCCTTTCCAAAAGCAGAGGGAACTTCTTTTGCCTTGGGCTCTCCAACTCGCTTAAACTTAACTTCGCCATCTTTCTTTCTTTTACTTGACTGGCATAGTTAGAGTTCTTCCACTTCGATTTATTGTAGCCACAGGAATGGGAGCAACTGCAAATTCACATGTCTTTGTGCAAATAGCAGTAACCACAGCAGGAAACTCATCTTTACAATAAAACCTTTCCAAATTCAAAATTCAAAATGGCCACATGCTTCACATGCAACATCCTGGTAATGAAAGAGGAAAATGACTGAAAACTGTAACAGACAAGAAACGGTACATCCTTATTTTTTTCATTTCATACTGTTTGAAAGCCTACAAAAACCCCTCCAAAACACAGCTTCCCATTGCTGTATCAGAATGAATATTTTTCAAATGCAACTGTATCTGAAAGGCTAAAAGTGTTTTCTTGTTTCAGGCTCAGAAGTGATTTTCATACTTCAGTACGTTACTACGGTTTAACATGGGAACAAAAGCATTTTCTCAGTGAACCAAATTCCCTGTGTGACAGCAAGTAAAAATGAACCAAGCCACCAGCCCCCAGGAGAGCTGGTATGGCTGCCATGCTCCAAGACAGTTCTTGAGCACTTCCCATAAATTACCAGCATTGTGCCATGCCTTTATGCACCTATTGCAAAGTGATTCAAACCTGTGCATTATACCTATTTGTACTTCAGTCTGGCTTAAATTCAGGTGACTTTGGGATGGTTGCACTTGCTAAAAACATGAACAGAATATCAACACCCACAGGGCAGCTGAGATTTAAAACTTAAAAATTGATGGCATGAGGCAAGGGGCAGGGGTTGAAAAAATAGAGGAGGACAAGGACAAGAAATAAGCTTTGTGCAGCAGAACATGATGAAAAGCTTGCCACTGAATCTTCAGCTTGAAACATCCACATCTACCCTCTCAAGCCCCGTTTAGGAACTGGACACAGAAGAGTTAACATTGTACTCATTGTGAGCAGTGCTGCCCAACAGAAATGTGAAAAGTGTGTGTTGATTTTTCATTGCAACAGGAATGTGCCTCAATCTGTTTCTCAATGTATGATTCTTGCATTGAGGTCTCTTTCCTGTGGTACAAGGTAAGAAAAAGCAGTTTGAAACAGAGAATACCAGAATTAAAATCTACCTTCATGCACATGAAGGTTTCCAGCAGTATTACAAACTTCCTACACAGTTCAAACCCAGTCTAGACAGCAGTGCTCTGCAGAAGCAGGGAAAGCCTACGCTGGTTTAAGCTTTGATCCTCCTGGCAAATTTGCTAACAAGAGAGTTGACTGCTGCCTGACTGCTTTTATTGATGTCTGTGGACCCCACTGGTTCATCCAGTGCAAGAAATAAGAGAAGTTTCCACTTGGACCTGTCTAGGGACCACAGTGTTTTCACTGGAAGAGAAGAGCCTTTCACCTCAGAGCCCCACATGAAAGAGCCCTGGATACACCCAGGCCTAGAATGACCCACTCTTCTTGGTACCAGATGCATTTGCAGTTACTTGTGTTAGCCAAGGAGGTAAGGGACAGATGACACCTCTTGAAAATGGCACCTGAAATTTTAATGTCGCTTCCATAAAATGTAGCAACTTTGTGATGCAGGTCATCAGCTGTTTTAAAATTCCATGAAGGTGCAACCCAAACCCTTTACGAAAGACCAGGCTCCAGATTACAAACACACCACCAGTTCAGTCCCCAACACAGGTGATTTATGGTACAGTCTCGAGCTTGATCGACACAACTGCGCCATCCTGGGTCTCATCTGACTTTACTTCAGCCTTGATATCCTTTACAGATATTAAACTGGATTCAACTAATGAGGAATCTAGTAAATTTTTTTGTTTTGTTTCGCTTGCTAATTCTACACATTTTAAATTCCGCTCTGGAAGTTTTAGTTTCTTCTGTGTGTTTTTCACAGTAGCATTGAAGGCAACCATCCAAAATAATTTTTGCAAAAAGTACTCTTTAATGCAATTGTTCTTCACCAGCTTCAGTACAAAGTCATATGAGTTAATTTGTGGCTCTTTAACATGAAGGCTGTTTAATTTTACTTAGCTGACTTTGCAATGAGGCAGAAAAGATCACTGCATGCTCCATTCCACAAGGATGAGATGACACAGCTTTCAGCATGTGGAAAATAAGAAGCGGTTAAGAAAATGAGGGAAAAGGCTGCATTATCTTAAGTGCTGCAGCTGTTCCTAGACTGGACAAATATATTCCATGCCAACTGCACTTGAGCTTTCTTTTCCAATTGCTCCTCAAATTTACCTTCATGACAGCAGTCTAAAGAGCAGGAATGATCTGAGGCCCCTATAATCATTCCCCCATCTCTCCCGGAATATCTATCATTACAAACTCAGTATTTTTAAAGCAAACATTGCTCCAGTTTGTGCCACGGCTACAAGTGTCCAGAAAGTGAAAGTGATTTAGCAAAAAGCTTATGAGAAATTTTGGTTAAGGTCACTGAAGTCACCACTGTTGAGGAGCTTACCAGAAAGGCCAGGCAAGGAGCCCATTTCCTTGTGTTGAATTTCTAGTAGCAGGACAGTGCTCTGTACACCAAATAAACCATGTGTTACTTGGCAGCTGCAAAACTACTACAATCTTTAGCACTGTCCTACTATCATCCTATTTACCTGTTCCTTTCCACGTGCTTTAAGAAAGGGAAAATGTAGTTTACAGAATGTAGTTTAAATGTAGTTTAGGCGCACCATTTTCCAGATTTTTAGGTGCTTGATTTCATAACATTAAAGGTGATTCTTTTCATGCCCATGTTCTTTATGCTGTGTCCACTTACAATTATATATTTAAAGCATTCATGGTTAGGATGTTGCTATTAATACATCACCTAGCTCCAAATATCTACAAATTGCAACTCATATTTTCAGGTCACCTCTTCTAATAAACCAAAACACTGTTTTATGAGGCACATTTAAAAGTCACCACATTTGACAAATGCGATAAATCTATAAGCACAATCTTATTATAATTAAAAAAGAAATATTGACATAAAAAACATTCTCAGTAATCTCTAATTAGTCCATTTGCAACAGCTTTTTATTGTTGTCTAGTAAAGCTTGCCCTTTTGTTTAAAAATGAATTAATTTTGCAATGCGTGCAATAAATTTGAAATTAGAAACCACACACTGGGCAGGAACAAAAGGTGAATTGCAGTGAGTACAAAGCCCCAGGCTACTGCCATGTCACTTTTTCTGAGGTGCTTTTGGTTGAGCAGCTGCAGGGAGATGCTGCAGGAGCACCTGGAATACCAAAGCTGGTGCAGGAGGTGACCTGGATGAGTGCTCAGAGACAGGGAGCTGGCACAAATCATCTTGAAGAGCAAGCTGCATCACTAATTATGGAATTACCATTTTGGTCAGTAATTACAGCATGCAAATTTTTGCTTCTAAGATCATTTCAGCTGCAAAGCCAGGAAGGCTTTTGCGCTGTTGCACCTTTCCTCTGTGAACCGAGGTTATTCTGCTCCTGGCCCTCTTCGCTGCACATTCTGAGGGGCATGTTAACAGCTAAGTGAGCCATCCTGAGGAGCCATCAGGCACCAGGCAATGCTGTCCAGGGCAACAGGGCCCAAACTTGCTATAATCAGAGCATTGCAAACAGCCAAGGCACTCCATGGACCAACCTGAAGTTATTTGTTTGGATGTCCAACAGCCTGTTGAGCCACCAAAGCAGCTTTCTTATCCAGCAGCTTCCTGCTTCCATGGAGTAGGTGTGCACTCATGGATAAACCTTGTTTATGGGAGGTGCACCTAAGTACATGAATTTGTCTTTTACAGCCTCATTCTATCACATAAATCTTGCAGGTGAAACTTCCACTGCAACGTATTTCCCCACTGACACAATTCTTTGAGGATCTCCAAGGAAAATAATCAAATCCATTGAGGAACAATTCAGTATGCTAAGAATGAACAGCGCAGATCTACTTAAAATACATTTATGACTCCTTCTGGAAAGAAATGGAGTTGCAATTGAAATTTTTTCATTCACTGTCCTGAGAGAGGGAGTTAACTCTGTACTTCATACAGCAGAATACAGCTCACATGCTGAGCAGAAACATATCCATTTGGAAACTCAGATTGATTTTAAATGGGACTCTCAGGGATGAAAACTTTCAGTGGAAATCTTATTAATTCACATACAGCTTTCCTGAGAATCTCTGTAACCAATACACAGGAACGTGATCCTAAGGGATTGAGACCCATGCCAGAGTGTTAATTTGCAAGGTGCAACAGAGATAAAGTCCACCCATTTCTGGTCTACCAGAGGCACACAGAGCCTTTATACAGCCCCCTTTCTTCCCTCTAGTAAGAAAAGTTTAGTTTAAGATAATTTTAGTATGTTTTCTACCAATAAGGAAACATACTTGACATAAGTTCATTGCAACTTCCAACAAGGAATGAAAAACACATTGTCTTGAGCAACAGGAAGAAGGAGACTCCAATAGTTTAACAGAATAGCAATGTTTAAAGAAGGGAAAACACTGTATACCTAAGGTAACACCATCCATTCAGACTTACCTGTTCAACAAAGAGTTACTGAGCAGTCTAGACATTTGTCTAAGGCAGTAATTTCCCTTCCTACTCCAGGAGACCTGCAGGAGTTCTTAAAGATTTTTATGGACACCCTGGTTCCTCTCACCCCTGGAAAATATATTTATCACTTTTCCTGTGCTGCTCTTCAAATTTGCACCAGAACAAAGGAGTCTGTAAGTAAGAGCTCTGAAGGCCAACCTGAACAGGACATTTCAGCACTCACAGGTGGGAAAGGCAGGACATCCAAAGCATCACCACAGTCGTGGCATTCCAAAGGAAGAGGAACGGGAGCCCATGCAGCACCTCTTTCTCTCCCAGGGTCATACGAGACCACTCTGACTCCACAGTGCCCTTGGTCACTGTGTTAGACCAACAAACCCAAAGCACAGAACACTGTCACTCCAAAGAAATATACAGAAAATATAATACATAATATGTGTATATATACATATACAGGATAAAACTGCAGGGTAAAAAATCAGGATCCCTGAATAACTGTTTATGAAACAATTTCTCAGGAGGAGAGACTAAAAGTTGGATGGAAGGAGTGTTAGGAAGAGGAGAAACTGGTATTCATATGGAAAAGAGAGCACGAAATGAAGTTTCCAGCGAGACGGCAAACTGGGAGAAATATTTATGGCGTGCAATTCATCATGCACCAAACCCATCTCAGAGGGTGGGAGCATGTGAGAGGACCAAAAAAGCACTGACTGAGCCTTAAGGTAGCACAGTAGCACTGCAGAGTGGTTACAGCTCCCATGCTGGCACTTTACAAGGCAATTTTATGAGCAAACAGCTCCTCACACCACCAGACTCCCCACAGTGTCTTGCTGAAGCAACTGCAGACACATCACCCTCACTTAAGCATCCAGAAAAGCTTCCAGAAAAGCTGTGTCAGGTGAGCAACAGGAAGCAGCAGCTCGTACCCACTGAGATTTGTAACAAGCAGGACATGAACAGCCCTGGCACAGACTGCAAGGCTCTTCATTAAAAGTCTTCTAGTTGGATTTAGGGAAGGGTTCCCATCTGTTATTGCACTACAAATCCTCATCAACTCTTACTGAGCCAGGACACAGCAAATTTACCTCACAATGTCTGGAGGATTAAGGAGTAGGATTTATTTTATCCATCCATAGGCCAGAAGAAAGATCCTTCATGTTCCAAAAAGAGCCTTTTCCAAGCTGTCAAGTGCACAGAGGGCTATTTTCCTCCGTGTCCTGCACAGCAGAGATGTGCCAAGCACAGCCTGTCTTTCCTGGCTGAGTTTGATTTTCACAAGTGTTAAAAGAGAAGACCAGCCCTGATGGTCACAGTGGTGACCATCTCTTCATTGGTGGCTTCTCAAGGACTTGGCTGAGTGCAAGCCCTGCCTGAGGGTTTCCCCCAGCCTGCAGAAAGGAGCTGAGGTAACATTCTCAGCTGCTTCATCTCTTCTGCCTCATAGCAGCCAAGGAGAAAGAGACATTTCTGCAGACTTAATAGGGGAAAGTCTTAATTCAAAACAAAGGTATCTCAAGGATAAGTGTGGGAGATTTGGGAACGGGGGAGTCATTTGTTCTTCACAGACAATTATTGGCTATGAATCATTTACAAGGAAGATAATGAGACACTGGAGAGTGTGATACTGAATTAAAAATTATAGTCTTGATCTTTATCCTTTTCCATTTTCCACCTTAATAAAATTGCATGGGGTTTTCCTAGATAGGAGAAGCCCTTGCTGCTAATTAAATTATCTTTAAACATTTGGAGGTAAGACTAAAACATTTGGAGAACTAACATACAGGGGGAGAAGGAAGCAGAATAGCAAGCCTCTACCAAGACACTGTTACTCCATGTTTTTGCAGCTACCAAATTGATGCCTTTGGATTTTAGCTTGTATAGTTTTCACATATTTGAAATCCTGCAATTCTTCAGTGTATAGCTCCAAACTACAGTGTTAGCTACTGCTTTCCCATTTTGGTCAGACACAACAATTCCTCTCCAGGCCTGGGAACCAAGGACACCTCACTGCCTCAGGCCCTAAAAGATGGAAACAAAAGTGAGTTGAGGGGAACAAATTTGGGGTAAATTACTTCGTTACCTGAAGCTGTAATTGGGAGATTAACCCCCAATGTGCACATGGACCAAACTTATAGAAGAGTGAAAACCCATGACCTGTTATCCATTTTGGGTTTAGTCCCTGGGAGGGCTTTGTCTGCCCAAAATGTACCTGAGGCCCTTCAATAAATATATCCACTTTTTATTCCCTTAATTTTGTCCGGCCTGTTTTTAGGTCGTCCCAAAAAAGCACCAAATGCATTTCTATGTGAAAAATACAGCTTTAGGAAACTCTGGGTTTTGATAATGTGTAGTTTTATGTGAAACCAAGCCCAGATTATCTGTTTCAAGTACTTTGAATCAAATCAAATTGCATCTGCTGGGTGGGATGCCAGGAAGATATTCTGCTTTGAATTCAGCTGTGAACTGCTGCTTCTTACAAGCTGCAGAATGGAACTGCCATGGCCTTCTATCACATATACAGGATCAATTCCTAGAGCTGACCAAAAACTTCCCACAGTACTTCTTCCCTTCCCTAGCCATCACTCTGTGTCATGGGAGATGGGATCAGGCAGCAAGAAGCAGTTGAGTTCACCCACGCTGCTGCTACCAGAGCTGGCAGCTTGGCTGAAGCAGCTTGAATTTAGCCACAAGCACAGCCAAAGAATTCAACACTTTCATACTTCCCAAATCAGGTTTCTAAATATTTTAATTAATCAATACAATTTAGGAAGGAAAAATGTTGAAATATTTCATTTTTCTACAAAACAGAAATGTCAGGTGTTGCACAGCTCTGAGTTTTGCTGCCAATGGTTCAAATCACAAAATAAAGCATGGTTATCACACCCACAGTCATCAGTACACACTTGACTCAACATAATAATCTGTTGCTTTTAATTTTGCTATTCTTACTTGCTGCAATCCAAAATCTTCCAAAGTACTTATCTGTAAATGTATGCTGTATTCTTAATGTTTTTCCCCCCTCTATTTTCCATACACTTTGAGCACTAGAGAATCAAATCTTTACAAACCACTGACATCAAGGCTGGTTTAACAAATTCTTTCTTAAGAACTTTACTTTGCCGTACTTTCTACCAGCTTATTCTGGGGCCAGGATGACAAATATCTGCCCACTTAAACCCTCTTCCCCAAAATACACTGTGCTTTCCATCACTGCCTTTCACAGAGACTGCAGTAAGGAGACACAGATGCTCGGAGGCACAGCCCACAGCAGGCACAGAGGTAAGGAGTGGTGCTGAACCAGTGAGCAAAGGTGAGTCTGCAATGGATAACTCAGCTGCTTTTGGCTGACAGCAAGCATGACAACACACAACCCCATAAAATCTTCATTCTTTAATAATTTGGAAAAAATTAATAGATTTTTTTTCAGTTTTAATAGGGGTTGCAGTGCAACATGGTTTAGAACATGTGCAGTAAGTCCCAGCTAAGTGTGAATTTTTCTAGGAAGCCCAGGAAATATGGGTTAACTGCCTAAATGCTGACACAGTCATAAATGTAATAGAGAGAACAGAACTGCTGTAATTTCTGATAATTCCTATCAATATTGTCAGTAGATAAAGGCTGCTCCAGGAGTTTTTATTTTCATTCTCCTTTTCTCAGTTAGACTTCTCAGGAGTCCCTATCATTTCCCTACCTTTTGTAAAACAGACTTAGAAAATGCACCTCTTTGCTCATGGTGTGCTACTAACACCAGGTGACAGCCATCAGACAATCTGTGCTGCAGGCAGCTGGTGCAGAACCCAAAATCACTGGCTAACAGTTGTTTCAAGGACAGCCTTGAACACAAGCTGAGATTAAATGAAAGAGTAAATTTATTGGAAATTGAAAGAAATGTCAAGTGAGAAAAGATGCAGGAGATTCTAGCTCAGTTACACATGCATGAGCTACTAACACAACCTCTGAAGTCTGATCTGATGTGCCCCTTAACTGCAGCACCCTAAAGTTGGCCAAAACATCTCAGAATATCAATTACTTTATCAACAGTCCAATTAACTGGTGCAATTAGGCTCCAAATAGCTCACAGTTTGTGCATTCCTTACTGTGCCTGCCACTTTTGGAAGATGGAGATGAGGAGACACGTGCTTCTAGGAAGACTGCTAGCCAGCCAGCTCAGGGCAGTGTCAGTGTCCCAAAACTGGAACACATCAGAGGCTGCTTCTTTTCCCTCCCCACACTCACCAAACCCCCACTCCAAGAAGATGAGGCCATCTGGCCACTAATAGTGCCCAAAGTACTCTGCAAAATAAGCATCCAGCCACTCTGCAGCAGGCTGAGGCTGGGGGCTTATTGCAGACAAGGAAGCAGAAATGAGACAGATAACCAGCAGGTAATGGGCAGAGCCAAAAAGGCAGGCCAGGTTTCTCAAATGTATTTTCTGTTGGGCTACACAGTCTGCAAGTGAATGATTAACAATCTCAGAATGCCAATTTTTTAAGCCAATGATGCCTTTTGTGTCTCCTAACCATGAGGGTTATTATCAGGTAAACCACATTTCTCACAACTATTCCAGTCATTCTTGCATTCAACTTTATGGCATGCTAGCACATTTCTAATAAAGGAAAGATACTATGTTCTTTGAAAGGGAGCAGTTAAAGAAAAATCCAGTTTTCAGTTATACCCAGCTACTGTTATAAACCCATTCTATCAGTTCACTACAGTTCCAGCTTTGTCCACTGTTTCCTACAATATCCTGCAACATAAAATGCCCATTACTGCCAATTTGATAGAATAACCATATCATTTAGTTATGCAGAATTCCATATAAATTACTGCATGATGAAAGCCAGTTAGTGGCAAGTGAAACCAAGTCTCAGCAGAGAGGTGAAGAATTCCCAGAGGATGCAGCACAGCACCCTTTGCTGTCACAGGGAACTTGCAGCAAGGTACCCAAAGCCAAGTGGGTCTGAAATGCTGCTTTCCCTAGGCTGAAGGACTTCTTTTGAAACTTCCTAAGTTCCACAAACTTGTGTTCTGAAACAGTATATATTTCACCAAGGAGGAGCAGGTCCTAGGGAAATGTTTCATTTGGAAAGACTGAGTTTCATAATTTCTAAAATGTTTTTTACTTCCTCTGCCCCAAAGGAGTTAAAAAAATTTCTGGCAGTGGTCCAGCTATAAAGCACCAAACCACAGCTCTGTGCATATGTATTTATATATTCATCCCAACTAAATTCTCCAGGTTTCACTGCTTTATGTATGCTGTTATGTATGAAAGCAGGAATTTCTTCTGCCTTCATCTACTTTCATTGCCTAGTAAGAGGAAATTAGGCATCACATCACTCTGCCCCAAGCACTGAGTTTCAGAGAAGCTGCCAGTGTACCTGAAGGCATTCCTTGCCCCCTCCTAGGTTATGGACAGAGACTGAAATCAAAGCAGTGCTGTTCCTGCACACCTGCACAGGGCCCACCTGAGCTGAATCAGCTCCTACACAACAAACACTAGCAGTGAGTGAGGATGGTGTGAAGAAGGAGTAAAGACCAATCTAAGTTCTTTCTTTTACTTAAGCTTTAAAGAGAACACATCACCTGAAAGATCCCGATAGCGATAGCATTTCAAGTGCCGTGAGCTTCTCTCCCTTTTCTCTGCTTCACTCAGAATTCACATTTGTCTTCTGCTGTATTTACACCACACTTTGATGCAAATCTAATTAACTCATCTATTGTGCAAGATGGATACATGCCCTGCAAGCAGAAATCTTTTGGTTATTAAGGGAATTTTTTGAGACCTTTCTTCATCTTCCTGCTCTTGACTCAGTCTTAAGGTGGCATTTAGAAGCACTGATTGTGACTTATAAGTACTGAGTGATATTTAGCTTGCAATTACACTCAAGGCATGATTTATGTATTTATTTATTTTTAACCTCAGAAACCTTTTCCCTTTGATTGCTCCCTGCAGCTGAGTGTCTGCCTGGCCTGTTAACTCTGATCCTATGGCTAAACTGGTTCAGTTCCCACCATCCAGTGCTGCCAGCACACATCCACCAGGCAAAATGACTATACTTTTTCCTATTGCAAATATTAGCTTTCAGGGGTCAGATCAGCCTATGCAAAGTCACTGGAAGATTAGGCTTGAATTCTTCCCTCCATGGCTTCTACTTCAGGTTTCACATCTATAAAAACAAACTGATGATACCAACATCCCAAGGCCTAAGGTTTCCACAAATGGTCAAGTTATGCTGCTAGAACAATTCCTTATTCTTGTACTTCCTGTCTTTTTCGGTACCTGTGGGGTAAAGGAGCAGAATCAATAATTTGAATTTCATCATTCTGATGTAAACTCTGCAAATGTCTCATTTCTGTTTTCTTGCTTCCTTTCTGCCTCCTTGGAGGATTCCTAAGTGATAAAAAATTGCAGTCTTGTCTCTCCTTACACCAGCTTTAGTCTATTTTTTTTCCATCAAGGTGACATCATTGCAGATTGTACAGAACACAAATAACAAACTTTATAGAGAGCAACAACACTGTCCCATTAAAGTTTATAGATTTCTGGCAAGGCCTCACTTTAAGTGTGCATAGTCACTAACCTGACCCTACTTTCATCCACCTCACTACTGAGGACTGTGTTCTTGCNAAGGCCTCACTTTAAGTGTGCATAATCACTAACCTGACCCTGCTGAGGACTGTGTTCTTGTTACCCTTTTTGCTCAGAGGGGTGGCGTGCCCCACACAATGGTTTGGCCAGCACTGCTGTTTTGTGGCACATCCTCCTGCCTCCTGAGGCCTGTGGAGATGTGGCAGCCGCTCCTTCAGTGCTCCACATGCTTCCCATGCAGTCCACTTCACCTGAAGGTCTGTCCTTTGTTTATTCTCCACGTGGAATCTGGGCATCCTTCTGTTCATAGTCACTTTACTTGACTTCAGGCAGTTCAGGAGGATGGAGAAGTGGCTGCAAGGAATAATCCAGCCAGTGCTAGACAGATTTTGGTATCAGAGTTCTCTTTGAAGGGACTCAGATGCCTGGCCTGGGTTACAGATGTGACTGCCAAGTTATGCTGCCGCTTTATCAAGCTGGTCCCTGGTGAGCCTCTATCCCTCTACACCACCTGGCAAACACACTATTTACTCCCTGTGGGTGCTAATCTGCCAGCCTTGAGAATATCTACTTTATCTGTGTTGCAGTGTGTGTTTTGTTGATGATTTATGTACTTTAATATCAAGGTTTTGTTCTTAGGTACCTTCCTAGTTTTCCCCCACATTTCCCCAGTTGGTGTATCCCTGTGTTGTTTACCACCTCTGTTGAAAAGTTCATTTTCCATCAATCCCCCAATTGCCATCTCCCAGTTCTCCCTTAAATGGGTTTTCCCCTCCCTTTATTCCAGCACCTTCCCTGCCTGTCATGTTCCTCCTCCTGTCTGTCATGAGTACCCCACCTCTTTGTTCCAGGACCTTCTCTGTCAATCTTCCCCTGACCCAATCCTAGATGTGTCCAACCCTCTGGGTGTGTTGGGGTGCCACCCTAACCTCGATGTTCCATTGGGGCATTTGATCCCTTTCCTCCTCCCCCCTCCTCTGGTTTGCTTTACCCTTGTTTGATGTTCCCTTCACTCCACCTCTGCTGTTCCCCCGTTGGTCTGTGTGTTGTATCCATCCCTGGAATAAAATCCCCTGCACGCCAGCACTTGCTGCCTTTCTGCTCCTGATTTGTCTGGCTGAAATAAACCTTGGCTGGAAGCTGACAGGGAAAGGTCTCCTCCTTCTCCTTTGCTCAGCCCTTGTTGCAGTCAGTGATGTCACGAGTAGAGCTCAGTGCTCTAAAGGTTCCACTGCAGGCACTCCTGTTCTCCTGGGCGGTTCCCCACACGGGCCATGGCTCTGGAAAACCCCCGAGCTAGCTGGGATCCAGTAAGCTGTGACATTTTCTGCAGTGGTTTCTCTCCAAGGACAGGTGTTTTCTTCCAGCTTCTTTATCCCTCACCTTCTGGCCTGCTGATCACTGTGTCTACACAGATTTTATTGATACTCCTTTTAGATCTCTTCCCAGCAGAGACCAACACAGAAAAAGCATTATATGTACATACACACTGGTGCTGGTTTGGGCTGGTGCAGAGTTAATTTTCTCCACAGTAGTTATTACGGGCTGTGCTTTGGGTTTGTGCTGGAAGCAGTGTTGGTAACACAGGGATGTTTTGGTCAGTGCTCAGCAGAGCTTGCACAGAGCCAAGGCCTCCTCTGGCCCTCACCCGACCCCACCAGCGAGGGGCTGGGAGGGGACACAGCCAGGACAGCTGACCCCGAGTGACCCAAGGGACATCCCAGAGCATGTGGGGCTGTGCTCAGCACACACAGCTGGGGCAGGGGAAGAAGGAAGGAGGACATTGAGCAGCCCATGGGCAGCAGGGGATGAATTCCTTGCTCTGTGTTCTTTGGAGGTGCAGCTGTTGCTTCACCTATCAAAGTGTCTGTATCAGCCCCTGAGCTTTCTCTCTGTCACTCTTCAGTTCTCTCCCCCATCCCACAGGGGAGGAGTGAGCAAGCAGCTGTGTGGCTGGGAGTAAACCACAGCAATCCCCCACTCAGCACTCCTGTGGCTCTCTGGGATCAAAGACTTATGAGCCCAGTCCCTCACTCCTCTGGAAATAAAATCAACAGCAAGGGGTAGTAATGAGGGAGCCACCCTGGGCATCCTCCGTCTCCTTCCTGGTGCCTTTTCAAAACACCTCACTCCCAAAGAGCTCTGCCAAGGTGCTGAAGCTTCAGTGCCTGTGAGGAAATACAGCCCATCCCCTCCTCATCCTCCACCAAGGCTGTATCTCTGGGAATGAGCACTTAGATCACAGCCCCGTTTTTCACTATGTTTCTATGAAACCTAGACTACAAAAATTCTGTGTTAGAATCTTGTTTACATGCAAGTAAAATGAAATTGTTATGGATGTGTAATTCTGGTTTCCAATTAGCATACTTCATTGTATTACATCCTTTAGGTGTTGTAAAAGGATCACTATTACCAAATGAGGTATACCATATCATGGCCAATATCTAGCTATCCAAAGAAATTGAAGATAATAGGATCGTAACAGAAAGGAAAAATAAAAATATTTTCTAAAAGTCTGAAAAGATAAACTATACTTACCTCATAAAACATGTATGAGGCAGTAAAACCCTCCTGTACTTTAAATTTTCAAGCCAAGTCTTCTGTTTGAGTTCAAAACCCTTTGATTTTTTGTTATGCCTTCTCCTGTTCCTCCACTTTCCTTCTTCTCTCCATCTATGAGGTAGAGGTATCATTTTACTCAAATAAGTATTGAAGTTTAAAATAATTTTCTAACCTAAGTTTGTCAGCATTTTCCAACTTTTATTTACTGCTCAGTAACCTAATGTTCACTCAAATACAGATGCAGATGAAATGTGACACAAAGCAAGGAAAAAATGGGACAGAAGTCTCCTAACAGTTCCTGGATCTGAGTATAAAATCTATTTCTGGACTGAGAATAAAAAGAGGACCTAAAGAAACTTATTCCCTAGTCAGAAAACAAAGAGCCTGGAAGAGAACAAGGAAAACCATTGGTGTCTCAGCCTAATTTTTAGCCTATCAAGTGAAACCTCTGTCAGCAGCCCCGCTGCCCCAGGCACCCCAGCACTGTCCCTAGGCCAGTATCAGGCTGAGTCCTTTGGGACAGGGGGACTGGGATGGCCAGGGACTGGCAGAGTCCA
>VZTB01003248.1:73479-149303 GCA_013397245.1 Thryothorus ludovicianus | reverse complement strand
TGGGCGGCGGGGCAGCGCCGAGGGTCGGGCCGCCGAGGCCCCGGTCAGGGAGCTCGTCCGGGAGCTCCGAGTGCCCGGCGGGGCGTCCGCCGCTCCTCGTCCTTCCCTGCGAGCCCCTGCCGCCCTCTCACGGGGAAGAGAGGATGCCCAGGCAATGGCAGGGACGCGTGAAGTTGCGGGGTCGGTGTTATGACCCTTTTTCTCCAGGCAATGGAAGGGACGCGTGAAGTTGCGGGGTCGGTGTTATGACCCTTCTTCTCCGACATCTTACGCCGAGTGCCAGCGGGCGCACTCGGTTTATAGACCAGAACCGGGCTGCAGCTACTGTGGAAGAAATCGGCAGAAATTTTATCCGGTTTTCCCTGGATCTCGTTACCTGCGATGCGGCGTAAGCGGAGTTAGAAGCCAAGTGAACCTCTAATCCAGTCAGAGGTGATCTGTCGGGAAGGTTGTTCCGTGGCTGTGACATTTGTATGTGTGGCAGCGAATAACCTAAGACATAGTGTAGTAAATGTGAAAGAAAAATTACTGGAGAAGCAATGATTTTGTCCCAAAAATACAGCTGTCGTGTACCGAGCATGAGGTGATGTGCCTCCTGGTCCTGCTGCTGGCTGAGCGCTGCCCGTGTCCTGTGGGAGAGCTCTCACGGCTGTCGGGAGGAGCACTGCACTCTGATCAAGGCGGTCCTGCACAGTCCTTAGAGGCTGAAAGTTAAAACCCTGAATCTGTTAAAACCCTTTTACAGTCTGCAGCGTATGAAACAGTAAGGTAAAATGTAAACAACGAGATGAGACACAGTTCATGGTGAAGTTTGACATTCTGTATAGTTTACAAATTGCGGTGCTAAGAGAAGATAACTATGCCCAGGACTGTCTCAGCACTGGGACTATTCTGGAGTCTTTGTGACAAGCACTGATTCTTATCACTGAGTTCACTGAGATCAGCTCAATTGAAAATACAAAAAGTTTAGTAAGTTCTGCCTCATCTCTTGAAGTCTTTGCAGCTTAAGATCCCTTTTGTATCCCACAGTACTGAAAGATTTTTGTTGCTGGTTTTTAGAATCACTGTTGTGCCTTTTCTTGCATATATGAGAAGAAAACAAATGCCTGTACAGTTGGAAACTTAATACTTAAATACAGCCTGAGCTTAAAACCCTTACTGGACAGATGGCTAATTTTACTGGTCTGACCTTGTCTCTTAGGGATCTAGTCTCATGATCCTTGGTTGTCATAATAGCCACCATTAAGTACTTGAGGAAATTAGGCAGACAGTTATTGTGAATGAGATGATTAGTAGCTTGTATTAAAAATACTGGCTATGAGAAGCTGAGGAGGCAAATATGTAAATATTTTAAAATATTATTTGACTGTAAGATACTGTTGTACTTGTTTCCCCTAGTCACAGAAGAGTGGCAGACCTGGGAAAAATGTCTTTCTGTGCATTAAATTAAAACAGTTTAAAGCTTGAAAAATAATTGTAGTGGTGTGAAGGAAATGAATTAATATGTTACTATTGTGTTTACCTTACTTTTATTAACACACATCTTATGTTAATTTTTTATAACATGCTTCAAATTCACTGACTGATTCAATTATTCTTTTCTTGCTTCTTTTGCTGTATAAGAAGTAATGAGTTTTACTGGACAACATTTTTTGAAAATCTTTGCAAACATTTGAAAATCCACTTGTAGCAAAATTTGAAGAGGAAAATTCCCCCCACAGTTTATGTGCAGCAGTACATATATATGATTTAAATCCCATCTGCATGTTTGTGGGGACTACTGGAATTGAAGGGTCCCAAGAATCCCGTAATTGGGTCCTTACTATGAAATGTTGCGCTCAAAACCATCAGAACAGGTGTAGTTTCAGGTAGCTGGAACGTCTCTGCCTTATTCTGCAGCATATCATATGCTGGGTGGTTGAGATGAAAAGAACTATCATTTACTCACATCCAAAATGACATATTCAGTGAGGAAAGAAGAGATAAAATATTAAAAATTCTGCAGAATTTTTTTTTTCTTTCATTTTGCCCTTTTAATAGTGATAGAAGTGAGACTTGTGCAAGAATTTTAACTGAGGTGAAAACAAGAGGCTATATCAAGAGTGAAGTCATAAAATCAGTTGCTCTTCAGTAACAGAAGCTGACTTGGATGTCCTGTGGATCAAAGGAAAAAGGATAGTAAAACGGATCTCCATTGTTCCAAAATTTCAGTTCAGGGCTTAGCTTGCAAAGATCAGTTTCGTAATCCCAAGAAAGCAGCAAAGTGAGAAATCTGTTTGTGAAGTTAAAAATATATAGTAAAATGGCCACAAATGCAACTTCTTAAATTAATCTTCAGGGAAAAAGGCTGTTGTACTCAAATACAAGACATTCTGATGACTGCTAAAATAATTTGATCATTTATTTACAGTTACATAATGCATTTTCTGGAGACAAGGAAATGGGATGACAGACTCTTTGGGAAGGACTTAAAACAAATCCTTAGACACTGTGTGGTGAATAGTATAGCTGGGAACAGATTAGCCTGGGATTCTCTCTATCTTGTACTCCCAGAAGCTCATACTGCTCATACTGCTGCTTTCACATTGTTTTCTTGCTTTTGCCTTCTGCAAAGACATAGATTTTTGCCATCTCTGTTTCAAATTTCAACTGGTTGAAGAATAGTCTCAAACTAGCTCCCAATGTGTTACTCTGCTACTAATATAAACACAGTATTTAATTTTAATGGTTGTCTGATTTTTGAGAATTTTAGAGGAAAGAGCTGACCATTCTTGTGGATGTTCATGGCATAAAGTAGTTGCACTGTATTGCATTGATGTTCTTAATAACACAGTGTAAAATTCCAACACCCTGTAGAATAATAAAACGGGTAAGTTGGTCTGCATGGAGTATAAAAATAATCATATCTGATGCTTAGGAATGCTCCTCCTTTTACAAATATTTTATGCTTGCCAGCTAATATAAATAAAGAATTTGGCTTGTATCTCTTTCCCAGATGTCATAGCAGTAGACATCACTGGCTTTCTGTGTAAATGCTGGAGGAATCAGACCAGTTAAAGTCTGAAGGCTTTAAAAGAGAGTAGCACTCAATATCAGGGCCAGAGTTTCAAAAGAATACTGATCCTTGGTCAGCACTGCCATAAATGACTTCTTTTTCCCCAAAGGATTTGGCACTGTGATACTGGAATTCTTTAAAAAATCTGACTATAATAAGAACTGCTACATAAGGAACACTTTTGAAAGTCTAGCTGTATTTATGTATCAAAACAGGTCAAACTGCCTTGAAATCAGGTCTACAGATATAAAAAATGCAGCAGTCTTTGGGAAAGAAGGTGCTTATCTGAGTTTTTAAATATTACAGTTTTTTTGCACAACAATAGGATGAATTCTTATTCATTGTCGTAATAAATCCTGCACGTAAAGCATGCAAGGGTAAAGGTTCATTTGCTGCTGGATGTGAAGTATCTGAGAAGAGGAATGACTCTGAAGCTGAATGATTCCTTATGTGAGGGATGTAGAGCTGTCAGAGGCACTGCATGTCTCTGAGCTAGAACTAATAAAGAGGATGTGAATAATGTATTTGAGGGAAGATTAGTATCATCCTCCTACAGTTTCAAAAATATCTGATGTCTTCAACACCAATAAAATCAATCACTAATTATGTATGTATTTGTTGTTTGTCACCTTTAAGTGTAAGTTGCATCACAACATTATGATTGGACTTGCTCTTGTACCTCTGGGGTCCATGATCTGGTAAATTCTGAAAACTGATCAATCACATTGCCACCTCATGCAGACATGAACATTCCGATAATGTTTTCCAGGGAAACAATAGGAATGTGGTGAATTAGTCCACTCAAGCATGTTACTCTGTATGTCACTGTTACTCATTTTGAAGTATGTTTTCTGACTTTAGTTAGTCTCACTTGCAGCAAAATATCTTGTGCCCTTTTCACCATAAAATTGCTATCTTTCTCTGTACAAGGCAACTTTCAGTAAATGTTTTTCGTTGGCACCATTTTGCCATTGCCAATGTGTTCAGAAAAGTAAAATTAGCCAAGACATTCTATACCAGATACTGGGGTTTGCAGTGATGCTTTGTCAAGGAGGAGATGTTTTGGAGTTAGGGCACTAGAGTGATCCTTGGGAAATCTTTCTGCCTTGGGGCTGTCACAGACTGTCTGATGGCTTCCCAGTCCTTCACAGGCTTAATTTTCACAAGATTTAATTTTTAAAAATGAGATTAGAGTGGTTTTATGTCTTTATCCTTTTCCAGCCATGCCACTTTAGACAGTGATAAGACTCCTATAGGGTGCTCATCATCACTGTACCCCAATTTTAGTCAACACTTTCAGTCTTTAACTGAATGATAATATATAGGTGATTTTCACGGTATCTTTTGGTGTGCCTTGCAGAAAAAAACCCTCTTTTTCTCTCAGTGACTCTGGACTAGACAGGACACATCACTGTGTACTGTTTGCAGCTCATTAGAGGTGAACATATCATACTCACCTTAAACTTAATGGCAGGGATTCTGAGTGTCAGTCACCCAAAAGACATCCTGAGGAAGAGAACAATACCTTGTTTCCTTAAACTAGAAAATTTCAGTGCATGAGTTCTCTTCAGTGCCCCTTAAAACTCATTGGTTAACTGAGAGTATACTTGGAAGTTTGTAACTCCTCAGATTATGTTTATAATGGGACTCAAATTTTTGCATGTTTCTATTTATGTTCTTTTAATGTGCTTTTATGCTCTTTTTATGCTCCTTATAAAATTGAAAATAAAATTAATTGGGAAAAGGTGACTATCATTGCTTCATGTCCTCAAAACAGGACTGATAGGACCTTTTCACAACTTTTCTATCACAAGGAAATGAAGCTCTAAAATGCTTATAGAAAGCTTTTTAACACTTTTAATATTAAAAAGTCATCAGAGGATGTTAAAAATACCTGTAATCTTAGCAAACAGCCATGAATAGGTCTTTACAGAGTTTATTATTTCATTAGTGAGTGTACAGTTGGATGCCATATTTACCAGTGGATGTGTGATGGTGGTCTATGATCACATAACAAAAGACTAACTAAATCACAGAGACACAGGAGATCGTATTAGATGTGTGATCTTGAATAAAATTTCTTCATTGTTTTCTGTGCAAACAAATAATCCATCTAAAAAAAACTCACAAACCAATTCCAAACCTGTTTTTCATGACTAATTCCAACTGAAATGAAATACTTTTGGGTAAGGCTAGGGGAGATTNATGGTAACCAAATTAATTATTTCATATAATGTGACCACCCAAACCACAGCAAAAGATTGACATTACTTTCTCAGACTTTTCAAAACCACTGAGCTGAGAACACGCACACCAGAATTCATCTTTGAAAGTAACTGCTTCAGGAGGGCATAAGCCACTGAAAATTGAAGGCTTAGGTGGAAAGCTTCATCACAACCAGGTACCTAACTCAAACCTATATAATGATATGCTGTGTGATGATCCATAAAACTCTGCAGGTGAGAGAGGTGCATAGTGTGAAATACATCAAGTTCATGCCAGTTCTTCCATTAAGCACAGGGTAGTTACACCGAGGAGTAGAGACTACTGTTGAGGAAAGTCCCTCAGGATATTGGCCTCTAATGACAAAGGAATCCACACAATATGATAAAGGGAGCCATTTGTTCAAAGGGGAGAGGACAGCTGTGTGGTTGTGAGAAAAACCCTTCTCTTGGGTTGGATCCCTGTAGGTGGATAGCCAAAATGCATCAGCTTTCTTTTCTTAAAAAGACGTCTCACACAAGCATTGCTGATGTCATCCTGCTTAATTTTGTAGAGCTAGGAGATATAAATTATATGCAGGTGCTAACATCTGAATGTGACTTTCTGAGTGTATCCCCAAGTAGTGGTAGGGTGTCTTTCCCCTTATATATATCTTAACCTTATGGGTAATAAATACCTTTTATATAGCAATGCTGATAGCAGTTGTGTCAAGAACAGTTCTGAGAACCACTGAGTGGTTCTGAGTTTCCTCACATCCTCAGAGGATAGTCAGTCCAGTGTTATTTGCAGAGAAAGACCTCTGAAGCTGGAAGAATCCCAAGACAGATTATTCTTCACACCACTCTCAATTTTAAAAGTGGTTTAAAATTGCTGGCATCTATGAAAATGATGGCATATATCAATTCCTATGTACATTTGGGACTTTCAAAATTGTCCTTCTAAAATGAGGGGAAAGGAACATCCTGTGAATGTTGATCATACTTCTTTCAAATACAGAAATCATTCTGATCTTTTTGCTGTGCCAGAGGTATTGTTGCATGTACAATGTTTTAAATCAAGACCGTCTTTTTGTTGCTGGGCTCAAAAATCTTCTGATAAAGAAATCCTAAGGGCAAAAATTATACAATATTTCACTCCAGTTTAATTGCTTTTATGCATTTAAAATTTCAACCAGAATATCATTTTAAGAAAAAAGAAGCCAAACTATGAGCAAAACCTGTCAAACTGTAGATGGAAAGAACGTGTCTAGGACCAAAATTTTTGTGGTTTAATTAGAGATTGCAGAAGCCAGAATCTGTTCCTTGGAACTGAAATGGGAGGTCTTTTCATATTCTGCTTTCTAGACAATTACAGGAGAAGGTAACATGTTTCCAGAAATAAGCAGGCATTTTATGAAGATGACTGTTTACAGAGATGTTGGCATTGCAGCTGATACTCCAGCCATGCATGGAGATTGGTCCTGCTGGCATTTTTAGTTCCCATTCCTGTTTCATGACATTCTCGTTCCTGTGGTGTGCAGGTCGCTAATGTTCCCATCTTATTTGATCAGTCACAATGGCAGAGTTGAACTTTGCAGCCAAGAATTGTTTCTCTGTCCATGTGTGTACCAAAGGACTCACTCAGTAGAGTGAGATGAAGGCCCTCCAGCTATTTACCCCTGCAGAGCCATACGGTCATAAGATGGAAGAAGAAACCTGCAGAAATAAGCAAATCTTTCAGGGACTTCTGGACAAAGAACAAGACAGCTCCTAAAAAGGGTTTGAGGGGGAGAGAAAAGTGAGCTCTTTCGACCATCTGATGCCAAATAAAGTTTGTTTGCATGAGGTAGCCCTGGTAGAGGTTTGGGACAAAGTGTTGGACTCTAAAGGCTGCAGGAAACAGGGTGCCAGTGGAGCAGGGAATGCTTTGAGAGGATTAGGAGCATTAGATACTCACTCTGTGGACATCATAGCTGTGCCTGGATCATGTGCTATTTTCTCCCCTATGTATTTGTTCTTTATTCTGTGATATATTTCTATGTGTCATTATCTCTTGCACCAAGGAGGGTTTTGTCCTTCCCTGTTGGTCTCTTAGCTCCCATATCCTGCTGCTTGTTACTGGTTTTTTGAATGCACAGGCCATGTCCCACACTAAATCAGTGTAGGGATTCATGTTTAAAATCCACAGTTATTTCAGTCACTTAGTAGGAACAAAGAATTTCCTCTGGTTTTACTGATACTGGTGAATGGAGAGACTTGATAACTACAGAAGGTATTGAAATTATCCCATTTCTTTTCTTATGGAGGAAATTGAGTTTGGGAAGAATTTCCTTCTCCTTGAGAAGGTGCTAGATTTTCTTTGGAAGTAAAATACTTGTGGGAATCATACAAATGTATATAAATGTTGGGGAAGTAATGAAGATGGAGCTAGGCTTTTCTAACTGGTGCCCTGTGACACGGCTGGAGGCAATGGACACACGGGAAAGTAGAAAATTCCCTTTAATATAAATATAATGCTTTATAAAAAATACATTTTTACTGTGAGGGAGACTAAGAATTTAACCTGAGAGGTTGTGGACTTTCTGTCCTTGGAGATATTCAAACCTCTTAAAGCAAAGTCTCAGGCAACCTGGTGACGCTGACCCTGCTCTAAGCAGGGGTTTGGACTAAGTGATTTCTAAATGTGCCTTCCAACTTCACTCCCTCTGTGATTTTGCAGAGTGTCACAAGGATCTCCTGAAAACGTCTGTCTCAGCTCACAGGTTTACCTTCCTTTGAGCTCTCCTCCACCCTGTCATGCACTGAAAACATCAACTGGACCAACTATTCTGCTTTCTACAGAGAAATGAGTATTTTCTGCAGTTTTGATCAGTATAAAGTGTTGGTGGAAGGTTGCTACACTTTGTATTGTGTAGCAACATGTCTGTGAGGTCTGTGCCAGAACCTCAGGGATTACCAACCTATGCGCTGATTTTTGTGACACTTTCTGGGGCAGAACCAGATGCTTTGTGTCCATGAATAACAAGCTTCAAAACAATCACTCAGCACTTGGAAGGATTGTGGGAACCCAAATTCTGCATGTTGTGGCCTCCCTCTGCACATTTGTTGACTGTCACATGGTCAGCTTTGTCCTCTTCTCTTTACGCTTTAATCTTTTTACAGGTGTGTACATAATATATATTTGATTGTCTGACTGTAATTTTCTTCTATTTGACCGCTTTTCAGAAAGCTCCCCTTTAATTATTTTCTTGTACCAAGTAAGATGTTTCTTCAAGAGCTGTTTTTTTCTGGATTTCAGCAAGAAATAAATGTGTAGTAGATAAAGTGAACTGATTGAGTTACATTAAAGAGAACACTTTTCAACTATTATAAACAATTTTGCCATGTGTGCCATTGAGATAATAAGATTTGGATAGCAAACACCTGAAAAATAAGTGATATTGATTGATGGGAAAATAAATTTTCAAGCTATTTATTTGGCATTTTTACAATTTCACTGGCCTTTTTACTTTTCATAGTGACATGGTTTGGGAAAATAAATTTTCAAGCTATTTATTTGGCATTTTTACAATTTCACTGGCCTTTTTACTTTTCATAGTGACATGGTTTGGGAAAATAAATTTTCAAGCTATTTATTTGGCATTTTTACAATTTCACTGGCCTTTTTACTTTTCATAGTGACATGGTTTGGGAAAATAAATTTTCAAGCTATTTATTTGGCATTTTTACAATTTCACTGGCCTTTTTACTTTTCAGAGTGCCATGGTTCGGAAAGCTCCTCCAGTATTTGTGCTTCCTAGCACCTCAGACGCGTAACCCATGAGACAAAAGAGGTTGGAGGAGATGCCAGAATATGTTACTGGCATGCTGGTTCCTAAGCAGTCCATGCCACTGATTACTAAAGTCTATTACACAGACAAGGTGACATACTGTTGCTTGATTTCAGCTACCTTCTGACATTAAAGTTAAATCTCTTAGGTATGTTTATTCGAAGTTTATTTGAAAACAGCTGAAGCAACTGATAAGAGAGCAGTCTGTGGCAGGACAGGCAGTGTGCTGGCAACAGGCAACAGCCTGCCAGTCACTGGGCACATCCATAGGGACAAGGCAGGTTGAAGCCCAGACAGGAAATCCCAAGCCAGGAGAAATGTTGAGCCTTGTATTCAAGCAGCTTCTAGGATGGAGAAGGGTGAAGTGAGCCTCAGTGCCTTCCTGTCCCTTCTCCAAGAATAGGAAACTGGTTACTGATTTCCTCTGCCAGCCAAGGTGCTGCAGAGATATCAGAACTAGGACAGCCATGCCCCGGCACTGGGGCTTCCATGGGCAAAGCACAAGCCTGGTTTTAGAGGAGTGAGCATTAAATTTTGACTCAGACTTTCAGAAATGCACTGAAATTTATGCAAGTGGGGTGTCTTGGTGGTAGATTTTACAGGCAGCTGTACTCCATTTCCTCTGGAAGTGGAAAATGCTTCCATTAGTGAAATATTTCACCAAGTTATCCAGGTGCAGGTACAGGGTGTGCATGTATGCACTTGTGTGAATCAAACTGACCTCTGAGCAGTAATTATTAAAAACATAAGCCTGTAAGAGCTGTCTAGAGATTGCCTGAAGAGCTCATTTTAACTAGGGCAAGACAGATACAAACTAGACCTTTAGTCAGATATATGATGTCCCGTCCTTTTTACAACCTTCAGCACATTGAATATTCCAAAAGTGAGTCCAGGGCATAACCATCCATAGCTAGAAATTTTTACTTATAGCTCTCAAAAAAGTTGTTTTGTTGTTTGTTTTTTCTTTTTCATAGTTACTGCTTTGCCTTTTCAGTCCTGGAAGTCAGTGTTGCACTGTGCAGAGCTCCCCTCCTCTCTCCTTCCTGGACAGCTGCAGCCTTCCTGGGACCAGAGCCTTGCTCCAGGAAGGAGTGTAAGGAGAGAACTTCCCCTTGCTGCCTTTCTGTTCAGTGGTCTGCAGGGCCAAGGTACAGCAGGAAAAGCCATGACAAAGTCACCACTGACATTGTGTCTGTTTGTTCTTAATGGGATTCACGGTGTTGCACTGTAGCTTAAGTTCTGAGCTTTGCCTCCTTCATTCTCCTTCTCTGGGCTATAAAAATCCCAGTGACTGTCACCTCAGATGTCCCTGGGGCAGATAACAGATGCTATATAAACATCAGCAAAACATCACGAGTCCAAGCCTGGTATTTATTAAAATGTTGAGAGATTTTTTTCATTGTGGTTTCTTTTGCAATATTTTTAAAGGACTAACGAGGGTCAGATTAGTCTCCAAAGATTTGTGTATTGTGGTTTGAATCAAAAACCAAGATGCCTCTCTAGGGTCGTGTTACCTGCCACCTCTTCTGCAGGATCTGATGCTGTGGTAGGTGATTCATTCAGAGAAATGACCATCAGGATTTTTGGTGTGTGGATGTTGCTGCTCTGGGTGCAGATCCAGGACAAGGATGGCTGAGATTTTCCAGTTTCGAGTCCTTGTCCTTTGTAGTTGTTGTGGCTGCGAAATTCTTGCTCTCTTACGTACTGCTGCTGGGCAGTGGGAGCTGGAAAAGGCTTCAAAGAAATTTAAAGATGGCATATTTTTTTAATTTAGAATTTCCTGACCCTTTCAGTTTGTCATGCTGTTTCCCTTCCACTGTGGTGTTTGCATAACTTTAGGTCTGTAAAATAAGAGAAGCAAAAGTCCTTATCACTGTTCATTGTTTAATAAATAAGAATTTCACCAATATTTCAGTGAGAGAGTGAATTTGTCTCACCTCTTGGAATGGACAAGCTTTTTTCCCTCAAAAACAGCTATTACAATGATAAAATGCTATTTTAATAAAACCCATAGTGAGCTTTTTTGTGAATTGGTGGACACAAATAATGTTTCAAACAGAAGAAATTCAGAGGTATTTCTGGATTTTTTTTTTCTGAAAACTTCAATTTAGAATTAGTTTGAATTGTTTTTCTTGAGCTTTTTTGTTCCTATTTTCTTACACTGTGACATGTTAGTAGTGACAGCCGGCATTTTATAAACAAGTTTCATTTGTTTCATAGGACACAAATTGGAGACAATTACCTGGAAAATAAGGAGCCCTTCAGTCAGTATCTCTTAGCTGTTACCCACAGAGATTTAGAAGTAAAATAGTGAAATGCTTATCTCCTTTCATTTGCTTATGCTCTCTTGTTAAGAATTGTACAGAAAATGTAGTATAAAGACACTGATTTTCCAAACTACAAAGACATAAAGATGAAACTAACCATCTATTTTGCCTTAAATGTATTATTGTATTATTTCATGTGGATTGTATCAGTGAATTATTTGCTTAGTGTTTCAGGATCTACAAGTACCTGTGACTTCCTGCATGCCTTGATACAGCAACAACATCTAAATAGAAAAGATTAAATTCTAAATACAATTAAAATTCCAGAAGAAAAATTTCTAACACAAATCTTTTCAGATGTTCCATTCACCAGTATTTAAGATTAAAACTGTTTTCAGTCACTATTGTTATAAATAAATAATGTGATGGTTTGCTCTCATAATTAAGGGATGAATATTATGTGTATGTTAAGAGGAGTTTTATAGATGTGTAGTTATGTTGCTGTAATATGTCCTCCCATAGTCTTCTTTCCCATCGCTTTTGTAATGTCCTGAATAGCTGGGGCATTTAGAGAGGGCCAACTCATTACTGAGAAGCACAGCATAATGACACCGGACCTCTAATTAAAATGTAGGAAAGTAATCTCCACCAACAGACAGCAGAGAAAGAGTTAACTAACAAGACATTGAGAGGGGCTAAGGATATAAAAGGCAGAGCATCCATTTTGTGGACGAGCACATGGTGATTTAGTCTTACGCTCCCTAGCGTTGCTTATCCTTCTTTTTCAGTCTTTTATTGTATTTTATTAAGGTTTAATAAACCTTTAAAATTTTAAAAGTGAGAGTTGTTTCTCACACTATTATTTTAATCTAATTTAAAATTTGAAGGAGTTTTGAAATTTACTCTAAAATAGCAGTACTAGTAGAGTATACTAGTATGGATAAGCTTTATCTAATTAATCCAAAGTGCTTCAAGTATGCAGCTTATGATCATTAGAAGTTTATTTGTTTTGAAGCTGAGGTTTTTTTTCTCTAACTGTTCATTATTGTAGTAAGATTTTGGTGTCAGTCCATGACTAGAAAGAAGGAAGGAGGAGCTGTGCCTACATAAGCAGTTTTTTTGCAGTAGCTGAAGGAAAGGATCTGGCTGAAGTGGCTGCTCCTGAGCACTGCACAAGGCCCACATGGTTGGCCTGGGAGCAGAGAGTAGATTCATTGGAAGTGTTTCTGCTGTGTGCTCAAGGTAACTGCACAAAATCACATGAGCAGATGTGGAAGTGACATCTCTGCTGGTGGATTCAGTGACAGCAAGGAGCATCCAGAGTCACTGGTACATAGAATCATAGAATGGTAGAATGTTAAGAGGTTGAAGGGACATTAAAGCCCTGCTTGTCCAAGTCCCCTTGCACAGGGACAACTCCCACTAGACTGGGTTGCTCAAGGCCTTATCTAACCTGGCCATGAACATTGTCAAAGTTGGGGCATCCACAGCCTCTCTGGGCAGCATGTGACAGTGCCTCACCACCCTCACAGCTAAGAATTTAACCTCTTCATTGCAGCAAAGGATAACACAACATCATTCATTGCCCCAGGCTGGGAACCATTCCCAGGAGGCACACATTTAGCCTGTGGTTGCCCTGATGGTAGCCCATGGATGTTTAATATATGGGCAGAGGCTGTTGTATGTAGCAGTGAGAGCCACAAAGGAAGCGACGCTTGTATTGATGACAAGCATTTTCACCATTTTTGAGTTGCTTTTGTGAAATAAAAATTTAAAAAATGGTCATTATTTTGAAATGGCAAAATTTGCTCCATCTCAGGGAGAGTGCTTATGTATTCTTCAGCTTACTTGGAGAGCTTGTTTAGTGACTTCTTTACTGGTTTGGTTTTTTTTGCATATTTGTAGAAGTACAGAGCCAAAGACATGTATAAACGGGAAGGAAAGTAGCAGTAAGCAGAAAAGTAAACACAACATTGTCAGCTCAACATTGTTTATCTAATGAGGCTAAATCCTCGTTAAGTTCTTGTGTTTGGTATACTTTCACAATGTATAGTCATAATATGTGTGAGAGTTCTCCCCCTTGATTAATGGCTCCTTTGCATTGCACTGGAGTCATTGCTTCCATTACCATAAAAGCATTTTGGACAATATTGAACTTTCTGTGCCTGATGGGCCAGAAAGGAGAATGACTGTGTTTGTACAAAACATGTTTGATTTTATTGTTTATATAAATTGGCTCCTTGCTCTTTATGATCAGAGCAAATCTCCATGCCTTCTTAGGTATTCACTGGACCCAGCTGCAGAGGGCACTGGCAGAGGGATCATCATTCAGGCAGATCTTCAGAGCATGTACAAGTAGTGGTTATGTTTCACCTCCCTTGTCTGCAGATTCCCAGGTGCAGAGGGGAGGAGGCTGTGTTGTGGTTGTGCACAATGCATGGTGCTGCAGATTAACCAGTTTCACACTGAGTTTTGAGAAGAGGTATTTCTGATGCCAGTTGTAAGAGAAACTACAAATAACCCAAAATTTTTACCCTTGAAAACTCTATTATTTTTAATAGTGTAAACATGGAATTTGGCATAGAGACATAAATGTTTAGTCAGTATCTGTTTTTAGTGTGCGTAATACATGATGCTCTGTAAAATCATGCAAAATACATTAAGCTCACATTTATCTCAAAATGGCTTGTTAGTACAGCAGTGACATGTGCTGCAGCAGTTGTGATCAGCTGACAAACCACTTTGACGTGGCTGTTCAAAAGCCATGACATCTCCTGCAGCTCAGTGTCATAAACAATGCTTGTGTCAGATCCTGCCATCACTTTGCCATGACTGCGAAGGGAAAGTTCAGTCCAGAAACGGACATTTTTTACTTTCTGCCAGGTTCTGTGAAATTCTGACAACCAGAAGTGACTCTGAATCCCCAGATGCACATCACTGAGCTGTCAGGCCAAGAGTGGTGACAGCAGAGGACTGTGGGACTGCCATGCTGAATGAGATACTCCTCTCTGCCTTGCCCTCTAGCCTCCCCAGGAAATAACTCTGTGCATGGGTCACAGCTGCCACTGGCTTTCTTTTTCCTCTTGTCTCCTGGTCTGGGCATGAGGCAGCAGGTCCCCAGCAGCGTGAGTGGCATGTGTCTGCCTGTCTCATGGCTCTGTCACAGAGAGGGCAGTGGCGTGGTGAGCGCTGGCCATCACCTGCGTCTGCTTGCAAAGGCTGATGGTGCTTGTGCCTGGTTCCCAAGCATCTGTCCAGCCACATCCCTGTTCTGTTAGGGGAATTCCCTAAATTATAGGGAGAACTAAACTGGTAGGATAAAAATATAGGCCTCTCTGGCTCCTTGCTCTTGTCTTCCCTGGCTTAGTCTGGGGCTTTGTATTTACTCCAGAGTGACAGTTTATAGGCCAGTATAACTGAGGTCACTGTTTGGCTCTCTGTGTCCCTTTCATCATCTGCAACCTGGAGATAGTGTTTTCCAGGGCTGAGTGAATAATTCATTATGTGGCTCCTTATTAAGCAGATGTTGTCTCTCTGTTTGCAGATAGTCTGCAAATGGATTGCATTTTGTTCAAATTTATTTGTTGTTCCAAATTATTCACCAAATACTTTCAGTAAATAATGTTATTGGCCTATAGTGCTTTTAGAATATGAATTTGAAGCCTGCCTTACACGAGTATTTGTCATTGCTGGTTAAAATTTGTTATTTCGGCAACTATGCCTTCCAGCAAACTTGTCTCTTAGAGCTTCCCCAGAAAGTAACACAAGGATGCTATGAATATGTTAAGAGTGAATGTTTAGGGGATATTCTTTCTTCCTTATTACTAATGCAGATGAAATGCTAATCATTGGGTGTTGTGAAGATTGGAAAGCTTTTTTCTGAATGTGAAAGGCTTCTTAAGTGTACACTGATACCCCAACCCTGGCTGCTCATCCCTGCCACTTCTTTAGGTGGCAGGTGGTGTATGGTTCCAGCTTCTGCTGAGTGCAGGGCAGAAGGTGAGCATGGGAGGTGGCCTGTGCTGTATTCAGAGCCCCTGGATCAAGCAGGAATCCATGGGACTATGTCCGTGGTAATGAAGAAAACGGGTGAAGGCCCAGGGAACATGGCATGGTTTGTCTCTCTTCAACATATTTGGATTTTCCTTCCCCAAAGATGTCCTTACTGCCTTCCAGATGTGAGCTGTGCTGTCTTCCAGACCATTCCTGGGAAACCTTCCCAGTAGTCTGAATCTATGCCACAGACTGTACAAGCAGTAGGAATGTGTGAATGTCCCTGTCTTTGGGTCCTGTGTAGTATCTAGCATTTCAGGAACAATTTTAAAAGCCTATGAGTTGCTCAGCAGCATTGGTTGAAGCAGTGGGTGCTCCTCAGTTAAGCAACAGCTTGCCCACTGGGAAGAAGAGATGTCCCCCTTCGTTTCCCCTCTCCTGGTGTTCCACTGCTACCTTGGAAGTCAGAAGTGGAGAGTGAAAAGGGGCACCCAAGTCAAATTTGAGAGGTGCTCTATGTTTGATAGTTTGGAATGAGGGCAGCACAGGCCTACTCTTCAAAGACATACCTGCCAGGCAGCTGAAGGAGAGGGAGTTTGTCCTATGGCTCCTTATACAATGCCATTTTGTTTTTAGCAGATAGGCTGGGGCCTCCTCTGGATATTCTGCTGGATTCACTGAACTGCACAGCATTCAGCGTGCAGTGGAAGATGCCAAAGCAGCACGCAAGCACCATCACGGGGTACACGGTAAGTGATTCTCTCTGCTGTGCTGCTGCCTGGCCTCTCACACTGACACCAGTGGGACAGCCCCTGCTCCTAACAAACAGTGCCACTGCCCAGAGAGCAGCCAGGGGACAGTGGGCTTGAGTGGATTGAGCTATAACCTTAAAAAACAAGCAGTTCATGTTCCAGAAACAAGCTATGATGGGAATTTGAGTTGGATGCCAAGGGCCTGCTGTGGATATAGATTGCTTTTCTGTTGTGGTTTTCCTGCAAGGCTCTCAGTGCTCTCTGCAGCTGATAAAACAGTAGAGCAGAGCAGAGCAGGTTGATATTACACTGTACAAGTGAGGGCCATGCAAATCCTTTGACTTGTACTTCCAGCCTGAGGATTTTTTTTGCAGGAATATGTTTTCAAACTAAGCCTCTAAAACTTTCCAGACTGGCAGCAGGTACAAGGGAAGGAGTGTTTCATGGAGTCTCTTCCTGGATAGGTACAGTACTGCATAGAATCCCTGGGAACCCACCTACAGGGGGCTATATCAGAAATATAAAAATATCAAATATAAATATCAAAAGGGCTTTTGTTTTTGTTTTTGAAGAAGCTGAATGATTTTCCTATTGTACTCAGCAATAGGGAAGCCTCTGACCCCCATCAAGGCCCTGTGATGCCTATAGGGCAAAACAGAAGGGCTAGGCTAAAATGATTGCTGTATTTTAGTGTGCAAGAAGAAAAACAATGAGCACTAACATGCCATTCATTCATTTTTGTTAGCTATTGCTTTGATAGGTGGCAATGAAGCTCAGTCCCAAAATGGAAGTCAGTCAGTGGGAAATCAGCACCAAAGATGCGAGATGTTGACCAGAATGTGTTCCTTTCCCCTTCAACAACAAAAAAACCCCAAATAGCAGTTTTTCTTATTAGCATTTTCTGTGGATGAATTTGAGATTTCTGGAAATAAAATACCTCAAATACAGTTTTATGTAAAAAGGTGGGAAGCAGAATACTATTGAGTACCTTATTATTAATGTACACTAAAAGAATGAGAATAATCCCTGCAATAGTTATTTCTGATACACATGCTCCTTTATCACACAGTCCTGTAAATAACACCAGTGCAGCCCAGCTACAGAGTTCATTTTATTGCTATGAAAGTGCTATGGTCTAGTTTAAAACTCCAAAACGCACTTGCAGTAGCCAGTACCTTTCTCAGGTGGGCTCTGTGTGTAGCTGGATCCACCCTTCTCTGCAAAAACAGAGGTGCAGGGAGTAAGCAGAACAAGTTGTGAACAGTTTTCACTCTTCATGCATGCAGATCAAGCATCTGAGCTCCACTTCTTTTTTTAAGCCTTGAATTGGTATGTGGCATGGTAATAAAACCAATGACAAGCAGCATCAATAGTGCTGTACCCAAAACGTCTTCATGGTAGTATCTTGACCCTCTGCCATCTCTGAGTCTCTGTGCACAGGAAAGTAGATTGTCTGTCTCATTAGTCTCCAACATGGAGAGATATTTTATGATAGAGCAGTTTTCATAGTGTCATAATCATGTACTGTTAACATCTTCCATACATGAAGTAAGGTGTCTGTGTTGTGCAGACTAGTCCTACAATCCTTCAGCCGTCCACATTAATCACAGACAACTGATGCACGGTTAAAATTGCCAGCTCGAGCCTGTGCTACAAACACTACTACTGTGTTTCATATTAGGAAAGTGTATACACTGTGTGATGGTGTCCTTTGGTCACTGAGTTATTGCTTTAACGGGTTTGACTACATCTTCTTCCCAAGGTCTTTTACTCAGAAGTTGAAGGTGACAAAGCAGTTAAACAGCTCTCACACGACGTTCCCCTGAGTTTGGATATGATCAGCATGGTGAGTATTTCTTTTCATCAACAATCAGAGCGCTGGAGCAGAATATGCAAGTGGAAACTTGTAACTGTCTCCTTGTTGTATTTCTGTGAAATATGACGAAGATCCAAGCCCCAAATCTGCTCTGGGTATTGAGTAAAAGGAAATCACAATGTTTTTCTGTTTGCATGATGCACTTTTTCTCCTTCTTGTCTGACCGTTTTATTATGTAAAATTACTGGGACTCGCTCTTAGCTAAGTAGTACTGACCTTTGACATCTACTAAAATAGAACTTTTAATCTTAAATGCATGCATTTTCACATGTGCAAGGGATGGAATTGCACGAATCTCTGCACAGTTAGAGAGATGCACTATCATTGTATTGCAATGTCTGATATATCTCTGTGAGTTAATACACAGAGTGTTTTTGCTTCTGTATGAGACTGTGGCCTCCTGAAATATGCAACTTCAGTTCTGCAAGTTCATATTCTGGAAGATTCTGCCAGCTACCTTGAAAGGACTACTTTTTCTCATTCCCTCCATNTTCCCTTTTTCTGCTCCTCTTACTCACTAGCAGCATGAGTGGGGAGGATGGTCAGATTTCCTGCAGGAAACTGATTGTCAGTTCTGACTTCAGCAGGATTCTGGGATCACTGAATAAAATAATATTGCTGTCATGATATATCACTTATTTATTCATGCATTATTTTCTCCCTTCTTATCTTTATCTCTTTATTCTTCTCTTGCCTTTTTTTTTGTTTCTTAAAAGCTATTCTTGCTAGTAGTGCCAAGAAAGATCAAACAGCACTGTTGGTTTTTTTTAATCCTAATCCTAACAGCAGTACTTCTTAATCACTGGGAAAGGAGAGTCCATATCCCAGTACTCATGCAGATGATTAACAGCCACACAGGCTGATATATACTGAAGCATTGGTCTTGTTTTAATTCCCAGATCCATTATTTATGTGTTTTTGCTATCAATTTTTATTATGTTAGTTCCTAACAAGTCCTATTTGCTTTTTCACAGGGTCAGCTTGAAGGACAAGCAATTTTTGTAAGTACTGCTTCATATGAAACTTGGTCACAGATGTGATTTAAAATAAAATTGAATGTTTCTGACGTGTTCTCTCCACAGACTCACACACAAAACTTGATCTCAAATGTTGACTCTATGTAGCACTTACACATCATCTTTTGTGGTCAAAATGTGGAAGATAGCAGCCTCAAAAAACTCAAAATCCACAGGTGGACAAGGTGAACACCAGTAGGCCATGTAGCTCCCTTTCTAGCAATGGATAAATGTTTTTCTCAGTCACCAGATGTATTTATGGATATCTTGTTTTTACTTATGGAGTAAATTTGTGTGAAAAATGAGACATATCCAGGCAGTGAGGATTTAGAGATGATGGGGACAGTCAAGTAATCAGACAGAGAGTAAAAGGGAAGAACGAAGTCTGGCAGTTGGAGAGGAGATGAAGAGGAAAAAATCTGAGCCAGTCCAGAGAGAGCCAAAAAGGAGGAGGAGCACAGGAAGAGGCCAGCCTTGCAACGCCCAGGAGGAAGGAGTGGGAGACTAGCTACTTGTATGAAATGAGTTTGAAAGAAATACCAACTCTCTTAATGACTTTGCAGCTGGTGAATTAATCAGATTGATTATTTCCAGTCCTGCACTCAGTCCAGTCTGCTTCCTGTGAGCAGTAAACAGGTTGGGTTTACTGTGAGCAGGAGGCAAGAAAGAGGTGCTCAGGTTTGCATAGGAGAAGGACAGCCATTTCAGTATTCAATTGAAATTCCTAGCCTCTTGCAAACTTTTGTTGTCTGAGAGCTATTTTAGGAATAGAGAAACCTCACACTGTTGGTAGAGCTCACAGAGCTTTTGTGATCTGAAAAAAGGGAAGTGTGGTTGGACTACAGGAGGCTGAGTCCTCAGGATGCACTTCAACCAGGACTATCTGGTTCTATCCTAGCTGAGCTGAGTCTGGATTATGGCATTTCAGAGTTGAGGTTCCATGCTGGGCACTTTTTTTCTGCTTGATAAAAATAACACTTCTGAGGGGTACTTGTGGAGAAGTCTGAATGGCTGGGATTAATCAGCTCCCAGCTGTCATTAATCCTGCAGGAAGTGGTGTTCTCGATGAAATGCTTTCTGTTTTATTCATACCAAACTCAACAGAAATCTGCAGTAGTTTTGTGGTTAAAGCTGCATAGTTAATGTTTCCATCACTAAGCCTCCTCTCCTGGTGCTGGATATGACCCTGCTGCTTTCTTGGAGGTTTCTTTGGGCTGCATGGGACTGCTGTAGCAAGAGCTGATTTGCACTGCCTGTTTCTGTGCATGCATGTGTTCATGTGTCTGTGTGTTAGCAAAGTGGATAATGTATTTATTGTGTATTACATCATCATAAAGTAAAGAATATGTAAGTGACAGCAGCCAGAAAAATGCAGGTGCAGTATACCATTTAGTACACGTGGTTGTTCTAACTGGGCGTAATACTCAGGAACTCCAGCAAATATAGTTAAAAACCAAGAAAAATCAATAAAAATTAGTAGGCTTTAAAGGTTTTAAGTTGGGCACATAGCCCTGGAGAGCTACACAGCTCCCTGTAAAATCACTAAACATACCAGTATAAAATGGGAAGTGGCCAGCTGAGACCAGTAGTTCAGGGAAGGAATTGTCATCAGGGGAGAGAGTGTCATTAAAACCAGCTCAGTTTCCTGCAGCTGTGCTGCAAGCAAGGGTTTGATGATTTTTTGGATTAAAACAAAACAGAAAACAGACATTCTTCTGTAAAACAATTTGTAATCCTGGTTTCTGTCAGGCAGTTTACTGATCCTCACAAACAGCTTCAACACACTTGCAGGAAAGTCAAGCTATGTGGCTCAGCAGCAACAGGGAGGGATATATGGGATAATCTAAGTGAAATTGGCTCTCCTACCACAGAAAAGGCATCACATTACCACACCCCATTCAACAATGTGAGATTATAATGAGAATACCAAATGTCATTTTTCAGGATTTTAGCAAGAGTTGTGCAAGACAAGAAAGTGAGGTTGGTGACTATTGAAGCATCATCAGCATTTGAGTGTTGAGTTTGAGGCATTAGGCTTTAAAATATAAGGCTTATCTGAGTGAACTGGGAACACAAAAATGGTGGGGATAACTCTTCCTAGTAGCATAATTCCTTATCTGTGAGACCACTCTGTCTCTTCTGAGAGGGACAGAACTTAGGTTTAAGACTTGTCTTCTAAATACAAGCAAAAAAAGAAATGAAATGTGTACTCCCAGGCTGCTGGACAGTGGACACAAGGAAATGTGTTTCTTTTCCAGGATCTGATTTGAAAGTGTTCCTAGTGTGAGGTGGGAATTTCCTGACATCATGACAGCTTGATGAATTTTTTCTTATTCACTAATATCCTGGTCCTTGAAGATTAGATGTTTGGTTTCAGAGATACCCACTGTGTGTTCCAGGGCTGTGTTCACGGAAAGGGCACTTCTAGAAGGAGACAGTTAGCACATGTGTAAGGCATGAGTGCACCTTGCTGAGGTTTTGAGGGCACACATGTTGAACTTGTTGAATACCTTAGTAGATATTAGAGCTTGATGTTGATTGGCCAGGCACTCAACGATATTCCCACTGCTTAGTTTATTGTAGAGGTAATAATAAGAGTTTATCTGGAGGTAATAATATGATGCACATACATACATGAATATCCAACTGTCTCCAAGGGCCAAGTTCTTGAGTATTGTGAAAACAATAAGACAGATAATGAATAATTATTACTCATGAGTGTAATAAAGAGGAATAAAATGGAATAAAGAGGAATACTGGCAGGGAAAAAAACCATGTAGTTTAATGGCAGATAAACAGTACATATGGCATGGAGGATAGAAAGGCAGGAGCAGGGGCATCAGTTCTGTCACCAGGAGGAGGTACAGGGTTTTTAGCAACTGGCTTCTTAGATCACATTGTAAAAGACCTCAGTCCCTTCAGCTGTGAGACTGAAAGACCCGGATTAATCTTTCAGAGTGTGTGCTCTCACTGCCTCTCTCTGGACAGTCACTATAACAGCATTGTTGCCATCTCAGATTCACCTCGGACTTGTCTAGATCATTTGAGTAGATCAAGGGTGAATGATGGAATAACAAGATAGTGTCGAGGTGGTCCATGTTAATAGGAAATCAGCATTGGAGCTCCAAAACCACGTCCAGAGAAATGACAGGTGGCAGGGTGTTAGCTGAACAATGTTGTAGTAATAGTGTAAGTTCCCCAAAGAGTAGAGAGGAAGTGTTTTTTTCCAAAAGACCATCAAAAGGAAATTTAGCAGTTAAAATTTTGGGATTGTTTACTATTTTAATGCAACTGGAAGCACAGATTTAAAGTCTGTTCCAACATGAAGAAAAAGGAGAACTTTGCATTTTCAAATGCACTGTGACTAATGTGTTTATTATCAGAGAATGAAAACCAGAAGAATAATAGCTGTAAAACAGAGGTTTTTTTAAGTGCTTATTTTTCGCAGCAGAACAGGCTGTGGTACAAAACCTGATATTTCTGTTTCCTTGTATATGCTGTCAAAATTCATAAATCTGGAATTAACATAGACATTCTAGGTAGGCAGCAGGTAAAGAATACTCTATTTACACATTCCCCATTAAAGATAAGATCTAAATGTTTGAGCCTGATCCACACTATGTGAAGCAGCCAGTGATAAAATGCAATGTTTTGGCGATGTTTTCTATTTTCTGGGAGATTTGAACAGGGTCCTCTGAAGAGAATTCATCAGCCCAACCTCTTCACATGAGAAGCTGAGCATTGCCTCGTTTACAGTAGTTGTCTGTGGGTTAATCTTTCTGTATTTATGGCAGAAGGAAAAATAAGGGAAACACTCATTTCAGGTCAAGGCTGTTAGCTGAGCTCATAAAATTGTGAGAGATGATGGGATAGGGCTCTGCTCCATGAGAAATTAAGGATCATCAGTTCACACCGCATCAAATTGCTTCCCTCTCAGGAGGTTTTATGGCCTCTGAATTTAAAAGAAAAATAAAAAACAAACAAGAAAAACAAAAAGGAGAAAACGCACCAGACTGATACCAAATGCTAACAGTTGGCTCAAGGGAGGGAATAGTATGTGACTTTGACTTCACCAGTGAAAAAGCTGGATATGAAATGCAAATGATCTGAGAAATGGGTCCAGGTCAAACTTGTGGATTCCCCTGAGGCAAAGCTGCAGCTTGAGAAGAAACATGGTTCTATTTGTGTTTGTTGTTTCTGAGCTGTATTGGGCTGGGGACAGTCTTCCTAGGAGAGTATGAGGAAAACACAATGTAAGATCCCTGAGTCCCAGCTCACGGCACCATCCCCAGTTGCACAGAATTGCTGCCACAATGTGCTTTTCTGCTCTTGACTTGGCAGGATGTTGTTATTGGCGACCTGAAGCCAGGCACTCCACACCGTGTTAGCGTTGGAGCATATGGCTGGGCGGGGAAGGGACGGCCCAGCATGCCCAGGGAGGTGACAACTTTATCCCAAGGTAATTCTGCCTGCAGGGCTCTGTTGGGAAACTGGCAGGGGAGACATTTGTAGCACTCATACCTATCCTCTGTCCTCTGCAGTATCACAGTATTTCACTGTTACTTTTCCACAAATGTTGAACTTTAGAGGGGCAATAGGGTGAGGGGAGAAGCCTATGAATCTGAGTCCTGAATCTGTGGGTGTTGGGCTATTGTGTGTAGCAACCAGCTGCTCCCATAATGCTATTTCTTTGCATTTCTTCTTAGATAAGTGCATGCCTCCTGCACCACCCTATCAGCCCCAGATTGTGGTGGTTTCTGATTCAGAAGTTGCATTGTCCTGGAGGCCTGGAGTGAGTGAAGGAAGTTCTCCCATCCAGTACTACTCGGTGGAATTTATCAGGCAAGTTTGCTGGTGGAGTCTGAATTTCAATGTTTGTGCACTATAGTGTTTTGAGTTTTTTTAATCTAAACTGCACTATTCAACTGCATATAGATATGATTTATTTACTTACTGTGTATCATATGCTTAGTTATCCTCTCAGTGTGTGTTGAATTACCATGGAAATTCAAAGACAAAACCAGAAAGGATTCAATTTGTTATAAAAGCACCATTAAGTTGTACTTTCTGATGGAAGAAAAATAAGGTCTGATTTGATCTGTTCCCCCTAATAGCAGCCTGGATGAATGAAGTTTTCGGTTTCTCCTGTCATCAAATGCTGTCAAACCATGCTGAGAAAAGAATGTTTGGCAGAGTGGTTTCCCTGGGCAGCTATAGAAAATAATCCAAGGACTGAAAATTCAGTATGTTGGACAGTTTTACCTGTCAAAAGTTATAGAATCATAGAAACATCAGTATTGGAAGAGACCTTGAATTTCATCCAGCCCAATCATCAACTCAACACTACCACTCTACCCCCTAAATTGCTAAATCACATCACCCAGAGCCAGACGCTGACACCTCTTGGACACAAAGTCATTTCGGTCTTGAGCTTGCAGCATTTAGACTTGCCTTGTTATGCTAATGCTAATCAAGTTTACATGAAATGTTGATCTCTCTGTTTAGATTTGGGGGGGAAAGTGGGGTGTTGGTGGGGCGCTTTGTTTGTTCTTTTATGTTGAACTCTTAAAATTCGCAGCAGTAGAACTGAACTGTCAGAAGTTGCCAGTCAAATTGCCTTTATAAGCTGCATAAAAAGGGTCAGGAGGAGGTGATTGTATCTGCAAGCATAAACAAGTATCTGTACTTGACTGTTCATATGCTTGTGTGAGCTAATATCTGCATACAAATCTATTTATTTTTATTTGTCTCAATGTTTATCCTTCCAGTGAATGTAAAATTCACCCTTTTAATCCTTTGAGCGAATACTTGATGACAGCTTTTAGTTGAGGTTCATGGAAAAGAGGAGAGAATTGATTCTTTTACTACTCTGATCTGTAAAAGGTCAAAAAATAATTCTTCAGGAAAACGTAGTCATTTTTTAAAAAGAATTATTGTTGTTAGAACAGACAGGAAGAACTTGATTTTCAAAGTATTGGTACAATCTAGAAGATACTGATATAGCAAAAGGGTATTGATGTAACAAAAAGAATACCCAGACTGAAAACCTACTTGTTAATTGATGCACTTTGTGTTTGGGCTGAAATTCCCCATGTTTAGTTGGAGGCTATCCAATGTTCTGTTCACTGCAAGGCAGGACATGAAGGCTGAAGATACTTATCTCCTTCGTGTGATGTCTGCTGCAGACCTACAATGAAATTTCTTCATTATCTATTTTTTGAACATAATTTTTATCTGAGCAGTTTGTTCTCTCTCCATATCTTCTTTCTCATTTGCTCAGTTGATGGGGAAGGGATTTTGTTGAGTTCTGATTAACTGCACTTCTATCTCCTCCCTGCTTTTACTGGGAAGTGGAGCCTGGAGTCTTGTGTACGTTTCTTCCTAGCATCAGGAGCCTGCTAATGGAAGAAGCGGGCACCATCATCTCCATCTGACACAACGAAAGTGCACCCTTGAATGTTTTTGTTCAGCCAGGGAGTGGAAAGCTGCTGTTTAGGTCAAAAAATGCAAGTGATTGAAATTTCAGTGTTTCATTGGCTTTGGACTTTGGGAAAGAATTTCCTAACAGCAAAATGTTTTGATTACACTGTTTAGTTTGAGGTTTAAAGCTAAGTTGAAAGTGCCTTTGTTAATTTTGGGATTATGCTCTCTTAGACTTGGAAGCTCGGTTGTATATTTGAAGAAAGTTCAATGAGCCATAAGCCCTAATGGCAGTTAGAGGTAAACATTCAACTTCAAGCTTCATTGTCTTTCGCTATATATAGTTTTAATTACTATAAAATGTATTTTCATGAGTTAAAGCTAGTAAATTAAACCAATGTAAAACTAAAACAGGTCAGTTCAAGTAAGTTAGAATTGGGTCCTCATGTCAAAGATATACACCATTATCCTGTGATTTTGCAAAATTAATAACTTTCTAATGCAAATCTATAATTTTGCTTGGGTACAGCACAAATGTCTAAAACTATGACATTGTTTAAGTAATGTCCATCTCCTTAGAATAAACTTTATCACTTTAACCATAGGAAAAAGATGCTGGGACAAAACACTCCTCTCAGTTGCTCAGTGGTGATACTGGGGAAATTCAGTACATTGATGAAAATTCAGTACATCAGTTGTTTTGAGATACCAGAATCTCATCAGAACCAGACTTGGCCTGCAGCCTGTCTCTACTCAGGGTCTAAATTTGGTGCTTTATTTAAGCACTTGCCTAAGAGGTTTCCCTTGGGAATTGTTGGTTCACTACAGGCGGTAGAGGGCTGCAGGTGGCTTCAGATATAAGATAAGCTAAGCTAATTGAGGCTCTGCCCTGTTCCTGACTAAAAGAAGATGCTAAGGAGATCACAATCCCACTTGTCTAAATGCTGAAAGTCAGGAGGGAGACTGTAGGACTCACTCTTCACTGGGCAGTTCATAGGGAATGTGCAATAGAATGTATTAAAACCAAAATACAGTGTCTGTGCAACTTTGCAGGCTTAGTGTAAATATTCTGTTGGTTATTATTTCTCACTATTATTCTGTAATGGTGAGAAATATTTAATGAAAAATTACATTTTTATGAAAGTCTCTAAAGTGATACCCTGGACTTAAGCATATAAGCTTGGGTGTTTTTCCTAAAGATGCTATACAAAACTAATTCCTAAAAATGTCTTGGATATTTTCACTCACTCCAAATACTGAAATTTTTATCTGTTGAATGCTTACATGATCTTTTAAACTTGGTGATTAACTTCTCTAAATCTTGATAGCCACATAGCAGCTACAGAACCACAAATGTTTCAGCAGCACATGCCCTAAAACAATCCGGTCACTTTCTTTTCATTTCATTGGTATGTAGATGAAATCAAAAGCTTTTAATATTAATCTTGGCATGCAAAGGAAATTTTTCAGTATCTTGGTAGTGACATGAAACTTCTGCTGCAATGAACTAGGCAGGTTCTGCTGATAAAACTGTGAGATTTATTAGTATTCAGATGTTAGGGCGGTGCAGATTCAGCATAGTGTTGTGCACAGATTTCTTGATTAGTTTGAAGCCTTCCCTCTCCCTCCCAGAAAAATCTATCCCTGAATCCATTCCCTGCTGAACTGTCTTTCTCTGGCACTGCACTGAACCAGACAACCATGGTTTGCTTTTCTTTGCAAATAACCTGAAACAATAGATCTGACCAGGAAGACACCTCCCAGTGTCTAGGAAAAATACTTTTAATATTGTTTCCCTGATTATTGCAGGGAATTCCCTGATTATTGATTATGAAACAGACATATCTAACTCAGTATTTACCTCAGTGCTTGTGAGATTAACTCCTTGAAAAGGTAACTGATTAAGAAAGAGGAGTAAAAGATATTAGGGAGGAGTTGCTTAACAATATTAGACAGTATCAGAAGAACCTCTAAGAAGAGAATGAGTTACCAGAATTGTCTACTTTTTCTTTCCTCACAGCTGACCTGGCATATTAGTTGATCTATTTTGTAGAAAGTGTCACAATAATGTGAAATAATAATAGTTACTGAAAATAATATGGTATTGTGCAGTATATTCTACAAGAGTATTTTCCATAGCAAATGATGATGTATTGTACTTGTCATCAAATTTATTATTTGCTGGAATATTTTTTTAAAACCATTATAAGATGAATTTTCCCCTTGAGAGGAGTATAAATAAGGCACAGAAGAACAATCAGAAACCTTAGAAAAACTGGATTGTTAGAGGGTGTCTCACACTTAAATAATTTCCAGGTGATTTTAAAATGAAGTTCAAGTGGCTATAAAATTGCTGTTCTCTGCATCAGAAAGAATTCCCTTCTTGAATTGAATCAGTTCCCAGGTTACAACATATGGCAATAATCCAAATTTTCGGGTACATTTGGTATGGAATACTGTCCATGGCTTGTACCCATCCAGTTCTATTGGCTTTAGCCATGTATTTATTATCTTAAAACCATTATGACTTATGTTAGATTCTTTCTGCATAGCATTTATGTGTTGGAGGTGCACAGCTGCATCAAGAGCAGGCAAGGCCCATGGAAGTTGTCTGATTTCCCCATTCACAGATACAATGTTTGGAGCTGCCCTGCAAAGATGCTGGCCTGAGGCTGACCAGTGTAGGGGAATATAGTGCTGCAGGAAAATGGGAAAAGTGGTATCAAAACAAGCCCTTCCAGCAAAAAAATTGACAACACACTGAAATACAACATAAAAAAAGGACCATGGAGACAGTTTCCAACAGAATGTTCTCATCTCAGGGAACATGGGAGCTGGCTTGCCCTGGATGCACTCACCAGCTGAATTTGTGTCCCTTTCCCCATATGTTAGCCATGTTTTCATCTCATACTGTTTTGTTCACACAGGGAGCATTCTGGAGAAGTAGCAAAGGTCAAGTGATAAATCTCCCTCTTTCCCTCTCCTTCAGCTGCAGATCCCTTACATGTTTGCAGGCATTTCCTTTATTATAAACTTCTGCAGAAGGAAATGTTGAGAGAGACAGTCAGTGTATCTGAAGCCTAGCCTGCTGTTTCTGTTATCTCCTAGATCTTTTTAGGGTGCAATGCCTCCTTTGGGTCCCTTCATCAGAGTTGTGTTGTTTCCATTTGGGTGGACACATGGGCAAGGTCTGTTTGCCTCTGCAAAGAGGCAGCTCTTGAGCTAGGAGGAATTCCTTGGATGGGAATTAGAACCAAAAAAGGATGTGTATAGGAAAATTGAAAACACTACTAAGCGAGCCTTTGGAAGGAAGTAATGTTAACAGCTTTCATTTGGAAAACACTATATATTTTCATTTTGGCCCAGGCATCAAAAGCTCAGAGGAGGGAAACAATAGAAGAGTAGCCAAAATAAATGCTCTCCTGTCTACCAGGAAATGGTGTTGAAGGGTGACTTAAGATGGTCTGTTTAGCTATCATTACATCCTGTGCGTTTGTCTGATTTTGTTTTTATTTTTAGCAAGAAAATGAAATAGTCATGTCCCTTGTGCCACTGTGCACTTGAGACAGGCAGCTGGGAATTGCTCCTTTGCCACTGCATCTGCCATGCTGGCACAAAACAGTGGAACCTCAGTGATCAATAAATCTTGTATTGACCACTGAAAGAAAACATACATTAACTTTGGCATTTCCTTCCAGCTGAAAATAAACAAATACAAAATGCCTGCCTTGTGCTATAATTTTTATTTTGAAGACTGTTGGAGACATTTGCAGCTAGTCCTGTGTAAACACTAGTAGATTCAGGGTGCACTTGGAGGTTATTTCCTGTAATAAATATTGCAAGAACACTGGAATAATTTCCTCTGAAAGCCATTTCTGTCCTTATTTTACTTTCATAAACTTTAATTTTAGCATTTTGGGTGGCCTAGAGTGAATGTTTACATGATTGTGTTGTTTGTATTTGTTTAGTTTCTTATTTTGTTCTCTCTTTGATAAGAAGAGGCCACTTTTAGAGAGAGTGGAAATGGTGTCAAAGCATCAGAATATTGTCTCAGAGTACTTGAAGTCGCCTACCCCTTTACAATGTGCCTGCATGCATGAACTTAAAACACTTGATAACAAACTGCCATGTGAATGGTTATACTTGTTTCACTTGAAGTATAATTATGCTTAGAGGAGCACTTATTGGCAGTTGGCTTCCAGTACAAATCAGGAGTTAACCAGGCATTGTCCAAATGCAGCTATAGGAATGTTGTTACAAAATTGAGGTATATAGGCCATGTTCTCTGCATTATTGTTCTGTGGGTTGTCTGTGTGTGTTTTTGGTTGTTTTGTGTAGGCTTTTTTTGTTTTGGCTAGGTTTTTTTTTCTGTTTGTTTTTCTGAAGAGAAGACTTTGGATCTTTGTGTATCTATGTGAGTGGATTAACCTGGGATATCAAATGTTGGATTCTCATCTTGTTAATGCTTGTATATGTTTGAAGGCATTAGAACACAAACTCCTATAAATAAATCAAGATCTTTCCCTATATTGCAGGAGTTGGGAACGGGGAGTAATGGACCCTCACTTGAAAACTGTGAATCAAAAATCCACAAAACAGATAAACTTAACTGGATTGGCCAGTTGTCTTCTAACCTTCTTGATTTTATAAGCAAAATCTATGTAATCTGATTTGTATGGCTGTACAGTTTTGACATCACAGGCTTCACAGCTTGCAATGGTGGGTTGCACAGTCTGATCCTTGAAGAGTGAAGGGTTTCAGTGATAATTTATTAGACTTCTGTCTCATTTATTAGTGTATTCCCTAGAAAAGTATAAATGCAGCTGATTTATACAGACAGCTTTAGTTATTTAAGATCTGGTCTTTGTTTGTTCCTCAAGGCCAGACCTTGATGGCAACTGGACGGTAATAAGAGAGCAGATCCAGATGGAGTCCATGGTTCTCAAAGGACTTCTCCCAAACACAAAGTATCAGTTTGCTGTCCGAGCAGCAAACTCCTTTGGATCCAGCCCTGCCAGTGCACCAAGCGACGTCATCCGCACATTCAGTGAGTACAACCACCTTTTTGTTATTAAAGCTGAACAAAAATATAAGTATATCTGTAAATAAAGCATATCTGGGGTAGCTGTGGAGGCCTGCTGGTGGAAAGAGTTGCTCTCCAGGCACGTCACCCCCATTCTGACGCCTCTCAGTCCTGTCTGAGGAGGTTGCAGCAAGCACTCTGTGAAAGCCAAGCCACAAGCAAAGATTTGAAAAGACCCAGGCAGCATCATTCTCAGACCATGTTTTTGCTCTGGAGGTTATTGATGGGTATTTTTGTATGGCTACATTTTGAATTTTGTGCTGGCTTCATGCAGAACTAGTAAGTGAATATCATGGGGAGAAATGAGAGAGACAAATCTATTGTTCATTTTTTCTGTTCTTTGAAGCTGAACCTAATATATTACATATATAATTTCAGCAAGTCAGAAAGACCAAATAAAACTTGTACAGTTTTCTGATGAGTAAGACTCTTAATTATTAAGCACAGTCATGAAAATAATGATATAAGGAAGTAAGCATCTCTTTTTGACCAGCAGCTGCATAGCAAAAATATTAGGTGAACATGTCAACATACCAACTTGTTAATATATTATATTTACATTTATGTAGCAATATAGACCATGCACACTACAGCAAGTGTTGGTCCAGTTGCTGCTGGGCTTCCTCAGGATGCAACCCTCTGCCAGTAAGGGTGTCTCTGTGAGCTGTTGCTCCTCATCACACCCAAATTCATAGCTTGTATGTGAGAATCCAACCAAGCCAACACAGACCATATTTGGAATCGCACAAATCGCATCTTCTAACAGCAAAAAACCCAGTGTCACAAAGAGAAACAATAGAGGGAACTGAGCCAAAGCTAACATGGGGGCTAACTGAACTGTATCATTAATGTGCCAAACTTCTTGTATAAAGATGTATATCAGTGCTTTTAAGTTTAAATGCCTGTTTTTTTACTTTTCTCACTCAATTGCAAATCATCTCTAAATACCTAGTGAAAATGAGCAGCAAATATTTAGGTAGGAGTGTGAGTTCTACAAGAAGAGTTTATATGCAGCTAAAACATAAACAACATGCTTAATGATCCACCAATTTAACTTGATAAAGATATATTTCTAAACTGCCTCTCTGTTGTGGAATCCCTTTTTTCATTGACTCTTATATGGCAGTTTCCCATTCTTTTGTCCCTCTGTCATAAATTCACTCACTTGAACAGTTTGCATGTAGTTTGCTATGTCTGCTGAGCTCATAAGTTTAATTTCCGAAGTAAATGTTTGTGAAAACTTTCTGCAATGTACTCTGGAGTTCTTAAGCCCATGGGTGCTCTAGGATCAGCTCCTGCAGACTCAGGGACATGTATGCAACATGGTGGCTTGTTTATCTTTGGATGTTAGCAGCTGCATCCTTTGGTCAGAAAAGATAAAGTGTTTAGCTCTATTAATAAGTGAGGAATCATCTTCATGCTGTGCTTATTACTTCAGTACTCCAGGGAAGGCACTTTGCCTTGGAAACTGCTTGTTCTGCAGAGGCCTGCCAAGATGCCTCTAAAACATGGGTTTCTGTCATTAGAGCTTGGAATCAAATTCACATCTGGTGTGTATAAGCACTGATTTCTAGAGAGGTTCATAAGGGACACGAGCTTGGTTCTCTATGCCTGTATCAATTCCGAAAATTCATTGTATTATGCGTTTTGCACTGCTCTTTTGATGGGCTTAAAATGTCTGAGCTGGCCCAAGGTTGGCACATAGGTGCTGCAGGGCTGAGAGGTTGGTATCCCTTCTCCAAGTGCTTGGCAGAGACCCTCATAACCAGGCTCTGCAGGCCAGGACCGTGTTATACCTGTGATGTGCTCAAGCCCTGCTCCAGGCCACCGGTACATAGGGCTACTTCGGCACTCTAGACCCTTTGGCAAATGCAAATGTTGTTCTTCTGCCAGTGTGCTCTTTGGGAATAGGCTTAAAAACTACATTTAGCTGCTACGCATGAAAACCTGCATTATCTTGTGGATACCTGTTGTCACAACAACCAGATTTGTGCAGAGCAAGGAATGTTGCTCAAAAGTTTCAGGGATGCATGCCTTTAGAAATAAATTATTTGGTTTTCTGAAGGGAGGAGTGTAGCTAAGATGATATTCTAGCTGATAGCAGCTCTCACTTGTCTTTACTTGTGATGTCTGTGTAGGAGACTGACTTGATGTTAACCAGACACACAAGTACATTGTGCATTAATAGAAAAGCTAAACTTTCGTTGGGAGAAATTTGTTCTTCATTAAAGCCGTGCATAGCTTGGACATTTATTTTTCCCCAAAACATTAAAAACCTCTGAAGAATGATTTAAATCACAGGCAAGTTTCAGAAAGAAACAGAAACAGAAAAAAACTCCAAGCTACACTCTGTGCTCAAGGGCATCCAAATAAAACTCACTCATAATTCACATTATGTATCTCAAGGTACCTTCCGTCTTCTAGCAGCCAGAAAGCCCAGATTTTGGTCCAGTTAATCACTCAATTCAGATTTGAGGTCCTCAAAGTTTTGTGGTTTTCAACAGTCACTGCAGGAGGGCACTGTGCCATTTACAGATACCTGACAGTCCTCTGGGGCTGTCTCAGGTACAGTGATGTATCTCAGGGGGCACCAGTTGCTTGACTGTCTCAAAGTGCCGGCAGATACCTCTTAGTCACCTCGTGTTTTTGAAAAGGTGTCAGGCAGCTGGCATCTCTGAAACTGAAGCCCCTTTTTTCTTCAGAGTGCACATCGAAAGAACTGCTACCTTCACTATTACCATGGTTTCTCCTCCCACCTAAGCAGTGAAACATGCTACATGCCACAGATTTTTGATGCTATTTTCTGCCCGGTATGTATTCTTCAGAAATTCTTGAAATATCTTAAAAAGCTGGCAGAAGTTCATACAATGTCTGACTCCTTTGCATTACATTTAGCTCACATGGTGTTGGCACTAAGGTCCTTAATGTGTTTGGATTTCAAAAATTTCTAGTTTTATGCTTTTATATACTGGATTTTTTATGCATGACTTGACATAAGTAGTGCTTTTCTGATGTTTATTTTAGCTGATTAACAAATTCCCAGCATTACCTCAAAAGCAGAGGGCCTTCAGGGTCCATGATGTCTTGTACAGATTCTCTTGCAGCTCTTGTAGGCAGGCTGAAGCAGAGATGAGTCCATGCTACAGGGATGTTTTCTGCTGTGGTTTATCTCATTCTCACAGGTAATTCACTCATTTTGTTTTTAAAATGGAGTGGATTTGTGGTACTCTTGACTGCATTGTTTCAGGTTAGCATAGGAAAACATTATCTTTGCTCCACTAAAGGGATGCTGATAGTAATGTGACAGACCTCCCAAGGTCCTTGAAAATAGAACATGTGGCCTTGATTATAAGCGGTTACCCCCTTACCTAGTAAAAAATGCATGCTTCGTTAATTGCTCCATTTTCAGGGAGGAAAGAGAGGGCAAGTTTCCCCAAGGGTTCTCATTTAGCTGTGATTTGGTTTCATTAATTTTTTTTCAAGAGGGAAATGGTGCAATAAATCAATTTTTTGTTGCCTTTCTTAATTACAGTTGCACATTGTGGGTATTTCACCTACATGGTTGTTGGGATTTCATTGTATAAAATCTTTCAGAATGTCATGGAAAATAAAAGATTGCACATACTCAGTTTAGAAACAACAAAATAAACTGTCCCAAAGAATAAAACAAAAAAAATGTCATCACCTGCATTGCTTAAATACCCTTCATCTCCTCGGGAAACAGATGGGTTTTGCACTGTGCCTGCAAGGTCACCAGTCTTGGGTTTTGACAGACCAACAGAGGAAGTGTCTTCTGTTAAAAATACCCTCCCGCTTGTCTCCACAGCAAACATGACAGAAGTGACTGCTTAAGCAGGGCACATCCCTTCCTCTGGTCCTGGCTGTCACTTCCAGGATCACACAGAGCAGGGCTTTGCCACAGGTGCAACAGAGCTTGAATGTGTCAGCTGAGGCTGAGGCACAAAAAAAGGATGGTCTCTGGGGCCCAAATCTTGATTTAAATGGTGGTGATGTGTTCTGGAGATAGTAAATGGAGAAGGTTTTCCACAGAACTGTTTCACACACATCTCCAGAGACTTTACAAAAGCAGTGTTGGTAGTTCTAAGGACAGTGAGAAAAAGAAAGAGACAGGCCAAGTGACATGCAGCATCGCACTGTGAGTCATTGAAAAGCATAAAATGTGTTTTAAAATGCTCCTGATGTCTTTTGGATTAAGACCTGTGGGGGGTTCTGGAGGAAACCAGTTAGTCTGTTAACACATCCATTCAATCTGTCTGTGTTACAGTGCCCCCTGTTCTACCTCCTACAATCTCTCATGTCACTTCATCAGTATGACGATGGCAACTTAATTAGCAAAACAAAAGTTTTTGTGGATTTATATTTATTTGGAGAAAGATTTCTTTAGTATAACTTACTCACTAGTTATTTGGAAAGAGGCTGTCTAAAGTTCATCACCCCACAAGCTCTTCAACTATTTGTAAAACAGGATTATAGGACTTGGTAGAAGGTCCTAATCAACTTCATCTCCCTGTACACTGGAACATTGATTTAATTAAATATAGCCTACTTATAATCTCTGCAGTCATTGTTTTGGTATTTGCAGAGAACCACTTTGCTTAATTGTCCCTGATTTACCACCCATTACAAGATGAGCTCTCCACTAAAGCAATGCAGTGTTAAGAAATGGTGTGATGTGGGGGTTTATCTACAAAAAGTCCTGTTCATTTCTCTTTACCCTGTTTTATAGTTACATTGCATCACATGTGGCTTTGTGTTGTGTCCGGTGAGCAAGGGCCAAATGCAGGGAAGAACAAGGCAGCTGAGAAGCCAGTGGTCTGATACCTCATCAGTCCTGTGTGTACTCACCGGTATAAGTTTGGATATGGCCAGGAGCGAGTGCATCCAGCAGCTGCATTGCTCTCAAGTTCCTTACATGTTAGCAAAACTGCTCACAGTTCAGCAGGTAGAGCAATGTAGCATGTGGTGGCTGAAATGCAGATAGCTGGAGTCAGGAGGGGGAAAAATTGGAGAGTTGGAGACTTGTGGATATTAGGACACCTTCTGAAGTCACACTTATTCTGGTGACGCCAAACTAACATACTGAATGTCTTTGAAGAAGGGCCTCAAAGCAGTCTTTCTACCAGACACAATAAGCCACACCTTCTTTGTTCTCTCCAGGCTCTAAATGTTGTACCAGTTCAATAACATGAAAGGAACCACTGTCTGGTTTAAAACAGTGGGTACATTTCATCTCCTGAGGTCTTCTGTTGGAAAAGCAGGGAACATTTTGATCTGCTGGATGAAAGAGGCACACCTACTGTCTGGGGAACTGCCAGTCTTTCCTAAACTACCACGTCTCCTTGCATGCTGGTGGTTATTGAACCATTTTAGTGATAACAACTCAAATCAGGAGAGTTACGTTTCTGTGAAACTGACATGGCATTAAAATCATAGCCATACATGCAAGCGTATTTATCTGAATTTGAGACGTAACCTTTTCCTATGTATGAATGTATAGATACTTAATTTTCTGCATTGCTTCGCTCCTACCATCCTTATCAAACTTACATCCCATTAAACCAAGAGAAAATTTGATTGAACAAAGAGATATGACAGCATTTTGACCATAACAGATGGTTATTTTGTAATTTATGACTTCTAAGTTAGGAAATGGAGTTTGTGTACCACAGTTTGTTTGAGTACAGATTAAATTGTTTCCCCTGACACATCATTGTGCGTTTTCCATTCTTTATTCCCAAATTATCTTTAGAGCTTCCAGTTCTCTTAGGCAAATTACACTTTTATATATTAAAAAACAAAATTTCAGACACATAATGTAAAGGCAAATAGTTGTAAACATTTTAACCAGCTTTAGTCAGGGGAAAGGGAATGGAAGTTACTTTTTAAGAGACTATTCCCTGATGAGCTTAACATCTCAATGGACTGGGAGCTGCTAGAGGATGCACAAGAAATAAAATGAGCACTAAAACACATTAACACCCAATCATTCTCCCAGGTATGTCAGACACACCTGTTCTGGGAAAAGATCAGTTAAAGAACAAAGAATGAGGACCTAATTAGCATCAAAGGTGAAGGGATCGATAACCAATAGGAAACCAGATGGTAAAAACTGTGTAATTCGGGGCCAATAAACATTGACCCAACAGATTCCTCTGGATTTTGACTGTATAAGTATGCGAAAAATCTAGAAAAGAGCCATGTGTGATGGAAATATTTTCTCTGCACAACACAGGCAATGTGTGGATGAAATTATTTCTGTTACACATCCTGGCTGGAATAAAGTAACGCCTTACTTCTCTAACACTAAAAAATGTTGTTGGAGAGCTTTAGTTTTTCCCGCAGTTTTGATGACATTAGCGGACCTGACTTAAAAACAACAGTGTTCAAGGAGCTGAAAATTGCTGTAAATGTTGGGAGCTGCATTCGTTCTGTCCCCGTGGCATTGAGGCGTGAGCAGGATGAAGTTGAACATCTATTTCCCAGCCACAGGCTGCCAGAAGCCACTGAGGTGGATGATGAGTGCAAGCTAAGAGCATTTTATAAGAAACGAATGGCCACAGAGGTCCTGTGTGATTCCTTTGGTGAGGAGTGGAAGGGATATTGAGTTTAGGCAAAGACTTGTTTTGTGGGGAGATAACTGCTAGTTGCAGCATAAGATGAGAAAGCTTTTGGTTAAAACTGATGTTCTTGAGCAGTAAGGTCAAAAGCATACCTGAATTGCTCTCCAAATGAAATTGTTGTACACTTATAAAGTTTGTTTCTGAGAAACAACTGGTAATAACCACAGGTAGCAGCTGAGAGGATTGGAACTTTCATAAAGGGGGAAAAGAAATCTCCTGGCCAAGTAGCGTGTGGTCAGTTTAAGATGGCTGCCCACAGAGAACATGGTCAGTCTAAGATGGCTGTCCCAAAAGAAATAAAAAAGGGAGTCTGAAATGGCTACTCAAAAAGAGAAGCCATTTTCGCTGAAGAGCTGGTAAAGGTGCAAATTGCCTTGAAGGCTGAAACAATAGCTTGCCCTCAGGTCTGAGGCAGAGCTGATGGCCCAAAAACAACTAGCCCCAAACCCCAGAAACCTGTTAAACCAGTTTGTGAAGAGCTGAAGGGCTTTGGAAATGCAAGTTAACATCTCTGGGGGAAGCACACATGCCAATCTGGGGGGAGTGCTGGGCCATCCTGAACATGACCTCACCCCCAGAGGAGTTTCCACCAAAACCAGACTTATCCCCACACCCTGAACTCTTCCCATCTGTAAAAGATACGGAGGCAAAGGAGGAGGCAGGGCTCCCTGGTCATGATGTCACTGAAGCCACCTCCCTTCACACCTTGGAGGAGGGTGATAACTCATTAGAACCACTCTCTGATAACCACCCTCAGGCCTGCTCAGTTTTAAGGCATTAGCATAGGATGGAGCAGAGCTGATGGTGATACCACACCCTGCAACAGCATTAACTAAGTTACAAAGGACAGAGACTATTTTGAAAATTTTACTGATGTTGGAAAATGAAATAAAGCTTTCAGAAGATAAAGCTCATGACAAAGGGCTGTATCTTTTAATCAGAATGCAAACAGTTGCATGAAAAGTTTGGACTTCTTTCAGAGAGGGGAACTGATCTCTCTGCCCACTCCGACATGTGATAAAAATATTGTGAGTGTGGGGGAAGTGATGAGCTTCCAAACAATGCCTGAGAGGGAGGTGATACCCCATTGGCTTTCTCCCAGATTATTGGTATTAATTCCAAAATTTAAAGATCAGTTCTGAGACAAAAAACTCAAAGAACTATCCCCAGAAGGTGAACTGGGAGTGGGGGCCAAATTAGAATATCCCAAAATGTTTACTGAAAATGCATGGAAATTTAGTTTCCCCATATTTTCAATGAAACTTTGCAAACAGTGTTCAGTGTGCCCAGGTGGCCAAGAAGGCCAATGGCCCCTGGCCTGTATCAGGGACAGTGTGGCCAGCAGGAGCAGGGAGGTCATTCTTCCCCTGTACTGGGCACTGCTGAGGCCACACCTTGAGTGCTGTGTCCAGTTCTGGCCCCTCAGTTTTGGAAGGTCATTGAGACCCTTGAGCACAGCCAGAGGAGGCAACGAGGCTGGAGAGGGGCTGGGAACACAAACCCTGTGAGGAATGGCTGAGGGAGCTGGGGGTGTTTAGCCTGGAGAAAAGGAGACTCAGGGGTGACCTTCTCACTCTATAACTTCCTGAAAAGAAGTTTTAGTCAGTGGTGGGTTGGTCTCTTCTCCTAGAACAAGAGGACACTATCTTAAGCTGTACCAGGGGAAGTTTAGGCTAGACATTAGGAAGAAATTCATCACTTAAAGAGTGATTGTGCACTGGAGTCATCTGCCCAGGAGGTGGTGGAGTCACCTATGTTGTAAAATAGACTGGATGCGGCAAACAGACATGGTTTAGTTGATAAGGTGGTATTAGGTCATAGACTGGACTTGATGATTCCAAAGTTCTTTTCCAACCTTGTTAATTCTGTGATGCTGTTATTCAGTGAGCTGAAACCTGCTGCGAATCCTGGGAGCTGAGTTAGTGTTGCCCTTTCCAGCAGCATCAAGGCGTGAGCATGATGAAGTTGAACATCTATTTCCCAGCCACTGGCTGACAGAAACTCTTTGAGGTGGATGATGGGTGCAAGTTAAGAACATTTTATGGGAAACAAATGGCCACGAAGGTCCTGGCAGATTCCTTTGGTGACGAGTGGGGGAGGATGTTGTTCAGATCAGTGGTGGCAATGACAAGGCTCTCCATGAAGCAAGGTGTCCAGCCTCACAGATATGTCTGCCTTCTGCTCAGCAAGGGCCATTCCTGCTAACACCCCAGAGGAACTGGAGAGAGGAAGCGCAAATCCATTCGCAGTTGTATTGTTGATGCAAACTTGAGTGTCCTGAACTCTATCATGGTGAAAAAGGGTGAAAAGGCCATTCTGGGGATGACTCTCACAACCCTGTCATCTTGGTCCCAAGAGGACCAGCAGAATCCACAAACTACTCAACCTGTCTAAGAAGGGGGATGTTCGCCAGTATGTTATGAGGAAGCCTCTGAGTAAGGGAGGCAAGAAACCCAGAACCTAGGTTCCTAGGTTCCAGTGACTAGGGACTCCCCAAGTGCTGCAGCACAAGTGCAAGCATATTGCTCTGAAGAAGCAGTACGCTCAAAAGAGCAAGGTGGAAGTAGCAGAATACAAAGCTCTTGGCCAAGAGAATGAAGGAAGCCAATGAGAAATGCCAGGAGTAGACTGTGAAATGGAGCTGGCTTTCTTCATTGAGAAATATCTTCCTTCATGTAGAAATATCTAAGTCTGAATCAAGGCAGAAGTAAGGACATTGTATGTGATACTAAAAAAATATTGTACATGGTAATACCAAGAAATCCCTTTTATGTGGAACTTTAAAAAAAAAAAACCCAACACTAAAACAAAAAGAAAATCATCACAACTGACAACAAAAATGAACAATTTACACAAAATCCACTCCTTGATCCTTCACTACAATCACAAGAAAAATTCTCCATGTTCATTCTACTCTATAACATAACACTCTTCAGTACTTTTTTGCCCATTACTTCTCCCAGTTAATAACCTTATCTCAAAATCTTCATCATTGCCCACTTTCTCCAGTAAGACTGGGTTAACCTGGGCCAGATGCCAGACCTCTACCAAAGCCACTTTCTCTTTCTGCTCCACAGCTGGACAGAGGAGGGAAAATTTAATGAAGGGTTCATGGGTTGAGGTAAAGACCAAGAGAGATCACTCATCAAATATCATCACGGGAAAAACAGGCTCAACTTAGAGATATGAAGTGAATTTATTCTACCAAAATCAGAGCAGGATAACGAGAAGTCAAATAAACCCTTAGTCAAATAAACCTTTCCCACCCCATTCCCTCCTTCCCAGCTCTACCTGCTACCCCAGCAGTGCAAGGAGACAGGGAATGGGGGCTGTGGTCAGTTCAGAACCCGGGGCTTCTGTCACTGCTGAGGGAGAGGAGTCCTTCCCCTGCTGCACCGTGGGGTCCCTCCCACAGGAGACATTTCTCCAGGATCTTCTCCAGTGTGAGTCCATCCCGTGGGCTCCATCTGCCCAAAACTGCTGCAATGTGAGTCCAAAACTGCTGCAATGTGAGTCCATCCCATGGGCTCCTGCTCCCCAAAACTGCTGCAATGTGAGTCCATCCCATGGGCTCCAGCTCCCCAAAACTGCTGCAATGTGAGTCCATCCCATGGACTCCAGTTCCCCAAAACTGCTGGAGTTTGAGTCCATCCCATGGGCTCCAGTTCCCCAAAACTGCTGCCCTGGGTCACTCCTCTGTGGGGTGCAGTCCTTCAAGGACAGAGAGCTCCTCCTGGGAGCAGGGCCCTCTTCCCACAGGTCTCCCACAGGCTCCTCTCAGGCACCACCTGCTCTGGTGTGGGCTCCTCCAGGGGCTGCAGGTGGATCTCTGCTCCCCCATGGACCTCCAGGGGCTGCAGGTGGATCTCTGCTCCCCCATGGACCTCCCTGGGCTGCAGGGGCACAGCTCCCTCACCATGGGCTGCACCAGGGGCTGCAGGGGAATCTCTGCTCTGGCACCTGGAGCACCTCCTGCCCCTCCTCCTTCACTGACCTTGTGTCTGCAGGGCTGTTCTTACTCCACTCTTCTTTGCTCAATATTACAACTGCACCACAATTTCTGTTTGATTTCTTCTTAAATATGATATCACGGAGGCTTTACCACCATCTCTAATTGGCCCAGCCTTGGCCAGTGATGCGTCCATCTTAGGAGCCACCAGAGACTGGCTCTGCTGGACATGGAAGAAGCTTCTGGAGTTTCTCACAAAAGCCACCTCTGTAATTCCACCTTGCTTCCAAAACCAGGCCATCAAAGCCAATCCATCTGAAAATCATATTTGTAATGCATGGTTTTACACACTGAAACTGTTTTGTAGAAATGCATGTCTTACAGAATCACTGTTACCAAAGAAGGGGATCCTGATGGTGGGTAGAAGATGCAGCTTGACTAGATGATTATGGTAGATTCCTTCCAACTGAATTATTTTCTACTCTACTCTACTCTACTCTACTCTACTCTACTCTACTCTACTCTACTCTACTCTACTCTACTCTACTCTACTCTACTCTACTCTACTCTACTCTACTCTACTCTACTCTACTCTGCTCTGCTTTAGTTTCCCTAGCTTCCTACCTGGAGTAAAATTAATCTGGGTGGTGATTACCCTTAATGAGTATAAAAGTGAATACTAGGAGTACGAGGTTTTGTTTATGTTTTGATAAGTTTTCAGCATGGTGAAATTCATTCCAGTGGTTGCAGGAGTGGGTGCAGTTCATAAATGTGCAGTCTGATTCCCTAACAGTAATCCTTTGCCTGTGCATTCACAGGCAGTAGCCGAAATAAGCTGGATGTAGTTTGTCCTATTTGCCTCATCTTGTTACCAGTCATAAAGCAGAGTTGTCTGCTTAGCTCATTTGGTAGAACTCAGTGTGGAATATTTCTGTTTAATGTACAGATGAAATGTATTATTTACAGATGACTAGGTATACATGTTAGAGTGGAAACACGAACACACATTCTGTCCCAGTCCAGCATGCTTTCTGGGTTGCAAGTGTGTATGCCTCATTACCTCTACTTATTTGCTTCTAATTTTTCTGCATGCTGATGTCATGTGCAAAGCCCATTGAAAAGTAACCCCTGCAGAGCACGTGGAGTGTGGCCAGTTAGTCAGCCAGGGCACACATTCATATCTGGTGCACATACATTAGATTTCATAACTGCCTGCCAGGATGTCTGGGTTGCAGTCACAGCAAAGGAAGAGAGAGTACAAAAAGATTTAGGTAAGTACAGTCAGCTCAGTAGAGAGACTTTGTAAACTGAAGGTTGCTTATGCTGTTTTTAAGTGATGAAAGAATATTGTATGGAAAAGGCAGATATATGAGTCTGTTGTTTTAATGGTTTAAGGATATCTGTTCTCAGCCTTGCTGAAATGACAAGTAACTGCAGTGATTTGGTTGCTTTTACTATATTTCTTCATGACCTGGTGAATTCTAATAGCTAAAAAGCACAAATAATTGTTTAGGCAGGATTTGCTATGTAAAGTGAAGAAAAGTACAGATACTTTCTATGAAATAGGAATGAGGATGCCCTTACTGTTTAAACTGTCCATTTCCAGCCCAAAGTCTTCCAAAGCACAGTTCAGCACTCTGGGAAGCGGCAGAATTAGGTTATGTACATGAACAACACATGATCGTAGAATCTTGGAATATCCTGAGTTTGAAGGGACCAACAAGGATCATTGAGTCCAACTCCAGGCCCTGCCCAGGACAGGCTCAATAATCCCACCACGTGCCTGAGAGAATTGTCCAAATGCTTCTTGAGCTCTGCCAGGCTTGGTGCTGTGATCATTTCCCTGGGGAGCCCGTTCCAGTGCCCAACCACCCTCTGGATGAAGATGTTTGTGCGTTTCTTGTTTCAAGGTGCTGAATTGTATTTTAAAAAATAGTCTGGGAATACACATAGGGCACTAATTTCAGGAGTTTTGGAGTTAGTGGAGGTAGATTAAATCCTAGAGTGTATCTTACCTGTACACTTCTCTTTTGCTCTTCCTTTTTATTATCTCTTTTGCTGTTCCAGTAAGGCAGATAGAAGACTATTTTCAAAAGGGAACTGTTTAACTTGAAAACAGTTTTGTAATTAAAATGTTGTCCATGCCAAAAAGGTCTGAAACCTTTGTCCTGGAAAAATGATGAATACAACTCAGTTTGCAAAGGTAGAACTGATCTTTGCCTGCTTTATTTGTTTAATCACCTAGTAAGAGACTACAGAAGGTCTTCACTTTGTTTTAAGTTGTGTGGCACTTTGTTTTAAGTTGTGTGGCTATTACAGCATCTGCCATCTCCAGACTGGCACTTGCATTGTCCGTACAGGACATAGCATCACTTCAGATTTAAGTGTTGTGAGTGGGTGGGAATTGTAAGATCTGAATTGCTGTGTGCAAAGAGAAAAAACTATATGAATTGAATATGCCAGTAATGTCTTTTCAGGCTCCGAGGAGTTAGGAAGTGGAAGCTATGGGCATCGGTACATCACAGACACAGTGACTGGTGATGGTGATGGATTTGATATTGATGATTCAGACTACGACATTTATATAGAAGAGGTAAATGTCAAGATTTCTCTTTGGCACTTCTATTTTCTTTATAGTCTGGAATTTTAAAGTGTCCGGTCCTGTCAGGAAGTTTAATATCTGATATTAAGTGCTTAGATATAGTGATGTGGTCACTTTTTTTTTTCTTCATTGGGAATGAGTTCGTTGCCTCAGATCTGTATTTTGAAAGTATTAATTTCATTTCCCCATAGAACTTTAGTTATACCAAATTGGTGTTTCTTTACTTCCTTTCAGCTCAGACCACTTCCTGCTATTAAAGGAGGCAACAGAAAATTTCTGGTCGAAACTAAGGTCACGCCAGGGTCTAGTTCCAGGCTCCTGTCACGGGTCCTTGCAACCACTTCTGAACCCACTACTTCCTCTCCCACTGTTACACGACCTTCAACCACAGCGAGGGCCACCACTGTGTGGGCAGCGAGGAGGGGCAGCATGTCCTCTGCTGCACGCCTCTTCGACCTGTCCTGCGACGAGGCCGTGTGCTCTGCAGACAGCTTTTGCATCAACGACTACGACCGGGGCGGCTCACGCTGCCACTGCAACTTGGGAAAGGCAGGGGAGATGTGTGAGCAAGGTAGGTTTCTGTGTGCCCACTGCTGCTGGCTGCTCTTTGTCTGGGCCAAGCAGCAGCTTTGCAAAGGACCCACCAATGTGCACTGTGGGAATGGCCAGCTGGGCTTTGTGGATCCCTACCAGCGGCAAATCGCTGTTCAGGCTTTGCCCCCTTAGCTTTTTTTTGCTCAGTGAGGTGGGAAAAAGTCATTCCTTAATAAAGCTGAATGCAGAACCTGTGTAAAGATGCACAGGGGAGGTTAATCCTTCTTCTCACCTAAGAATTAGGGAATGATGGAGCAGGTATGTTTTTAATCAGGATCCAGTCATGGCACCCTCAGTTGGGAGCTGAAGACATTCAACCCCTCTTTGACACTTGCCTCTGGGCAGCAGCTGAAGCCCTGAAGCATTTCCATGTGCTGTGTGGTGAGATGATGCTGGTCCCACAGCAGGGATATAAGAGAACTCCCATTGTAAAAATATCTCCAGACGAGGCTTTCTCCATGGTCTGCAGGTCTGCAATGCAGCACTCATGTCAGACAAACTGGGGCAAGGGAGGAACAGAATCTCATCATCAGTTCAAAAAACAGATCCTAATGGCTGAGTCAATATGATGAAGTGTGTTTGTCTCAGTCAGGACTTGCCATCCATCCTGTTGCCTTTTTTCAGGGCAGCTGAGCCATGTCAAGAACTTGCTCAGCTAAAGGAGGCTGTCCTGCTTCTTCCCTCTCTACTTCCTGTTCTTTCCTTGTAGAGACCCAAACTCACCCTTTCACAAGTCTTACACAGAGCAGATCACCTGCTGAGCCAGTCCAGCTCCCTCACCAGGCCTAAGCAGGTCACTTTTTTCCCCTAAAGTAATTTTTCTTCTGGTTTGGTGAATGCCAGGGCTCATGAAGAGAAAATGTCACATTGGTTGTAGTGGTGCTGTTCCTCCAGCTAAGACAGAGCTGATCTGTCCATCCCTGTGCATGATGATCTGATCTGCCAGAACTCTGCCATACAGCACAGCATCAGGGACCCATGTTTTTCCTACATGTTGCAGAGTGTCATGCATCAGGAATACAGACACTGAGGTTGCTTGATCTTCTTCAAACTGGAGTGCTGGAACAAAGAGAGCTCCTTCTGAAAGCAATCTGTTGTGACTCAGCGATGTGGAACAGCTGCAGATATAATGTTAGGCCTCGGTCAAGTGTGAAGAGTTGAGGATTTATTTGAACTGACAAGGCCACATGCAACTTGTACAGTGGTCTGTTAACATCAGTCCAAACCCTCCATCTTTCACAGGGGAGTATGTTATTCCAGAGTAAGCACCATGTGCCAATACTCCTTTGTACTGAGTTTGTCTTCAGCAGCTAATATTGTTAAATAATATATTAATCTGAATGGAAGCAATTTTCTTCGCATTTAGTGGCTGCATGGCACTCTGGTCCAGTCAGTTCTGCATGTGATCAGGACAAGAGATTATTGTTCTCTGCTGAGGTTGCATTCAGGTTTATAGCACCAGTCCCCTTCACCTCAGTCTAAAATGTATGCCTTGCAAGCAAAAATGCTGGGAGGACTCTACCCAGATTCAAAAACTGAATGAGAAAAACACACTCAGTATTTAAATAGCAAAGAGGAGTAGGACTTTTCATCTTTCCTTCCTCATTAATCTTAAATCCACTGTAAATATAAGACCTTATGCTTGGAACTGTGTCTGTCCTCAGTGCTTCTTAGGAAAATGAGCTGCAAAGGTAATTTTACAGCTGACAGTTGCTAACAGTAAGACATCTCTGATTTTTATTTTCTCTCAGGGTCAGGGTCTAACACAAACAGAAAAGGCTGAGTGTTGATAATGCCATTTGACAAGAGCAATAAAAAGAGCCACTGTTGCAGTCAGGGATGGAAAGATGCCTGCAGGGACTCTCTTCTCCCCATCACTCCTTTTAGCTTCTGCCCTGAGCTGACTTGAGAGAAGTTCTGGAAGTTGCTGGGCTATTATGAGACATCCAGTGATTCTCCAGATGCTGGATGCAGCAGCTACAGATCAGCAGTGACTAATGCTGCCTAGAGTCTGGCCGTATTTGCTGTGTGTGTTTTTGTAATTTTGCAGAACAGAAAATTGCTTTGTCCTCTCTTTCTTAAATAAATTCTTAAAAGAAGATAAAGTTGTTGCAGTCTGTCTTCTATAACAAGGGTGAAAACCTGGAGAAATTTCCTCTGAACTCTCTGATTAAACTATTGAGCATTATTTGGCCCTCAGTGCCCTGTTTCTTTCCAAGTTCACAAGGTCCTTGGGAATAATGGAATTAGCTGTAAAAAGTGGTGGGAGGACAAGGCAATAGGTTAACTAATTGTTGACTGCTACTGACTAATGTTTGTCTCTGGAGGAACTCTGCCCTTCATTGCCACCTAATGTTATCTAGTACTAAATGTGTATATTGATTTTTATACAGAAGAAAACTGCTAAATAACATGCTTCCATCTTTGCTTTTCAGACGTTAGTATCCAGTATCCTCAGTTCTCTGGCTACTCATATATCACCTTTGAACCGCTGAAAAAGTCCTATCAGACATTTCAAATTACCCTTGAATTCAGGGTAAGTTTAAGCAATTCTCACTCTGGCGTTTTAAATTTTATTTACTTACTCTCTATTCAACGGACAATAGAACAGTAACTTAGCTTCAGTATAGCTTCAGTGTAATTGTGGTGAACCTGTGCATAATCTTAATTTGCAAAGATCTGGCTTTACATTCAGTGAATGTAAATGAAGTTTGTAAGCAGCTGAAGGGTTTTCATCCATTGTTGGTAGGCACTTCATGAGAGAATCCCTGGGACTAGTAATTGTGGACTAGCAGCAATGTACAGTGGCAAGGTTATAGTCATGTGGATGAGCTACAGGCTGAAGAACACACAGAATTTTTGTGAATTAGAGTTTGAAAGTGGTATGCAATGTTTTTATGTACAAAAGATTATGACCCTGTCATACTAAGCAAAACTCTTACTATACGTAGCATTCATTTCCCAGCCCTCAGAATTTAAGTGGACATTATTTTCCCCCTCTGATGTTTGGGACAAGGGCTACTAATACATTCAGGATACCATACTATTTAAAATGTAGGTCTAAAGTGAGGATACATCCCATGCTGGCTTGTGTTAGTGCTGTCTGTTCATTATGGACAGAACACGTAGGGCTGACTGTAGGGAGGGTGGCCAAGCTCTTGGATGCATCCCTACCCCACATAATGCAGGCTCACCACCTCCCAGTCTAGGAGGGAGACTTACTAAAGTAGCTGCAATCAGTTGCCTCAGTTACACTCCTCTGGCAATTTGTCATTTTAAAATGCAGGATGGCTGCAAAAAGCCACTGTGTCAGCTGCTACGAGCATATGGAGAAATGCTGGCAGCACAGCTTGCTTGGTGTGAGGACTGTCAGTCTCATGGAACATGTGAAACAGGGTGTATGTATTCATGTGCAGTGAGTCTGATGTGTCTACACTTACCAGACTTGCTAGGACATTCTTGCTAGACTTTTTACTCATGAGTCTAATATGAGATACATCTGACTCTGCTTCCAGGCTTTTTTTCACGTCTGATAGTGTCATACTTTAAGGGATGGTCTTAAATTGTTTCACCATTAAGGCAGTGATTTTCTAGGTCTTTCAAAACTGATCAAAGAGTTTCTGATTCTGCAAGTTAAAAACTCATTCTGAAAAATGATGATCCTTTTCTGGAGAAAAGTCCCCCACTGCTGCTTGCTTTTATCTGTAATAGTGAGGCTTTGATTTTTCATGTTGACGCAATGATTGCAGGCTGAATCTGAAGATGGTTTGCTGCTGTACTGTGGAGAAAATGAACATGGTCGTGGTGATTTTATATCACTGGCAATTATTCGACGTAGCCTCCAGTTCAGGTAAAGCCTCCATCCTAAATCTGATGTAAAGAGAAGGGGCTGTTGCTGCCTCCTGGGACAGCTATAGGTGATGAATATCTCCAGTGTCTTTGACTTCTGCCCCATACAGTGCACCAAATGGACAGTGTAATTTCATTTAAGAGTTCTTCAATACTTTTTTTCCTCATCTTTCTTTAGTGTGTGAACATGTACCCTGTTGAGCTCTTTTATTCAGACCTCAGTGTAAAGGCAAAATGATCAGCTTTCTTTAAGGTATTTGTCTGAGGCTCTTATCTCTGTTACCAGAAATGCCAGTCAACCACTGTATTTGCTAAGGTGGTGGTATATTCATGGTATATTGAGTCAGTATTTTTGCTTCACAGAAAAAGGCTTGCAGATAATGTAGGAAAAATAAAGAATGTAATGCCAGCAAAGGGACAGGAAATTCATCTTATATGCCTTGTTTAGATGATACCTTGTTTGGGTTTTTTACATGAAGATGGAGAGTGTTTCTTGTAGTCTGATAGATATGAAGCAAGGGAAAGAGTATTTCTACATTTCCTTACTTGGGAGGGTGAGTTCTTTGAAAGTGGAGAATAACAAAGTGGGTCATGTGCTTTAGTTGTGTTTCTGTTCACCTGCACTGCATGACAGTCAGGGAAAATAGGACATTTTGTGCACTTTCAGCCCTCCTGGAGGTCTTCCTGTCAATCAGTGCTGAGTTTCAAATAGACTAGCAGAGTTATTAATGTAGCACTGCTTTTCAGGGAGCTAGAAAAATTCCCAGGAGAAATTACTGTGATAGCAGGAACTCAGATTATAATACCCTCCATATTGAAACAGTTTCAGTTGTTGGCAAGCTTAGCAATGCACTTGGTATGGACAGAGAATGCAAAATCTTCTCCAAGTTAGAAAGACAGATAATGAAGTTTGAAACTTGGAGCAGATCTTATGTAGACTTTATGTATGATTTTTCTGTACTAATATGCACTGTGGAACAGAGAAGTTCCCGAGTGCAAAAAGAATATTTGGAGCCTAAAACCAAGTTTTGGTTATTTGTTTAATGTAAGATTATCACTGGTTAATGTAAGATTATCACCTCACTGTCTCTGTCTCATGCTCCCAGGTTCAACTGTGGCACAGGAGTTGGAGTCATAACAAGTGAAAACAAAATCAAGTTGGGGAACTGGCACAGTGTCACATTGTTCAGAGATGGGGTGAATGGCTGGCTCAGGATGGACAGCAATGCTCCAGTGACAGGAAAATCTCAGGTTGGTAATCCTGCCCCTGTGGCTCAATATTGAGGTCTCTCAAGGTTATGATGATGTTTCTATTCATGCCACCAGAAGCCTGATCAGATTTAAAAGGTACAGCTTTATTTATTGGTGTTAGGACATTTGGTGAATTGGGATCAGAGTACAGATTACTCTTCCGAATAGAAAATCTAGAAATCACAGAGATAACTATCTCAGGGCTGAGTCCCTTTGCAATTTCCCTGTTGTGCTCCATGTTTGCTCTGCCACCCTTCTGCTACCCTATGCCAATCTCCAATACAGGCTACCAGAAGTTTACTAGATTTTACATCTCCTATCCCTGGTTGCTTTCTTTTTCAGGCCTCAGAGGGCTGCTCTGCTTCCTCAGACATAAAAATTAGATGCATATGTGTATATAAGTATATATTTATGTATAATATGCATATACCCACACAAGATTTATATACAGAGGTGTAATTACATGCATATTCTGGACAAAGATTTAAGCATAGTAGTGGAGATAGACATTCTGCCTTGACTTATATTAACATCAGCAAGTTCATACAAGGCTCACAAGATAAAATATAATACAGGAAGATACTTTGACTTGCTCATCTGTTGCTGGGCCGGAAAACAAAATTAAGGCACTACAAGAAAAGGCAATTTCACATTGTTTCAGATGTCTTTCCTTTGATAGCCACTATTAACATGCCATCCCTAGCCCTGAAAGAAAGCAGCTTCAGATGTCTTATTATTTTCCACTTTCATGTGCAGGCACTGAAGGGAAAAATTGCAGTGCATTGAGTTCTCATCAGCTGGAAATGACAGAGGAAAGAATTTCAGTGTGTCCTGTGTTGCTGTTACCAATGCTGTGAGGCCATGAAAGGGCAGATGTGAATCAGGGGAGATATGTACAGTTTCTGCAGTGTACTGTGCAAGTGAACACCTGCAGACTCAATAACCTCAACTTACTTAGACTGGCAAGATACAGGCTGTGGTGATAGAATTTGTTGTTATAAATGCTATGAGGGCAGGGGTGAAAAATCTTGAAAGATTTTAGGCTAGAGGTCAGTGCTGTCAAAAGCACAGGTTGGTAAAAACTGGCCCTGAATAGCTGAGAATTTGGAATGTTTTCTTCTAAAGGTCTATGGGTTTTGAAAGAACTGTTGAGTAGGAGACAAAAGTCATATTTTTACCAATTTGTGGAAGGAATTCTGACTCAACTACTGTTGGCCACACTAGCATGAAGTTTGGGTAAACTAATGGTTAAAAAGGTTCTGTTGGTTTTTGATATTTTTTCTTCTTTCCTGTGCACTATAGCAATTTTAGTAAACTTATATAGGTAGGTTTCTATAGATTTGTTAAAGAGGTGGGCAGTACATTTAGCAATGGCAAAGTGAGCAGAACCCAGCTGAAGTTGTGATTTTACTGGCTTTTGTCTTTCCTTTGTTTTTTACCTTTTTCTTGTCATTTCATTATTATTCAATACTGAACACTTGTGGGGTTCTTTTCAAAAGACAATATCTCATTGGTTTGTCCCTCAGGGCTTATGGTTTAGAAGACAATTTTTGTCAAAAGGACAGGAAGAAATTGCAGCAAAAGACAGACCATGCTTTCTCCTCAAAACAGTGACTTTTAATCTTTTTTATTATGCTTTTAGTAGTTCATGTTATCCTGATGGGATGCAGGTGAAAATTCTTGATGGTGAACTGATTTGCGGAATGACTGATGGGAAGGAATTACCAATGAACAACCTATATATTCCCTGACGCATTTCTTCATGGAGGAGGAAAATTGATTGTAAGCCACTGTGGCTTAATGAGTTCTCCTGTGTTGTACCTGTTACACAGCATGCTGTGCTCTGCTCTCCCTTCAGGGCCAGTACAGCAAAATCACGTTCCAGACTCCCTTCTACGTTGGCGGCGCTCCCAGCGTGTACTGGCTGGTCAGGGCCACCGGCACCAACCGCGGGTTCCAGGGCTGCGTCCAGTCACTGAGCATCAATGGAAAGATGATTGATATGAGACCCTGGCCGCTAGGGAAAGCTCTCAGTGGTGCTGACGTTGGTGAGTGTAATGCTGTGGGGTCTTTATTCAGTGACTAACCCTGGGATGCTTTTTATCCTGCTGGAACAAATTGAGCAATGGTCCAGGTTTGAGAGGTGGAAGGCACAGTGTCTGTTTTCGGCCTGGTTTTCCTCTGTTCCTTTGCACATTGCTCTTACTGGGTCTGTAGTAGGACAGTTCATCACACTGCACAAGCAAGCCCTTTGTGGACACACTTACTGTGCACAATAAATAGTAAACCCATTTTCGTGAGTGAACAGTAAGATCTGTGTTGCAGATACCATTACAACTGTGCCAGGATTTCTGCCATCATCTCTCAGGGCATCTCTTTGTGCCCCTGACTGACACAGTCATGTCATCAGAAATCAATAGTATGTATGCTGAGCCTGCATTTGAAACAATATGGTCCCAGCAAAATGCATTTTGCCTAAAGACATCATTATGCTTGTCCAAAGTAATACATGGATCTCTCAGACCCACAGCAATCCTGTGGATGTTACAGAGGGCTTTCTGTGTTATGCCCAACCACTGCTGAAGCATATAGGCTTTCCTATATACCAGCCTTTGTTTTGCTATCCAGAGTCATGGTATGATTTAAAAATAGCTTGGAATAAATACTTCCAGCGGGTTTATGAAGTATTATTATAACATTATTTTCCCTTTACAGAGAAAAAGATGGAGAAGTAGGGAAGCTAATTAACTAGTCCTGTCTTATTTATTCATCTGTTTCATCCATTTAATGGGCACTTAAAAACAGACAGGGCAACAAAATCCTTTTTTTTAATGATTTCCCTTTCTAAACAGCATAAGAGTAAATCAAGACAGAAGGCAAGCAGTAACAGCAAGAAGTGGATTCCATACCACTGAACTCTCCCTTCCTGCTTCAGCCACAAAGTCGTCTTTCTTCTCTTCTGTAGCTGTGCGTTTGACATCCTAAGAAGGAAATGATTTATGAGAAATGTCTTAACAATTGCTCTGTATTCTCTAGATAACATGGCTAAACTTCTGTGCAATATAGGGGTAGAACAGACTGGCCCAAGAAAGAGTAGCTGAAAAGAGTAAGGTTTTGGAAGCAAAGTCTAATTTCACGATAGAGTGAGAATCTATGGAATTTAGACAGATGAAAGCCCTGCTGAACTACTCTAGCCCTAATCTCTATTGCCTTTTGGGATGAAGCTAGCTTCATTCCCATCCATGAATGCTTCACATACTACTGCATTAACAATCAACATCAATGAAAATAAATGCTGTGCTCTGCCATGTGTGACTCAAAACTGACTGATAAAGCCTTACTGTCCTTGTGTGACTGCACACATTTATATGGAACTGTACCAGAAGAGACTTGCAAACAATAGGTCATGTAAGTATAGCTTAAAATATAAAAATTGCAAGTAAACTCTGCTAGGGTTTAGGAATGACTTTTGCTGGTCAGTAACTTGGAAATCTTTTTATGTTGGCACAGTATATAAATCAGGAGTGCAGTGCTACATGGATCACAGAACTGAGGGTGGGGAGGAAAGGGGTCTGTCCATCTCTGTTCTCCCTCTTCTGGCTACAGCAGAGACTGTCCCACTGGACAGTCACTGAACTGTGACCTGAGGCACCAACAGAGGAGGCACTGCTTGTGGTTTGGAGTGGGCATGGCAGGACCCAGCACTCCTGCTGCAGTTTCCCTCCTTCTTCGTCTGCCATTGTGGCCAAGCATATACAGCCACCACACACATGGTTTGCCTCCACAGTATAGTGACTTGTGCTGGCCCAAAGGCTGTGAAAAGTCACTGGGACATTGGCAGAGCAGCCTGTCCTCAAATACCAAGCAGCAAAGATGAGGATTGTTTTGTTATCTGTTTGTGCCTTCACACCTCATGCATAGAGATCCTTGTTTACACATCTTGGCTCTGTTTCCTTGCCTGTAAAATAGCACTAGTGCTATTCTGTCAGTGTTACAATAATTGGTGAGTATATGAGGAATCTGAGGGACAAGATATCTGTCCTGCCTTGGTTTGCTTGTGACCATTACAGTGCAGACCAGAAGGGCAAAACATAGCTCGTTGAGCTCTGCCAGAACCCCTGATCCTGTGGCTGGGTATGGGGCAGATGTGACTGTCCCCTTCCATGGAGAAGAGCATTTTTTCCCTTCTGGGGACATACATGTTTTGTCTGTTCTCCTCAGGTTAGCCTTGGAGTCCTGTGTCATGGCTGCTGTACTCAGTCCTTCCCTCCATGCAATGAAAAGTGGGATCAGTAGGAGATTTGTAGATGTGCAATGCAAGACAGTCTGGCAGGGAGTTGTACCAGGTGACCCGCAAGTTGTTACTGCTTCTGCCCTGAGTTAGTTGGAAAAGGATGTTTTCCACTGCAGAGAGCAAAGTGATTGGGATGGACCAGCACATTAGTCATTTATATCTGCATATTTGTTTGTGGTTTTGTTTCTGGCTTTGGGATGGGAATTCAAACTGTAAATCTGGTGCTGTATGAAAACTTGAAATCCAAGTGCTGCGTTCAAACAAAACAGAAAGGACATATCCCCTTCTTGCAATAGTTTTACAAGACATCTCTTAATCACCTCAAATTGCAAAACTGTTCTCCAGTGTTTATTGTCAGAGCTGCCTCATGAACGCTGCCTTTGTCATCTCAGAGGTGATACTTCACTGGGCCTCAAAATAAATGTGTCATTCTTAGTTTTCCATAAAACACTAAGTTCGTCCACATGGTGTGCTTACCATTGTACACCACAAAAGTCTTACTTGGTTTTTCTTAATATATACAGTTTGTTACCATTGACAAGGAGAGGGTTATTTGATCAGATACTGAAGGAGAAAATAAATTTAACAAGAACTTCAAACAGATGTACATTTGATGATTGCCTAGTCTGACTTTATAAATACCAGTTTTAAGAAGCAAATGAGAATTTATTTGTTCTACAATAACATGAGCTAAAATCCAGAAGGAGGAAATAACCTCCTTGTTATTTAAGTTGATATGCCAGCATAGTACAGATGCTTCCTAAAAAGCCCATATGCTGATGTTATGGATCCCTTTTAATGTGGACAAGAGGGTTGACAATCTCATTTTGGTTAATAAGATTAGTTAATGATGATTAACACCTCCCATGCTCAGCATGGCATGAATTTACAGTGAACAAAGAAGCACTTAAGATAATTGAAATTAAGCAAGGTGTGGTGCTTGTAAACAATTTAGAGAAATTTGTATCTGAGGAGAAAATAGATATGATGAATAAGTAATCCAGGGAATAACTGAAAGTAACGTCTATCATGGTTTGCTTTGTAAGAACTACTTTTTGCCATTTATAAGGTCTCTTACTGGTCTGATATTTAAAAAAAAATACTAATAATCATGTTCCTTCTCTAAATTGCACACCATTTGACAAATTGGGAAAGAATCTATGCAGAAGAGCAAATTCTCTTGGTTAGTAGCAGGGATCAACAGCCAAATAAATATTTGATAAAATTCTCCAATAAATTGATGTTCTGACTCCTGTGTTTAGGTGAGTGTAGCAGTGGCATCTGTGATGAGGCAGCCTGCATCAACAGTGGCACCTGTACTGCAAGCAAAGCAGATTCTTACATTTGCCTTTGCCCTCTTGGATTTAAAGGCCATCACTGTGAGGAAGGTGAGTGGATGCTGGGATGCCTCTATTTCTTTGTGTGTGTTTTTTAGTGTTCAATGTGTTTTCCACTTACAGACACCCATGGAGGTCTCACACTGTTACACTCAGAAGAGAATACTTGTTCATCTTTTTACAGACACATATTGAAACCCTTCCTTTACTGTTTTGAAGCTACATCCAGCTCCTACATAATCTGCAATTCCCAAACCTCTTTGCTTATTTCAACTAACTGTACTTAAGCATCTTGAAATTCCTATTCAGAAGTTAAAATTATGTACCACTCCACAGCTGTACATTATTTCTAAAACATACCCACCTTTCTCCTAAAACCATTGTCATTTGTGTATTTTGAAATGTAAAGGACATAACGTCAATTTCCTGCTAATATCAGAGATACAAGTACTAAAATACATGGGGCATTATTTTCTATGCTGTAGAACTCCGCATGCCACCACCCACTGTGTGCATGCTTACTGTTTTGAAAAGCACTATTATGAATCACTAAAGAAAAGGTATGCAGTGCTTTACAGTACAAATACATCCCTGGAAAAGGAAGGGATTAAATAATATTGGTAGTATTAAAAAATATTTTTAATTTAGATGAAAAAAAATCAGGTTGTTTTGCTAAGCATTAGCTTAAATACTTAACGCAAAGAACAGACACAGGTTGGTAAGATTCAATCCTTTATGTCTGAGCCTCAAGTGACCTGTTTGTGATTTCTGGATTTCCAGCACTCACCTTGGCCATACCTCAGTTCAACGAATCCTTAAGATCATTTGCCAGCACACCCTGGCCCTTGGAACCGCAGAATTACCTTTCCTTCATGGAGTTTGAGCTGACATTTCGTCCAGATTTAGAGACTGGTGTCCTTTTGTACAGCTACGACACAGACAGCAAGGACTTCCTTTCCATTAACATGATGGCTGGCTACGTGGAATTCAGGTTCGACTGTGGCTCAGGAACAGCTGTTATCAGGTAAATGGTATTGCTTGTGTTTCCTTCCCAACAGTGCCACCACTGATCCAGGAGAGGAGTGGACTGGAAAGAGTCACAGCCTGTGGTGGGGTGTGCAAGCCCGTTGGTCTCTAGTTCCTGCTTCTAAGGAAGCACAGAAACACTAAAATTTTCATAAAGACAAGATTTTCTTCCTACATCAGTTTATGTCTCAAAGCTTTGTGCTTTGTCTTATTGCAGATGATACATTTGTGTCTGTATGGAATTGCACTAATTCCCTTCTTGTCCCCATGACACTGCATCTATTTTATGTGTATACTTTCTAGCCACAAGACTTCACAATACTGGCACTTGTGCGAGCATCCTCCTTTCTGGTTTCCAGTTCCAAGCAGGAGTGCCAGGCTGGAGGTGGCACAAAAAGATACACCTCCAGGTCCTTCCACTCCTCACAGTGCTGCTTTTTGAGGGGCCTGAGGCTAGTTTCCAGTTTGTACAACATAAACTGCCTAAAACATAAATATATAGTTTAAACTAGTCACCAAGGTTTCCAGACAGACCTTCTGCAAGTGACTCATTGCATCCTAAAATTAATGTCTAGGAGGACAGAAGCAATGAACTGCCTCAGAAACACTGCTCTCTCTCCCTGTGTAACTGAGTGCTCAGTCGCTGGGCAACTCTTCCTGGGCTTTCTGAAAAGGCACTGGGCTGAACAGATGTACTCAGTATATTGGATATGGCCCAAGAGGCTGCCAGTTTGACTAGACTGATCTGATATTTAGAAATGATCCATATAAAGCTTATGCAAAATGTGTACACTGTCTGCAAGTCTTGCGTACCAACAATTCCTGTGGATGGGCAAGGAATTTTGACTATACTGTGATTAGGGAAAATGTACTGATTTTACACTGAATCAGGGCTCAAGCAAACAAACTCATTCAGTTTTGCAGACAAAATGAGATATGAAATTTCAAGGGAGCAAATGCAAAATAATGCACAAGCCTAACAATGCACAGCTGTGGAAAAACAATTAGTTGTCAGACAGAGAAGGATCCTGGAGTCATCATGGATAGTTTTGTGGGAGCAACAGCAAACTGTTTAGAGACAAATACAGAAACCTAAGTCCAATGCAGAGAATTATTAGGAATGGAATTAGGAAGAATGTCTCTGCTGAAGCTTACAATGTACCCTGTCTTGAAAACTTGATGCTATTCTGGTCACATAATTTCAAAAGAATTTAGCAAAATCAAAAAGGAAGAGTGGTTTTGACATCCAGGAGAGGGAATGAAACATCTTCCACAAAGCTTTTACACAGCAGGACCTTTCAGTATGGAAAATAAAGAGTTTGGTGGAAGTATGATAGAGGTTTTTAAATAATGAATTGCATGGAGGTTAATGAGTATTCTGTATTTTTTCAATATGCAAAAATAATAAGAAACCAAAGAAAACAAGACTTTTTTTCTTTTAGAGGAATACATAAATAAGTTGTGGAAACTAATTGTCACAGCAAGTTACAGATGCCAAAACTATAAATAGGTTAAAAAAAATTGGACACTTTTGAAGAAAGCTCCATTGAGGGAGATCAAACACAATTGTACGGATGCAGCCTCTGACTCAGGAAATTGCTAAATTACAAGTTGCCAGAAGCTGGGAGGATATATCAAAGGAAGAATCACTTCATACTTGCCCTATTCTATTCTCTTGCTGAAAAGTAGCAGAAATAGCTAATTTTGGAGACCTTTTCTGCAACTTGGAATAGCCTTTCTTACAACAGCCTTCAATCTTTACTGATTGCAGCCTTCTATTTCCTGTTACTGGCAACCATAAAATATTAAGTCGAATTTTCTTTTTCTTCTGAGAATATTGTAGCACTCAAAACACCTTGTACTAAAGTTTAACTGATATGTAGGGTTATAAAATGTAGAGAGAGCCACAGGCATATGCCTGGGAGTAGAAACTGCCCCTTGCTGTTGGAAAGCAGAACAGCAAGCTGGATTCCAGCTACTACCAGAGCTACATGCACTGGAGGAAAAGAGTGTGCTGAGATAGCTGAGTAATGGGTGAGAGTCAGGAAACCATCAGGATCCATTGAAAGTTGTCAGGCTGTCCTGTTAGCTCTTTATTCTAGACAAAATGTGCAACTCACACCCTGTCATCAGCTCTGTCTGCGATTAAATAATACAAATAGATTCCGTGGTTTTCATGCCTGCCCGGACAATGTCCTCTTAAAAGTCTGTCCTAATCATACTGCTTCATACCCACCCTTTAACAGGGGTATAGTATAGCTCTGGTCATCCTGATACCTCTGCCATAGGACCACCAGGTTGTTAGATATTATAATATAATCAGAACACAGCCATAATAACTTTTTGATTAGGATGAGGCACGCTGATTTGTGCATGTCAGCAGCAGCAGTAGGAGAGCTCATGCCGGTGAGGGTTGTTATTTCCTGCTGTATCCCAGGCTGGAAGCAGCACAGTGTGCTCTGGGGGCTCCACAGGGAGAAGGGATGCTGAGTGGGTGGCCAGATGCAGAACCTGAGCACTGAAATGTCTCAGATGAGAAGCTGTTGGTATTTCCCTTGACCAAGCATTTACACAATCAAGATCTTCATGGTCTGGTGTATTTTTTAAGCTTTGGTTTACATGGGAAAAACTAACCTCACAGTGCATGAAGGGCCAGGAGTGTTCAAACGCCAAAAGAAATTGTTACCAAACTCATGCTGGTTTCAAAAAGTCCATGATCCCAAGATAGAACTTGCAGCTCTGAAGTGATGATTCTGCAAGGCTTAATCATCTCTGATTGTAATCAAATCTAGCAGAGCAGGAGGGTTAGAATGATGATGACCTAAGCAGCAGAGGAGACAATGTTTGTATTGCCACCTACCATGTAGCCAAACCTATCTGGTTCCTTTATATGTATACATTGATTTCTTCAAGGTGATTAGATTTCCTTAGCTATTTATTTACCCAAGATAGTTAAACCCTAAATGGTGCTACATAAGGAGGACAAATGACTGGCATTGCTTGATCATGTTTTTAGTTGAGGTTTTCTGAACCAAGTGTCATGCGGAAGTGTCAAATAATATTGCCAGCATCATCAAAATAGATAAAAATGAGCCTGAAGAACATTTGAAGGATTGAAAAAAACATGTCAGAAGGATTTCAAAACTGATGTTGATCGTTAAGAAAAAAAAACATATTATTTCCACAATTTAAAAATTATATAAGCTTTTAAATCAACATTTGAATCACTATTGACTCACTATTTCAAAGCACATTTTTTTCCATTTCTTTTTATTTCAAAATGTGTTGTTTTTGTTTGGTTTTTTTAAATGTAAGTATTCTGAAAATACAAAACATTATTTCATCCCCAGAAATTGTGTATTTTGCCACTGAAGCTAGGAAGTATTGGGGTCCTAGATAACGGTTCTGACTTTTCCAGCTTGGCTGGTAAATCAAACACAACATTCCAGTTCTCCTGGAGGAAAGGCTGTAGCATCTCATTTAGACATAAAATGCTTTAACCAGTGTCGTAAAATGACGTTTGAAAACAAGATACAAAGATCTATAGTACTTGTGAAGGGGAATGTGGTTTTGCCCTTCATACAGGCTGCTATTCATATTAGTGCTGTGCCAGTAAAGACTGTAAGAACTCTTTAAAAATGCTTCCTTTGAGGCTGGTGAATACTTTGCACAACTGGGGATTATTGTTCCTAGCCAAGATCTCATTGCATCATTAGGATAATTTTTAAATTACTTCCCTTTTATGTACAAAATCCGGGCTGCACGTGTGTGTCTGTGTAGATGTCAATGTAACAGGATGCATAAATAGAACTGATAAGCCAACACAAAGTAGTTTTGTTTTAAAAGAGGATGAAGAATGTGAGGCTAGACCAACCATTAAGTGGGAAGCTTGTAGTGGGAGGATGTACAGCTGAGACAAAAATGCATTTTTACGTGTTATAAATGACTGAGCAGAAAAACTAACAGAGAAGTAGCTAAAGTGTGTGCTGGTGATAGCATTTTGTTTATAAATAAAACTAGAGTGCTTGTTATTTGCCCTAGAAATATGGACTTTGCTGATGGGGCTTAGAAGATTGTTACTTCCTTATAAGGGAAGAATCACAGCAGCTGATACTTATTTTTTATTTAGAAAATCATCCCAGAGGACTTGACTTTTTAACATTACAGAGTATCAGAAAGGCACAGTGTTACACGCTTGAAAAATTTTCTTGCCCTTAAAACAGGAGTGAAGAACCTGTCAGTCTGGGTCAGTGGCATGAATTGCGAGTGTCTCGCACGGCAAAGAATGGTATCCTACAAGTGGACAAACAGAAGCCAGTGGAAGGGATGGCAGAGGTGAGCTTATGTCCTGAATGCAGCTGTTGGACTGTAAAGTGACTGCATGGTAGACTGCACAGCCTGCTCTCAAAGCTCTTACTAGCTTAAAACAGTATTAAAACATTAGGGCAACGTTTTCTTAAGCCCAGAGTTGGGAACTTGTGCATAAGGTCTTCCCTCTGAGGACAAGGAAAGGGCCCATAAAGACAGGGATCCTACTGGAATCTGACTGTACCTGCTCCTGGCATGTAACTGGACTCACATTTTTGTGACTGGCTAATATATCTTCGTGAGGTTCTTTTGTTGGTACTTGTTGTGGCTAAGCCTTTTGAGCAATATGTGCACTATGAGAAGTGTAATTTGGAGAAATAGCATACTGAAAACTATGTGGCCAGTCTTTTTTTGCCTCTTTCTGAATATTGTCCTGAAAAGGTAGGACTGAAGAGAATTGTTTCTTTGTCTTCCTGCAGAGGTAATTTGTAGGCCAGAGTAAGGGCTGGAGCAATTAGACAGTTGATGACTGCTTTTTGTTCTTCACTCACCAAGTCATCATGGTGAGTCAAAGTTACAATAAAGCGAAATTGCACTTGTACCAAGCAGGATATTCACTCTAAGCACTCAAATGCACACACAGAGGTACATTTTCTATCTTGATAAAAGCTGAGGCTAGACCTGCTTAGAAAATGTCTTTTACTTGGTGGAGAGTGCAGGAAAAAAAATAGACTGCAGATCCCATAGAAGAAAAATCCCATAGCAGAAAAATCCCATAGAAGAAAAATCCCATAGCAGAAAAATCTCATAGGAGAAAAATCCCATAGCAGGCTTTTTGGCAAACTGGGAAACTTTTATCAAAACTTTGACTTCTCTTCAAAAATTTGAATAAATCTAAATTCCATTTGTCTGTCAGGGTAAAAATTGAGTGAGAAACATTTGACTGGAGCACTCAAGAATTCTTTAGATAGATGGGTTAAGTTGAACATTCACATTGTTTTTCTTTAAGTGCTGCAGTGCAGTGCTCCAGGAGGAGGGTGGCTGGGAGCTACCAGTCATGAAAGCACAGAAGCTTCTACAGGACTGGAGTTACACAGTTATTCTGTCTTTAGCTGTTAAATGTCTTTCAGTTTGCTCCAGAACCCTGAATATTCCCATCAGATTTCCTGAGCAACTGCTTCTGGTAACTGATGCAAACTCAATGTTTCTTTCATTTAGCCCCATAACTTACAGTAGGTTATCTCGTAGACATTGGAAATACTGAATGAGTCTCTATTGCATGAATTTTGCTTCATTTTAGCTTTAAGAACCTAATTCTGGTTATAGATTTACATGAGTGTACCTCAAGTCTTTTCAAATAAAGCTAGATGTGCAGTCAGAAAACATGAGTCAGTTTCCTCTTTTCTTTCTTTCTTTCTTTCTTTCTTGCTTTCTTGCTTTCTTGCTTTCTTGCTTTCTTGCGTTCTTTCTTTCTTTCTTTCTTTCTTGCATTCTTTCTTTCTGTCTTTTTGTCTTTCTGTCTTTCTTTCTTGCCATTTTGAAATACTTGAGTTTTCAGCTACATTTCAGCTACTGTCTGGCATAGTGTAAAGTTAGTCAAGCGTGTTCTACAATGGCTTTCTTGATTGTACAAAGTAGAGGTATTGAAATAAGCTATAACATCTAATGTAGGATTATCACAACTCATGTAGGCTAATCTGAAGATACAAGCATAGTTCCAGCTACTCTAATAAAATGTTCTTCTATGTTTCTTGCAGGGGGCTTTTACACAGATTAAATGCAGCTCTGAAATATTTATTGGTGGAGTCCCTAATTATGATGATGTGAAGAAGAACTCTGGGATCCTCAGACCCTTCAGTGGGAGCATCCAGAAGGTGTGTGCCCAGAGAAACACACTGTGGGCATTTATTTTTCACTGCATCCAGTGCATGCTTTTTGTGCAAAAGTGCCCTTATTTGACTGACAATAGTCAAAAGAATCAAGGATTTCACCTCAGGAGCCCACCATGAAGCGGTTAAGTGATTATTTCACAGTGAAAAGTCTACCTAGTATTTTCTTACACCACCATGGAGATGCATACCGCTTTCCCCTCTTACAATTTTATATGGGGCACACAAATGGAGAGAGGAAATATTTTGTATTGTTGGCACACATTAGTGATGATGTTCCCATGTGATTAGCTGAGCACGAGTGCAATTCATATCAGGCCTAGTAAATAAGCAAATGAAAGTGCAAACTAAACTAACATTTTTCTTTATAAACTTACTTAAAATAACTTGGATTAAGTTAGAAGGTTGGCCCTGAATCCTCACAGTTTTCGAGGAGTGAATTATTGCATCAGGTTAATTCAAGGAAATAACAAATAAAACCAAATTTTTAAGAATAATTTTTATTAAAAAAATTAAAACTCAGTAGTTAAAATTGCGCTGTGACAGAAAAATAATTGTAGTTCAGTGTGAATGGTTTTCTCACTCGGTTTGACATTTTTTACTCTCTTTGCCATCTGCCCAGCAGAAAACATGAAGTTCAGGAAAACTAGGGGAGTGAGTAATAGTGATGGGAACAGATCAGACCCATGAACATCATTGGGAAGGTAGACTTGACTAAATACAATGTACTTTGGGGTGCAAGATAGAGAGCCTAGAGCAATTAACACAGGTTACAATTACAAGGTGAGGGGTTGTACACTTGAGTAAAGGCACTGATAAGGATTGGAAAATTTGGAGTGTGGGCCCTTATCTCTGTGATGTATTAGTAAGGTGGATTTTTCTCCTCACAGGCATGAATGGGATGTCAAGAAAAAGTACTGCCTGCCTTTTGGGCACTGGGAATGTTTAGTTGTCTGCTTTACACATAGTAGGATTTTGGAAAACTATACAGAAACAGAGCTGCAAACATCACCAAGTCCTGGAAAATATGCAGTGTATTGAAAGACCTAAGATCATAGTATGTTTAATTTAGTCAGATAAGGCTGAGAAGCAACTTTGTTGTGGTCTTCTAGTTCCTAGATGAGGATGAGATTTCTTTGGATACATGGTGCTGGAATTCTGCAGAAAGAGGCATGATGAGAAAAAATGGCTAGAAGCTGGAATATAAGTTTAAAACTAGAAACAAAAGACAGGTTTTTATATGCAGAGGCTTGAACCTCTGGAACAATGCAGCCAAAATATAGAAAGAAGCTGAAAACATAATGGAACCTTCCCTTGTCCATTATATGACAGGACTGGATGTTTTTTCTGCTGCTAGGGTTGTTTTTTTCTGCTGCTAGGGTTGTGTAGTGCTGCTAGGGTTGTAGTGCTCTTCTCTGGGTAGGATCTCCTAAGGTGCATTGTCTGAATTATGTAGGAGTCAGAGAAAGCATTTTTTTTCTCATTTCTGGCCTTAAAATCTATTGTTTCTTAAGATGTACTTATTTTGATGTAGCTGTGATCAGAAGCTGTGCTTGCATGCAATCTCTCTTACCGAGATATCAGCTGAGATTATTCAAATGTTGCTTTATTTTGGAGAACATATGCTGCTGACATATTGGAAAAATCCCAGCATTTAGCAGTTCTCTTCCATTTATATACAAACAGTTTTGTGAAGTCATTATTTATGTTTTTCATTCATCTTAACTCTAGCTTCTTTCAGGCAAGATGAGATACTAGAAAGCAATAGAAAATGTGAAAAAAACAAACTGTTCTGCTTAGTATTTCTGTTGTTAACACTCATCTCCTGGGGGGGTTTTCTGATCTCAGAAATGCTTTTCCTCAGCAGCATTCATCTAATTTTACTATCCCAGCTCACAGTTTGGCTACAAAGCATTGCACCAGTGATCAGGTACAGGCCTGGTAAATTCCACACAGCTTCACCCCTTACAGGGGCTGCCTAAGGCTGTTTCACAATACACAAAAGAGATTAATCTCCAGTGGGTCCGGAGAAGCAAAAGTATGAGTTGGACCTCTGCTACTGAAAAACACACAACAATAGGATTTGGGGCAAGATTTGAGAGTTGCATTTCTCTGAAGTCTTTCAGAGGAATCTTCTAACTAACAGTAGGATACTCTGATGTTCAAAGTTTTTAGAGTGTGTTCTCATGATTTATTTTTTTTCTTTTATATTTTTTTTAACACATAGATTATCTTGAATGACCGGACAATTGATGTGAAACAGGATTTCACTTTTGGAATCAACCTAGCAAATGCTGCTCACCCCTGTGTGACCTCACCATGTGCAAATGGAGGCACCTGTGTTCCCAAGAAGGACAGCTACGAATGTGACTGTCCCCTGGGCTTTGATGGGCAACATTGCCAAAAAGGTAACAATGGCTGGATATTAACCCAGGGATCCGGAGCTGGTCACAAAAGTAAAGAATATTTAACACCTACAACTGCTGCTGTACACATGCCTTTAAATAGAAACCCTGGAGGCCAGAGCTTCCTTTTCATCTGTGCACTTTCCATGAATCTAGAGAAGAATTTGTTTTGTTATTTAGGAATGCGGTAACTGTTATCCCAGCACAGGGCTAGGATCCATAGAGAGCAGCCTGGTATCTAGTTGCTTGTGGTGAGCAATACTGGACACTAACACTTCATACACGTCCCTAATTGTTCAGTGCTGTGTGAAGGGGAAATTCCTGCCAGGGTCCTCCAGCCAGCAGTTATGTTACATCCTGAAGCATGAGCACAGATAACCCTTGTAATTTTATCCCCTGCACAGCTGAGAGCAAACGCTGTTCTCACGCACAGAAAGGTCTGCTCCTGTTTTAGACTCTGACTACTCTGATGGAGATTCCACCATCTGCAGAGATCCTGCCTTGGTGGGGTGAAGGAGACCATCAAGGAGTAAAACTCATAGACGTGCACTTCACTCTCTTTTCTTCAGAGCCACTGTAATAGTTCAAACCTTAGAATCAGGAAAGGGATAAGATTTCAAGTGTTTAAAAAGTGTGCGTTGGGTTATTCCACTAGATGGAGTCATTTCGCTTCTGTCGAGCTTGATCTTAAAAAATTCCTGAGGGAAGGTTTTGTAATGTAACAGTAAACTTGGCTTGAAAGAACTGGCTGACATTATTGTCTTCACCCACTGCTTCATTTCTCACAGTCATGAACTTCAAAGTTAAATGTAGTGGTTTTGGTTAAATTGTGATGAATAAATTGGCCTTTTCTTCAAAACAGACAATATCTTTGAACAAAAGCATCATATTAAAATGCAATGCAAGAAACCCCTTTGCTTACGTTGTTGTGGTCTAACCAAGAGTTGAAACAACGTAATTTACCCTGGCTTTTTTTGTAGGGAGGCAGAACTGAGTTTTCTGACTTTTTAGGTATGTGTAGGGTGCTAAATTCCTGACTTCAAGATGGTATCTGCAGCTGTATGGACACATTTCCAAGGGAAATCAGTCAAGGGAATGCTTTGTAGCCTGGGTGAGTGACTACCTGCCTATTTGGTGTGCAGTGCTGTGGCCACAGCTCCTCACCTGTGCTCAGCTCCTGGTCTGTGCTGAGCCCAGGGAGCAGTGTCTGAGTTCATGGTACCAGCAGTGGGGCCACTTGGCTGGCATGTCCTCCTTCTTGTCATTCAGTGGATGTCCAGGCTTTCAGAGACACTCTGAGGCACCTTTTGCCTGTGACTTAGCCAGATCCTGGGTGCTACCTCCTATGTGAATCCCGTCTTTATTCATTTTTGACAGTGTCCAAAAGCACGAACACCCTGGCTCCTGCTACCTCTGGCTCCTGTTCAGGTGCAGCTCAACCTCCGTGCACTTTGCAGCCTCAGCTCCCACCAGAAACTGAAGGCTTTCTGATAGATGTGCAGAGAGCATGGAAGTTGCTCCTGAGCCTCAGTCCAGGATACCTGAAACAGACTCCTCAAAATAATCCTTAGCAATGGCTCTGTTGGGTGTAGACGTGGTTAGGATGAGATGCACATCCGTGTCTGCTTCTGTTTCACAACAGGGTTTTGGTTAGTGCACTCAGGTGTGTGAGGTGAAGGCACTGTCTCCATCCTTCCTGGTGGTAGGCTGCTGTAAAAAACCCTAAAAGGCAAAGTGTTTTTGAGGGAGTGCACCTCATTCTTCAAAATTACACACACCTTTAAAAACTCAAGTAATGCTGGTATGGAGTATATGAGATATTGATTCATATTTTAATGGATCATTAGCTGAAGATTCAATGGAGTTTTTGCTGGCATTGCTAGATTTTATATCTTCTGACCAGGCTTGGGGAGTGCTAAAGGTATTTTTATACTTTAACTGTAAGATGGAATAGAACAGCAAACACTTGTTTTCCCTTGGCTAGAGCTGGTCCCTGAGTGAAACCTGGTGAGTCACTGAGATTTGAGAAGCAGGACTAGCAGAAGGATTTGCTGCTGGTCCTACCTGTCTGTGCCTTTGTGTGTTTTGAGCAGACAAATATAGATACTTGGAGCAAACCAATAATGAAAACAGTGCTACCTTCACAGGTGATTGTAGTCCCTTCTGCAAATAGTAGGTGGGAGATTACCCTTTTGCAGAAAAGTGGGCATGAAATTGGACTAAAGGAGATTTTTATGCTTTAGAATAATAAACTCAGAATGTTCTTGTTTTGTTTTGTGCTGGCTCACTGCAGAGTGTGGAAGTTACTGCCTAAACAGTAAGTACTGCAAATTATGTGAAAACTGCTCTGTCATTGTGTGTTTGCCTGGATGCTGGCTTTCCATTAAGCCTGAGAAGTTTCTGTCATTAAGACAAAATATTTTCTACGGTTATATAGTACTTCCTTAAACATCATGTTGTTGATATTTCAAACTGTATCCAAGCATTTGCCAAGCTCAGAAGGGTGGCTGTAGAGCAGAGGGGCCAGGCAGATGGCTAAGGGGCTTGTGGTGTGACTTCAGGCTGCCTTGCACTCCAGAGCTAAATCCTGCTTGTCATGAAAGCCTTGGTGCTCATCTGCTGAATCATGATGAGCAAAGAATGGAGGTGTTTAGGCCTAGATCTCCTTACTGGCCCTTCCAGTTGCAAGGATCCTGGCTGCATCAAGGGTACTGCTAAAATTTGCTTGTTTTTCTGCACTCCAGTGAAACAAATGAAGAGCAAGCAGAGATAAATGCCCGTTAAGGTCTCTAGAGGAAATCAGTGTACTCTGGCACAGGCAAGGGTTGTTTCATGACCTGGGCACCTTCTCCTACTGAAGGCAAGAGTGGTGTGGCTTGAGTGCAGAATGTGACGGGACAAGAGATCTTTTCCTGCTCTGCTATCATCGGAGGCTGTCCAGGGCAGAAGTGTCAGACCTGATGAGGAATGTTTGACCAGAGTCACACAACTTTTGCAATCTTTCAAAGATATTGGCAGGCTGCAGAATGGATATGGCCTGTGATGGTTTCTTAAGACACATTAGGCAGCTTTCCTGATTTCACTATGGATGAAAAAAGTCATTCCTCACTATCTAAAATTCTCAGTATTGGCATCTAGAGCTACATTTCATGTTACTGTTGCTGGCTGACAGACTACGCCAATTGTTGCATTATCTGTGTCACAGTGAGCTCTAAAAGCCCAGCCAGACCCTGTGTTGCATAAAGAAACAAGTATCCTTGCCCTGCAAGGCTTGAAATTTATATAGATGGGATTAGCTGTGGGTTGAAGGGATTATTCCTCAGTAAGAAAATAGGATGAAGGCATCTATTTTAAGTAATTTATACAACTGACTTGTATTAATGCAGCAGTCAATTATGGGAGGTCAGCAACAAACTGTAGGATGTTCACTCAAAAAGAAAAATCTGTTTGGGTTGGTGCTCATGGCCTAACGAAGGGCTCTGTATAACAGGGGTGTTCTGTGATTTATGTCACACCGCTGAGTTATTTTGCCAAAGTCTTCTCCGTGGGCAGCAGTGCACCAGCTGCAGTTCTGGCTGCAATGTTTGCCACTGTCCCAGCCATATACAATAGGGGTACCTGGGGCTGTCCATAGAGAAATGCTACATCAGGGGCACAGAAAACAAATCCCACGGCTGCACTGCACTGTTGAATACACCAAGGGGCTCCACAGCCTCTGCCATGCCATCTTTAGCTAGTCCCAGTTGTTTTCAATAGACCAAAGTAATCTGGGACTCTAGACTCTGTAACTCCTCCCTGGAGATAGCCTGGCCCCCACACTGCACCCCAGGGCTGGGCTCTGAGCTGGCAGCAGCCTCTCTGCACAGTCTTGTACACTGAAGGAGAAAATAAGGAGCTCATAGGTTGTCTGTGCTGCCTCTCAGCCTCCCATTGCAGGGTGAGTGGTCCCTAATGTTCTCTGCATATGGTGCTCTGTTAGCAGCTCTGGAGGAGTTTCTTGTACAAACGAAGGTGATTAATGCATAAGCTTTGGCAGGAGGGAGCGTTGAACCACATGGAGTATCAAGGAATGTGGAAATGGGGGTAAAGAGAAAATTTGCAATGTTTTCCCAATACTTCATAATTTTCTGCAATAACATTTGTGGTGGAGCAATACATTAGGCTCCTACATGGAGGCTGTAAGTAGAGGGATTGTCAGCCATTTAAGCTCCCTTAACTACTGCCCCTACATTAGGTAAAATCTGGCAATGTCTTTTTGCAAAGTAGTGTGGATTCAGCTATGTTCTGTGCCACTGGCAGGTATCTGCCACTGCAGGAGTAAATCAGTAAATCTTGTCTCTTTTTCCTTCCATTTCCAAGTCAGCTATTTGACACTCATCTTCATTTTTTGTGTTTACTTCTCAGCGATTACAGAAGCAATTGAAATCCCACAATTCATTGGTCGTAGTTATCTCACATATGATAATCCAGATATCCTGAAAAGGTAATGGACCTCCTAAGTGGACCTAAGTATTCTGTTTTCTTAAATGTTATAATGTTAGGAATCCTGTGTGGGAGAGTGTAGTATATTTACATGTTTTAAGCTTTATTTATAATATTTTTAACCATATTTCTGCCATATTTTTAAATTTCAGGGAAAATATATTTTAAGTGCCTATTTTGTGGCTTAGTTTGTTATATTTGAGCATCTTGCAGCCTGTCAAGAAATACCACGTGTATGTCTGGCATGGAGAGGGACTGGTTCTTCCCAGAGGGCAAAGAACATACATACAGAGCCTGTGTCTCAAAAGGGACTAAGGACCTTAACTCCTTTTTAATTTCTGCTTTAGCCTAACATTTAGATCCTCAAAGTTACTTTTTTGACTGTTCTGTAGCCTAGAACATCCCCGCATTCGAGGAAATGTTGGCTTGTTTCAACAAATTCCTCCATCCACCTTTATTTTAGCCACTGAGTGACAAAGGGCTCACCAGTGTCCTCACCTGCCATTTGGTACCTTTCACCTACTGGGACTTTCTGATCTGCACTTCTTATGCTTCTTCCACTTGGCTTCTGAGGGCATCACATCTACTGGGCATTCTCAAAATCTGCTTCTTGGGCTGGATTTCACACAATGCAAGAGGAGAATATTTATGTGGAATAATCTAACAGCTATTGTACTTGGGATCCTGGAGAGATGAGTTAAATTCCCCTACTTGGAAATGATGGAAATGGGGATGTGAACCAGAATCCTTCATAGATCAGCACACATGAGTTGCAGGACAGTAACCCACAGACCAATAGAGAAGAAATACTGCATCATCTTTTATGGTTTTTTTTTGAAAGAAGACTGGCACAACTTATTATTTTACTAAAATACAAAGTACTGATTTTGCTGCTATTTCCTTCTTCTACATTAAACAGGGTATCAGGAACAAGAACGAATGTGTTCATGAGGTTTAAAACCACAATGAAAGAAGGCCTTTTGATGTGGAGGGGAAACAGTCCTATGCGACCTAACAGTGATTTCATCTCTCTAGGCCTTCAGGAGGGAGCATTAATATTCAGGTAAACTTTCTCTCCCTTGTTGCTACAACTCATAGAGTGCACTTGTCCCTTGGCGCAGTGTGAGACACTCTCCTCCTCAAGGTTTTGTTTAATGATGGGTCCCATTTGCTGTCTGGGAAAGGATGTAAGTCGAAGAGGTAATGTGCGCAATATTTGCATCACTCCTCATTCCCAGTATTTCAAACATCAGGGCTTTATTGTGACTTTTTGAAAGATTTCTTACAAGGGGATGAAAACTGTTGGTAAGCCCCCCAGATGCCTCTTAAACCTATCTCAGTTAGGCAGAGCAGGGTAGGGCTGGCAGGGGTCAAGGGCAATCTTTGGTGGTTTTGCCAGGTGCTCGCTGTGGGCTCACACTTTGCCAGACGGTGCACACAGGAGCAGGACTTCCACCACCTCAACCCCCTAAATATCCAGCCCTGTGACACACACACAGAGCTGTCACCACAGCTTGTTTCTGCCACCATCCACAGAAACACTTAAGCAGTGACACTGCTGTCAAAATAGTGGAGTTGTGGAGTATTTGGAAATGCTGGGGTCTTTCTCCAGAACCTCTTTCTCCCTTGCAGACACTCGGACAGACCCTGTGCAAGTTTTGTGTGGTTCTTTATGTGATTCCTGTGTCTTGAAAGCCTTGTTCTTCCTCATGCTGCTCCTTCAGGTTGTCTAAGGCAAATACTGAAACAGCAAACTACAGATGCCATCACTATTGTAGATTGTTGTAAGACAGTATTGACCATGTGGCAGAGAGTTCATTATTTTAGCTAATTTTTTTACTTTACTTAACTGGCTGTTCTTTGCTACCATGGATGTATAGATAAGTGGCATGTTTTTATTTAAATTAATTTCTTCTAAACTTTTTTTTTAAAATGTGATTTATCGATGGCTTACTTGGCAAAAACTCTTAGTTACCTCATTAATTTATAAACAAGAAACTGACTCTGCAGAAGTGGTGCATTTTTTAAAAATATCTTTAGGAGGGACTATCTTTCTAAGATGCATGGTAGTAGGTGGCCACTCTATTCTATTTCCAAAGCACGATGCAGTTTTTATTAGGTTGTTGCTTTTCCCCAGAGATGAAGATAGTCAAAGGCTTTGGACCGAGCCAGCTGAATGTTTATGAAATATTTCATTTCCTAAAAAAATTTCATTTAGGAAGGTGAAAAATTAAGCTACCAAAATAAAACCCTCATAAGCAATCACTGCTTATTGAAGGAGAGCATCAGAGAAGATGGTGAAAGGACAAATGCAGGAAAAAATCATTCTGAAATGTTGATTCTTATGCTAGATTTTCACCTTTGGAGAAGTGAAGTCAAGAGATTATCAGGGCTGTGAATTAGTCAGAAGAATTTTCCTACAGCCTAAGTTTAGATGTCTGTGCTCTGATCTAATTTGAAATCCAAAACACACTTTTACTTTCTCATTTTCTATGGCCTTATTCCCTATATAGTATATCTGCTGCTATAAATTCTTTCTGTTGCTCCCTGGTTCTGTTGAACATTATTTCACTGCTGTAGGGGGATAGCTGTTGTAGAGGGAATCATTAGGGATATGAATCTCCTTTCTGTTATCAAAGGTCTAACATTTTAATGCAATCCTGAACACCTAAATCCCTTTGTTTTTGACCTAGACTGGTATCTGCATCCTGGGTAAAAAGGGGTGCCTTGCTTGAGACTCACTTAAACCCCTAGAGAGGAAACAAAATTAGGGTAACAAATTTGCTCTGGGCAGTTCACAGTTTAATGTGCTGTTCTCAAGAACCTCACCCTGGCCGTGAGTTCATTCCATGTTCAGTCTTTTTTGAAGAGATAGTGATGTTGGTTTTAATCCCTCCTGCTTTGTACAGGCTGAAGTCCAGCAGCAGCTAGTTCGTCCTGAGCACTCAATAGCTCATTGTGCTGTAGCAGCTACTTCTCCTTTGTTAAGGTTAGCCCAAGCTCCAGGAACCCAGAAATTAAGATGCCTGAAGTGTAAACATGATGGGGACATTATATCTACTGAGTAATTTTACTACAAGCAAACACAAAGAAATTAGAGTGGCAGCTGGAGCAGCTGCATTTGTTAGACTCCATCTTTTCTAGCATCACAGGACTCAACCTTCCTTAAATTTCACATGATTTGTAGATCTGTTATGGGTCACATGCTTATTTGCTCTTGTAAAAATTTATTGGCCATGTTTGCAACTCCCCACTGCAGTCTCCCATTAGGTCAAAGGTCTGTAGATCACCAAACTTCATACTCTCCTTCTTTGGCCATGCAGAGGCTCTCTTCTTGCTCCCATGGGAAGGTGGTGGTGGTACTCAATCTGAATCAGGGAGTTTTTCCTGCTTGTCCATGAGACTGGCTTTACATAAGAACACTGGGACTCCAGAGAACTGCACTGTTTGCCCCAAAGTCCGAGCCAAAAGGGAGTAAGGATGCCTGAGCAACTTGGCAGGGAACCGGTCCTTTGAAGGAAGATGGTAACATTTCAATGTTTCCAATTGTAGCTACAACCTGGGCAGCGGCATTGCTTCCATCACGGTGAACGGCTCCTTCAGCGACGGCCGGTGGCACAGAGTCAAAGCTGTCCGGTAAGCGGGCAGGCCCCATCTGCGAGGCACTTGGGAGTCACCCTGCCATTAAAGATGCTGATTGGCGTGTCTGGGTGCTGGTGGGGTGTGAATCATTGGGGCTCCACACTCACAGGTCGCTTAGGAGTGGAGCTGTTAGCAGCTTGGCTGTTTCAGGATGATGTACACAAAAGATTTCTGTATTTGAGGTGACAGTGCCAACTCGGCACAGCTCAGGGCAGGCTGCCAAAGTCATCCAGGGCTATTCTGGGGCTGTCACAGACATTCTATTAAACCAGTACCATTTAGGTTTAGAGTATTTTTCTTTAATGTCTGCATTTTAAAATTCCCTGGTGAGCATTTTGTGGGCTGGCACAAGCACTGGAGTACAGACAGTGTAAGCCTAGTTTTTCTATTTGGAGGAGGTGCAGACATCTTGCAGTGTATATATAACTCGTATTTATAACTCATTACCTCATGGGAGGCAACTGTGTCCAACAGGGAAAGCATACATCCCTCTCTTTGTGAGAGGTTGATTCCCTGGAAATCACAGTCTGACATTTAACACAGCTTGTCACCAAATTCAATGAGAAAAGGAGCACATCAAGTAGCTTTTCTATCAATACTGATATTGATCATATGTAAAATGGCTCCAGAAACAGAGCTGCATAGAAGTAATTTTTACCATAGCTTGCCCATTTTTTTCCCTGCTGTTGAAACTTCTGCTGTTAACTTTTAATATTACATTTGATTTTTAACAGCAGGTCAGAATGTGTCCATCTCCACCCTCTCCCCAACCTGTCCAATTTGATTCTGTTCCAGTACTTTCTGCTCTGCAAATGTGTTCTGCACACTTCGCAGGTCTTTGACATCCATTAAAAAAACCCTAAAATCTGAAAAACCTGGATTGCCATAGTACACTGTGTTTGTGGGCCTTCCCAGTGCCCAGCCTTCACCATGAACCCTGCCAAACCCTGGGTTGCCCTGGTCTCTGGGGGAGTGGCAGATGCCACTGCTCCTCCTCCCATCCAGTTGTAGGCTGGATGAAGGACAATGGATTGCTTTTTTGTTTCAGGGATGGACAGTCTGGGAAAGTAACTGTGGACGATTATGGTGCCAGGACCGGTAAATCCCCTGGGAAGATGAGGCAGTTAAATATCAATGGAGATCTCTATGTAGGTGAGTGCTAACTATTCATACTCAGGACACAGATGCAAGGTCAGCTGCAAGGCAGGGCTTTCCAGCTCTGTCCAGCTCCTGGTGGAGGTGTCACACAGCAGCCTCTAGTCGGCCACAGTCTGTTTTTTGTGAGGAGGCCAATGGGGGAATGGGTATGAGAAGGGATGAGCACTGTGGGATGCCCTGTGGTACTTCTGGCAGGTACACAGAGAAACAGCAAGAGGCAGCTGGACACCCCACACCTGGGTACAAGCTTATTCAGCTCTTACTGATACTGCAATTTCTGCAATAAATGATTAGCATTCTAGTTCATTATTCCTGCTTATCCCCTCTGTACTTTCAAGTGCTTAAAATAGTCATTTAAAACAACACAGAGCAAATATAAATTAAAATTCCCTTCTGAAGTGTGCTCAGCATGGCATTGCTGGGTGTAGCCTGCCAAGCAGCAGCAGATGCCTGTGTTGGTGAAGAGTTTCTGACAGCTGCTTTTCCTGCAGGTGGCATGAAGGAAATTGCCCTGCACACAAACCGGCAGTACCTGCGGGGGCTGGTGGGCTGCATCTCCCACCTCACACTCTCAACTGACTACCACATCTCGCTGGTGGAGGATGCTGCCAACGGGAAGAACATCAACACGTGTGGGACCAAGTGACAAGAGAGGAATCCCAGTGCTGAGGACCCGTCGTGTGCTTGTGTGTGTGGCTGAGCGAGAGCTGACTGACACAGTCCCTTACAGCCAGACCGTGTTTGCCCTCTGGGAAGGTGACAAAGCCAAAGGGAACCCAAAAACAAACAAAAAAAGAACATTTTCCCTTCCCATTCCCTCTCCTTTTGTCTCCTTTCCCGTCCAAATGAAACGAAGCATTTTGTGTATGAACCGTGCTCTTCTACCCCTTAAGTGTTTAGTGAACGCTAAAGGTTGTGCGTCAGTGCAAACGGCGAAGTGTGATGTTACGAGTAGCTCAATGACTGTGTTTTGTGGTCCTTAGGTTATCTTTTGTAGTATCAGAGAAAGCAATCTTGAAACACCTGCAATCATCCCACCCTGCAGTGATACAGTGACTCTGCTGTTCAGCAAATACACCATCGGGCAGCATATTTCTGCATTCACATGTAGATTCCTGGAACAAGCAGTTCTCCTTACCATTCTCTGATTTAGCTAAATTATGTTTCATCCTGTGTAACAGGATAACAGTTACAATGACTGGTTTCAAAATATTGTTGTTTGTTGAGGAGGAAAGTTCTTAAAAGTCTACTTTTTTATTACAAGCAACAAAAACAATGAACCGATTTTTTAGAAGTAATTTTATACTTGTCTATTTTTTATAGCAGCAGCAGACCTGCTTACATGGCATCACTTTTAACATCCACATGTACCATACAATTAGCTCTTTGCACACTTTCCTAAAAATAGAAAAGTGACCTGTGGCTTAATGTCTGTATTATACAGTTTTAATGGGGATATTTGTGAGTTATGACCAGTTTTACATTGACTCTTTTTGTTCTGTAAATTTTGACAGTTTAAAATTGTACATTATGAAGCTTTCCTGTCTTAAACAGATTAAAAGGTTAGGAAAAAAAAAAGACCAAATACTGTGGTATTATAAATCCTTCTTTTTTTTTTTTTTTTTAAGAAAAATGAGAAAAAGGATTACAAGAGACCTTGGTAGGCCACAGTTCTCTTTAAATGTTATGTTTTCTAAGCACTAGACTAGCACTTACACAACCCTGATTGCCAAAGTATAATTTAAACAGGCAAACAGAGTGCTGTTGAGACACTGAAAGAGTGTCCAGAATTTCATAACTTGGAGATTTTTGTTCCTTAATTCTTTGTTTAAAGTGCATGAGTGAGCCTTTGAAGGGGTTGGGGGGGTGGGGGGAGAGAGATCAGCTGTGCTGCAGGGCACCCC
>VZTB01003248.1:60699-73047 GCA_013397245.1 Thryothorus ludovicianus | reverse complement strand
AATAAGTGGTAGTGCCGTCATGTGGTGTGCACCTGTGCTCTGTCCCCAGTTCAAATGATACTTCAGAAAAAAAGTCTGTAGAAGACATGGACAGCTTGCAGAGGAGCTGGAGACACTCATGGCTCTCCTTCCAGGAGAAGTTAGTTTTATTTGGCTTGGAGACCCCCATGGGGAAGAAGAAACACTTTGTCCTTGGGAAAAAGCAGGATAAAGTATACCAGATCAAGATGTGCCTTTGAAATGAAAGTAAATGGAATTTGATGTCTTAGGGTGTAAAAGGAAAATATGTACAGTTTGAAAAAATGTGAAAACTAAAATCTCTGTAGGCTGAAGATTTTTCTGCACAGCCCTGTGGGAGTGGCCTGACATAGCATGTGCTTGGGTCGACTCCGAGCCGCTGACTGCCTGAGGGGGAAAATCCACATCTGAGGGGTTTTCCAGATGCTAATGACCTGTCCTGACCTGGCACAGAGTAGGGAGATTTGACTGGCTGTACCCCTTATCCTCTGGGCATGTTGTGCTGTTGCTGATGGGGCTCTACTGTGGTACACAAACAGCATCATCCTCTGCTCTGTCTTGTGTGCCTCGTCTTTCTCATCCTTTCGTTTCTGTCACAGGATTTGGAGACCAGTTCCAAGACAAACATCTGGTGGGAGAGGTCTCTATTTTAAGATAATTTACTGCAGAATACCGGGCGCTTTGGTACAAGGCGGTACTTCTCCAAAACAAAAGCGGCTTCTTCGAAGCGCCGGGGTTCGGAGGGGGATGGGTAGGAAAAACCTCTGCTGCTGTTGTGGGAAAAGAAGAGCAGCGAACGGCAGCTCCCCAGATGCCTGTTTCCAGCTCTGCTTGTCACCGCACGGGATTTCGGGGCTGGCGACATCCCCCTGCAGCGGGGTGGGCTGAGCACGGGCGGCTCGGCTGCGCGGCGCGGAGGCGGGAATAGCAAAGATGCTGAGCGGTTTAAATCATTAAAGGAAAGATCCTTTCTGCATCCTTTTAAAGATAATTTGAGAAACGTCCCTCATCTGCGTCTCCACTCTTCCTGGTATAGCTTGGGGATGGGTTTACACTGTGGTTGCCACTCCGGAGTCTGAGCAGGAGACGGGTACCAGAAAATCAGGAACATCTGACCACATGTGGAGGCTCTGCCCTCCCCCGCCCTCCGGCACCCTCCCCACTGGCGCTGGGTCAGGGAAGGAGAATGGAAAGGTGGACAGTGAAAGCATGGCAGAGTGATTAGTCATTTTCGCAGGAACTGGCCTGCGTCTGCTGTCTCCAGGAATGTTTATTAGTCACACTACTCATTGCTCGGGCTGACTCAGATGCAAGGAATGACCCCAGTGCTGAGCGGGGTGAGTTCCTGCCGGCTGGCAGAGCCGTGTCCCTTTTGCTGCAGTAACCTGTGCAAACCAGCCGCAAGAGCTTGTACCTCTCTTTGCAATTTAATCTCCTGCCTTAAATGCAGTACTTATTTTTCCTACTAGTTTTCCACATTATTCCCTTAGTAGGGTAAACACCTTCCTTAATGCCAGTTTTGATGGGCTGAGTTAGGCTCTGTGCTGAGCACTGGCTGCTGGCCAAAGTTGCTTCCTAGTTGCCCCTTCACTCTGCCCAGGGCAAAGTGTGTCTTGCTGCTCTCCAGTACTCCTCCATCTCCTTGGGAACCAGCTACTGGGAATCAGTAATTAGGTTTAATCTGCTTCATCCTAAAGAAAAAAAAAAAAAAGAAAAAAGAAAAAGAAAGCAAGGCCAGGGGTTCTAAAGCCAGGTGAGACTCAGCAGTGCTCCCTATGGTAGGCAAATCCTTGCTGCACTGGTTTGTCCTGGGTCAGCTAGGAGCTCGTTTCCATCCTAGTCCTCCCAGCCTGGCCCCAGGGAGCAAAAGTGTGAAGAGCAGGAGGAGGGGGCTGCCAGGATTGTTGCCCATTCCCTGATGGAGTACTACCCTGCAATAGCTGCCTGGTAAAAGTTATTATTAGGTCAGCCAGGCTTTCCCTTTTAGAAAAAGTTTTCATTCTGTTTGCACAGCAGTGTCAACTGGGTGGGAAATATATTGCTCCAGCTCTGCATGTTCAGCTTCCTCTGCAGCAGCATCAGCCCTCAAGGGGCAAATCTCCTCCTTTTAAAGGTCTAGATAAGGTACAGTGATTTACTTGAGAGCAACAGCCCCATCCCATCAGACAGATATCTCTTTTATCATCATTTTATTTCTTGGGTGGAGTGGAGGAGGGGGGGTCCCTTCCCCGGCTCTCTCCCACTCCATTTTTTCACTGGTTTGAGTCATTGTGGGAGCTCTGTGGCAAGGGATGTCGTGCCCTTGATTCTGCACTTAGGCATTTCACTCAAGCCAGCACCTGTGGTCACTGCAGCTCTGCAAGGTCCTGCCTTTCTGTCCCTGTGGACAGGACTTGCTCATCTGTGTGTGCTCTCTTGTCAAACCCCTTGTGATGGAGACTGCCTGGCAGTGCTGTGACCGACTGCCCTGATTTCTTTCGAATAGCCATTCACTATCCCAGCATTTGTCTTTGTTCATTGTGCACTAAGACAAAGATGACATTGTTCCTCTTCCCCTGCTCTTTCTTTTTAAATCTTCCCTCAGTCTTTCTTTCTAGGAAAACAATTCTGCCAGTTCTTTCAACATCATCCCCACAGGCCATGTTTTTCAGGACTTTTTGTCACTGAGATGTATGGAGAAGCATGGAAGAAATGGAGCTGCAGAGCACAGACACCCCATGTTCTGTCTCACAAAACAGCAGTTTTCCAACCTAATTTTTTGTTTTGCAGACTCTTAAATAGTCTCTATCGGCAGTAGTGGCAGCCTACATCATCACTTTTTGTGGATATAGGGGAATTTTCCTAAGTTTTTTTTATATTTTGAAAACATGGGAGGAACAATATCTGATATTTCTTTACCATTTCACTTGATTCCATTTTTTTTCTCTCTGTACAGTTCTTAGTTTTGATGACAGCAAAACAGAATTTAAAAATGAAGCCACCAATTTATCATCATGTTTAGTCAGCTTTCATTTGAACAGATCGTTCTTACGGATTTCTTTTAATAGCTAACAAATGTTTAATACAGAGGGACTTTGAGCTCTATTTATGTGTTGAGAGAAACTTCTTGTGCTTGCAAATCCAGGGGATTGGTGTACTTAAGTGCTACAGCCAGTGCCACGCTGGGAGTAACCAGCACTGGCAGCACAGGGAGGGTTGAACAGAAGGTAAGGATGTGTGCTGAAACAGGACAGAACAGGGCCAGAAAACGTGGGTGGTTTGACTCCTCTCGTTGTGATGGTGACATATGGGACAGTTCATGGTCCCTGTAAAAAAAGCCTTCTGTTTTCATGGTCCTCTGCTGCTGCTGTTGTGTATCTCCATGATGATTTTATCTCTACTCATTCCAGATGCTCAGGAGCTGTGTTACATGTCCAGCCCAACTGGATTAGCCTGGTTTTGCCAAGGATTGGATGAGCTATATCTGAACAGTTGCAATATCTTCAGACAATATGGCAAACCCATCAGCCTGTTAGTTCTTTTAGACCTGAGACACAGATGGTGGAGCGAGACCTGTCTGGAACTCTTCCCTGATGTTCCTGCTCTGATCAGAGCAGTGGTGAGGCTGAATAGGGCAGCTGTGGGTTTCACTTTTGGAATAATTAAGCCTTTCCTCATTCCCACGGCTCTAAGTGTTTCAGTCTTTTCAGAGCAGTACTCTTCAGTTCCACAAAAAGACCTTAACCCCACAGCTCCACGGTGCTCAGAGGGGCTCCCGTACCCTGCCTGGTTGCTGCTGCCACATCAAGATGCACCAATCCACTATTGTGAGGCAAGGAATTAACTCTGACTTTTAAGGGTGCCTCCAAAGAGATGGAGAAAGCACAATGCCACCGTGCCATGATGGTTTAGTGTGACGTGATATGGCACCTGTGATTACACACACTGCTAAGCTCAGGTGTCACTCCCAAGTAAAGGTGCTTTGGGTTTGGTGAGCCACACAAGTCTTTGGCTGTCACTAAGACACCAAATGACAAGACACAAATGGCCTCAAACATAAAGCCCATGTTACAACTGCTATATTAGCTGGTCATCTCAGTTCCACTAAAACAAGCTGAGAAAATGTCTTATGCCACCCAAACCAACCCTATGGTGCACAGCCCGGGCCCTTCATCCTGGCACAGGGATGTCCCTCATGCAGAGACTGCTGGGGCTGATGTCCCTCAGCCCAGGCCTGCAGAGGGACCACGTGTCAAACCCCAGCTGTGTTAGAGCCACAAGCCAAGGAGAACACGGCTAAGTGACCTGGATTTTTCATATCACTGCATGGCACGGGGAGAACAGGAGGGCTTCAGTGGGCCTGGGACACGGTAGGGTCTGCTGTGCTGAGGAGAAGCCACTTGGGGAGTATTTGTTACTACCCATTCTGCCTATCAGGAAGCCAAAGCTGTGATTGCTAGATCCCCTGGTTATTTACTCTGGCACAAAATTCAAATAACTCTGTTTGTGCTGGAGCATGAGCAGAATTTAACTCCTATTTAAAACTAAATAGGAAAGTAAAGAATATAAAGACATGTAAGTGTGTAAGAAAATATATTTATTAAATTTCATGGCAATACTATGGCAAAATTGTTAAACACATGCTTACTTTTAGACATCCAAGCAATACAACAGGAGTTACAACAAGCAAGCAAACTAGATTTAAAATATATGCAAAGTTGTATCTTAGTGTTAGGTTAGTCTTAAATGTCAACTGCCACACTGAAATATATCCCCAACATGATCCCATGCTTCCTTTTTTAAGCATGCATTTGTTTAACTGCTTAGCTGATAAATTTTCATATAGATACACTTTGTTGAATCAGTATTTTACTTGGCATGCTACAGCTTCGTTAAAGTGCCTTATGATGATTTTGCTAAAATGGTGAAAGAAGTAATTTTTCTATAGCATATTTGGAAGCTGGAAAATTTCAGTGTCATTCAGCAACAAAAATATGTTGAATGACATTAGATTTAGTGTGTTATGAAGACTATTTTTTTCAGCACAATCTGTTATTGATTTATTCTCAGAATTAACATCTACATATGACTATGTCAAATTGGCAAACGATATTTTTACTAGTATTAAACAAAAGTCCATAAAAATCTTCATAAAAACAGAACATAAAAAACATCTCTAAGCAAATTATTTATGCTGTAAAAAATATGGTATAAAAAGAGCTAAAAAAAAAATTGAACCTGTTCACAGTGTATGTTTTAAAGTTACAGCATTAATGTACAATGTTGTGTGTTTTTTTTCAGGTGACCTGTATGATTCTACCAGTTCTGATGTTTTGTGCGCCACAACAGGCTGAAAGTTCAAATTACTGTTACCTTCAAGTAGGATTTCAGACATGAGTTGATTCAGTTGTCTTCTCTTTTTGTTATCCCCAGCTTAAAAACTTTTGACATGTTAGCAAACATAAAACGTTGTTCATCCAAAGCCATTCTTGAAACACATTAAGGAAATACTGACAGAGTGATGTTCAAGGACTCTTTTAAATTGTATTACTACTAAAGAATGTGACCTTCCTATTTTACTTAGCCCTGCTAGAGCTATTTATTTTCTAATTTTTCTTAATTCAAGTATTGAAGATGAGAAAATTTCACTTTTTGCTTTATTCCTGGGTTACTTCTACTCACTACCTTTTGCACATGGGACCAAGTGAGTTGCAAAGATATTGAGCGTTCTAGTGGAAGTTGTGTATACACCTCCACTGAAGCTAGCTTTCAGTCAAAATGCAGATTTGGGACTCTCCTAGAGATTTTGTTAGGTATCACATTGAAAACCAAGGATTTCATCTGCTCTGGTGCACCACAAAGTCACCTGGACAGTGCTGTCACAAGAAGAGGGTGAGACTGCAGAGGGAATAACCACATCCTCTCATGAAATATCCTGCCATTAGACCAGCTCACCTGCATGGGGATGCTGAGCCCCTGCCCTCAAAACCCAGAAGTCCTCTGGAGGTATTTTTTTTCAGTTGTAAAAAGCAGAAGGAATTAATAAATGTTTTTGTGGGGGAGAAGTATTGTCATGCACCCTGGGACAACTTATAAAGTTACAGAAAGCCTGCCAATATCATCTGAGGTTTGTTTGTATAACATGCAAAAAGGAAACAAACACTGGTTATCTTAGAAACACTGGGGAAAATCCAGAGTTATATAAATAGGAGAGAGGAAACAAAATTGTGGTGGAAGAAATTGTTTTCCAGCTCCTAATGAGATACCTAAGACAGTCTTAAACATAAGGGAATTAAAAACTCCAACATTTCAGAATCCTTGTCTAGCATTTGGGGTCTGGGAATGTGTTTCCAGGCTGGCTGAGGAAAAGGCAAGGAGAAAAACCAACAAGTATTGCAAACTGCCAACAGCATCTTTGAGCATCAGCCACGCAGGGCACTACTTAATGCACAGCACCACAAGTGTTGCAAAGTGTGTTGGCAGGAGCACAAGATGGCAGGGGCTTCCTCTAGACAAAACTATCTCAGAAAGTATATATTCATGTACAGGACTCCAAAAAAATCACTTTGGCAATTGCAAGGCAACTTCCTCTGCCATATGCACCTAGGCACATGATGATGCAAGCACATGTGTGCGTAAAGGGTTAGGACTTGATGTTATAAATATTAAATTTGCTTCATCAAAAGTCTGTGGCAGAACAGAAGATGCTATTTACGTGGGAAGCGCTTCATAGATTTATGGTACACAGAGCCTTGTTAGCAATCTCATTCTCTAAATGTTACATTTTTCTAATATTTTTAAAATTCTTTTACTATATTTCTATCTATTTGTAGGGATACAAGTATTCTATTTACAAAGCACATTAAAAAATAGAGCACACAACTTATCATTGCCTTTTCAGAGTGATGTCTAAACACCTTCTCTCTCCAGTGCACCCAATTGCTTTCATTTTTGCTCCTTCATGCTCAACAAGTGTGCTGGAGGACATGATCACAGGAAATACTACAGCACTAAGCTTTACCCAGCTGAACCTATCAACAACACAAAAAGGTGACTTGAAAATGCCTCTTCAGAGCAGCCTAAAGCTGGTCAGCAGGAGTGGGCTGCTGCCACGTTCCTGGCAAAGGAAACTTCTGGTCCCCCACATAAACTGAAGATGAAGGAAGACAGCAATTGCGCCGTGACAAAGAACACAGCGACTGGCTCCCTTTGGAAATGGCTCACCCATGAAAGCAGCAACCAGAGACAATAAAGACAGCAAATATCAGTTATCGGGTTCTAGGTCTGCCTACACAGCCCCTGCATAGCAGAGGAGGTAATTCACTGCCTGCCTGTAATATTAGCTTACTGTTTTGTTGATATATTAACTAGTAGTTCTGTGAGGTATATCACATGCAGATCTACCATCCCAAAATCTAACACACAAGCCTGAGATCCCAGTTCTTGTGCATGTCAGAAAAACAAAAATAATGAATGCGTCAAATAGGAGAGTGCACAATGATACATCAAAAGTGACTGATGTTCCACACATACAGTGAACAGTACAAAAACCCATTACAAAACTTAAATCATCACATATGACAGGCACGGCTCAAAAATAAAAAGCAGCAGAACCGACGACTTTCTTCAGAAAGCAACTGCTTGACATTAATACCCTACATCTCCTAACACTGATACTGGAGGACTGAAGCATTGAGTTAGGCATGACAGTGACTTGGACACAATCCCTTCTGGTCATATCCCTTCTGGAAGTTTTTCAGTTTTGTTTTTTGTTTGGTTCTTTTTTTTTAAAATTTTTTGCTTTGTTTTTTTTTTCAAAGCTGCACTTTATACTCTTCTAAAAAATGAAGAAAAACCCAAAAGAACTGAAAATAAATGTTCAATAAAGGATAAGATCTTTCCCAAAGTGACGGAAAGGAAATGTAGTTTAAACTTTAGGATTGTGAAGATATTTTTCAGAAAAAAAATTGTCCAAAGAGGCTCATCAGGAAGCTAGAAGGCACTAATACAAAGAATCTGATCCCCTCTGAAGCTTACAGTTGTTATCAAAGCATTTAGAGGCTATGAAAGAGCACCATGCTTTGAAAGAGTATTTGGTTCAGACATTCCTAAAGATGCTTCACTAGTTTAACATGGCACTTGGGCTCAGAAAGCAAGTCTGTTCCCTGACTGTCCTTGCCATTCATCCCTACTGCTCCATGTACCTAAGGGTGGCTGATCACAACATCAGCGCACCACTCCTCTTTATGCATCTGAATTCACTGCTGAAGAACTGAGAAAGGCATTTGAAAGGCAGCACTGAATAGGCTCTAAGGAAACCACAGAGGTGAAGCAGCTGAACTTTCAAGTGCTGGAATGACAACTGCTTACTGGCTCATCAGCATTAAGCAAAAATGATGCTACAGACACCACACAGGCCTATGTCTCTCCCACATCTGCCCCACTCTTCTGTTACTGAAGCCATTGCTGTGAAGAGGACCTCCCTGACCTGCATCTTGAAAGTCAGAACACCAAGTATATAGCCAGAAATTTAAAAAAGAATTTAAAAAAAGAGAGATGAATAATTACATAAGAGAGAGTTTATAAAATCAACATTGAGGCAAAACATGCATTTGTGAAGCTTTTCCTTATCTAATCACTAAAAAATGAAGCAATTTAAAATGTTGTCTTTACTGAATAGGAAGAGCAGCAACACTGGAAACCTGAGTATGTGATGCTTACGTGTAAGTGATTCACCATCTGAACACTGAGAATGGTCCTACACTGCTTCTGGTGAGCTCTGTGTTCTCTGCAGCTACCCTGACTTCCTGCCTCCAAATTAAAAATTGCTAGTACTCTCACTCAAAATGAAGTTTGATTTTGTTTCTTGCAATACACAGCCACATGAAAAGCAGAGTTATTCTTCATGGTCAGCTGCTCTGCTACAGAGGTTTTTTTTCTTCACTTGGATCACCATACAATACTGATTGCTCCTCTGCACTGAGAAACTGCTCTATAAAAAAAACCCCAAACCACTACACACTGTCCACGACATCATCTGCTTTGAATTAAAAGCATCTAGCAGCACAAGTTAAAATTCATCTTAGGAGATGGACACACTAAGTCAAATCTACACTAGTTAAAAGAAATACTCTAAAAAAAAAATATGAAAACCAGTTAATAACAGGATTTAGCCTCCTCCTAGCTATCAGTCACAAAGAGCTTAACTGCTTCCTTTCAAGTGTTAGTTTAATATTCTAACTAACAGGCTATGACACTTCCCTTGTGCTGATGCCTAGTCACAGATGGATGTCAGCTCTTTGCACTGCCTGTCTTTTCATTTGCAGCCCTGCTAATTCAAAGACTCAACAGATGAATCCTATGTGCACTTTCTGTTCTTTCAGCAACACCTTGTACTCTGCCAGGCCTGCAGACTAACCTGGTTTTCCCTTCTTCACAGTTCACTCTTCCAGGAGGCACATACAGGAAGTTGTTACCAATTACGGTAACTATTTAGTGCTTTGCCTTTTTGTCAGTTTTGAAACACCTCTACACTTTTGTTCTATGGAGATGGCAGAGACATGCCAGCCTCTGAAACTGAACCATCCATTGCTATGATTAGGTTTAACCTTATGCTTGGTTTTATTTTGATGGCCAGATCATATGTTTTTGAGACCAAATCATCCTCCTGATCTACTCTCGCATCTTTGCAGCTAGCAGCCTAGCCAATTCAGTCTCCTTATCTGTTTTGCTTAGAAAACCATTCCCATGTCTTATTTATTAAAAAAAAAAAAACCACCAAAAAATCCAAGCTCCAAACAAAATACGAAGTAGCTAAGGAAATGGGGATTAAAAAAAAAAATAGGTTATAACTTTACGGAGACCATTTTTGAGCAAGGTCTTTTAACATGTGATGCCTTCCCACTGTTTCCTCCCCATTGTTTTACAGCAAGAAACAGGTAGGTTTCTCAAAAGCTTCTCCTGTGAGCTAGTGAAATTCATGTATGCCACAGCCTGAAATTTACAGTGAAATGTTACAGTTACAGTTGTCTAGAGATGCACATGTGAAAACAAGCATTTTAAAAGATGATTGTTCTAAACACTCCTTTAGGCACACATGTACATCATTTAAGCTTTCTTTGCATCACATATCTGGTGAAGGAGAGGTAGAATTAGTGGCACTAAAACCTTCCGGGGTTTCTCCCTGCCACTAGAGAAATCCTACCTTGTACTCCCAGGTAGGATCTGTATAGAAGGTCCTGTTGGATAGACACCTAAGTTCAGCCAGGCAGCAGGTAATACAAAGCTAATGCAATAAAGACTATCCAAAGAGCAATTTCTTCTCAAGGACCTAGTCCTACTACCTCGAATTTCATGTGCCAAACTGTTTCAGCAGATAAGGTGAGTAGACAGAGATGTCCCCATGGCTTACATTACTGCATAGTGCAAAGACTGCTGAACACTGAGGGTGAAAGGACTACTGTACCACTTCAAAGGAGATCTGGAGCAGAAGCTATGAAATACAAAATCTATTAGTGCAATACATTAGGAAAGATTAACTCTTTAACTAAAAGATAGAAAAAATATAGAGCATTCTAAGCTTTTTTTCTTAAAAAAAAAGGAAGTTTTAAACTTTATGCAGTTCTTGTTGAGGTTTCAATCAGTGTTGCACTTCTTTTCCCCAAGTTTGTACCCCTGAGTCAAATATTTAATAAACATTGTACAGTAGGTACAGAAATTAGTGTCTAGTTAAAAAGCAACAGGTTTGAATGGCCATTGCTTTGTAAGTGTTAAACAGTGACAATAACCTTCTATATAGGAGAAGGAAAAAAAACCAGCACTCTCATGTATTCTTAGTTTACAACCAGGTAAAAAATCTAAACAGTTTCCCACCACATTGTTTNCCCAATGTATTTTACTAGAGTAATAACTAAATTGCTATAATTTTGGCCTCTCAGCCTCTATTACAATGGAATATTAACACTTTGATTAACTTAAACATGGTAACATTCAGCTCACTAGAACTTCTGCTGACTGTCTCCAAGAATAATTCATGCCTTTTGCACTTTTCTTCTTCCTTTCTTTACATCAGGAATAAAAGCTTATTCAGAAGGCAGATTTACGTGTAATGAGGACTCACTGTTAATCATTTGGTTTGTTCTGAAAAAAGTGTGTGAAGGACCACCCTGTGTTAATGGGTTTAGGAGAGTCTTCATCATCTTTTGGGGGAAGCAGAAACTGTCGGGAATTAATTGAACATGGGCTCCCAAAAGATGCATTTTCATTGTTGCTTTCAACTGACCCAGGAGAGTCTGGAGTGCCCATGTTCCAGGTGTTTGTGTTTGCTTGAGGTCTGTAACCTGCAGTTTTAGCCAAATCTTCCTCCACAGGTGAATGATCTTCTATTTTGAGAGCACTGAGAGACAGCTGCATTTGTGGCTTATAGCCTGCTGTAGTCACTAAGTCTATTTCTGGCTCCTCCTCTGGTTTAATTTGAGGCTGATACATTGACTGGATGTCAATGTAAACCACCTGAGATGACCCCCCAGGTTCATCCGTAGGGGGATTTGAGATCTCCTCTTCAATAATAGGAGGGCAGTAGGACACAACAACGTGGTTTTCCACTTCTGAGTCAGAGCCATCTTCAGGCACAGAGGTCTCTGCTGCTGGGGACATTATCTCTGTGTCTTCAATCTTTGGAGCTGTAGACTGTGTTTCCACCACTTCAACACTGTTGGGGGTGCATGGGTTCATTTCCAGTGTTTTAAGTGTCTTACTCCCCTGAAATGAGAAAAAGAAGGGGGAGATACTAAGCTAAAAGATCTAGAAAACCAGAAAGAAACAACTTGCTCAAATTACCACAGTATGGTGAGTTGTGGATTGTACTCATCCCACGGCCACTACTACAATACATTAAAAAAAAAAAAGTGTTTATCATTTTCTGGCTCACATTCCTTTTAGCGTTAGAAGCATTTTATGCAAATTTAAGAGAGTTGAGATCTTGCAGTAAATGTTCAAGAACTCTCCCCAAATCTTATCTTTGTATAACCCATTCCTGAAGGCTCTTTAAATATTATGCCCATCTCCAACTAATGTATCTACCAAAAGGATAGGATATGGCAGATCTCCATACTTTCTGCTCTTCTAACATTTTGATAAAGATGGGTGTGTTACTACCTTTTTGTTATCAGGTATTGACACTTCTCATTAGCTGGAAGAAGAGAAATGCAGCACTTTCCTAGTTCAAACATAGCAAATAACTACATTAACAGCAACAAAGATCTAGATAGCACCTGACAGAAGTTACTCAGTAAATAGGCTTGTTTACCCCTGCCACAGAGCTTTTTTCTGCTTCGGAACAGGAGAGTCAAA
>VZTB01003248.1:47177-58584 GCA_013397245.1 Thryothorus ludovicianus | reverse complement strand
AAATTTGGTGCAGTTTTTGGAGCTGTAGGGAGAATTAAGAAGGAAGAAAGCAGTAATAAATTGCCTTATCATAAAATACTGAAACCGTGTAAGTATTTCATCAGTTCTACTTTGGAGTTAGCATTTTCCAACCTTTTCCTCAAGACTCCTCACTGTAAAGTACAGGTGAAAGACTTAACAGGAAGTGCTACTAAAAGCAGGTGTTATGTCGGAATAACTGTTAATAATTACTGCAGTATTAGCTACTAAGAGGGGCTAGAAGAAAATATTCTCTTTAGTCAGCCTTCTTACAGACCCATACATGTAAATATCCTTCTTCCTGCAACAACCCCCAGAAGTTTGTATAAACATTTAGAGGATACATATTAGCTTTTACAGGCTTTAACTCTGTGACTTCATAGCTTGTCTGAAAACTAAACAAACCTCCACATTCCTACCATCTCAGCTTAAAAGAACTACTCTTAGCAGTTTACACAAGTCCTTATTCCAATACCTGAAGCCTACTGAAAGTGTTAAAGCAGACAATGCATATGGTCATGTATAATGTCAGGACTCAGTCTGACATTTGCCCTTGATCCAGCAGGGCTGAGCTCATGTTTAAGAATGCATCAATTTTTCTCTTGATGGTTATCTAGCCAAAGGCATATATGAAGTTTTAGAATCAATCTATGCCCTTGTGCATTTCTCAGTTTCTAGTAAGTTTCTTTTGCATGTTCAATGCAGTTTTAGTTCCTCAAAGTCTTTTTATCTTGAAAGTTTCTGTCTGATCTGTTCATAACACACATGGAAAATTTTCTAGGAAATGTTACAGAATTTTTACAGAGATATACATGGCTGAAAATTGAGTTTCTGGTAAAACTGCCTTAACCTCACCTTCAACCTTAGCAATGAAATAAACAACGCAATTTCCAAGGACTCAGACTATATCAGCAGCTCAGTTTTCTGCGCAAACTATTTTAGCAGAAAACACATTAAACTTCAGAGTGAAATGGGTGTTGTAGCAATACAATACAACTGTGGTGTTAAAGGGTAATGTCATATCCAGACACCTGGAAACAGAAAGCATTCAGGCACTAATGCATCTGCAGGCCAGCAAAGCTCAGCACTGAGTCAAACCCCAGTTACCCAGACAGGGCTGGTGTGGGACAGAAGACAAGTGCAATTCTCAAAGTGGTGTGTGCTCTAGGATCTGGTTTGGGTCTACAAAGTGCTTTCAAACAGAAATGTTATGGATAAATCTTACATTTTCTGATCTGTACCAAATGTACTTGGAAGTTTACTTGGACTTGATGAATCAAAAAGGTTTCCTCCACTTGTGTAGAAGGGAGCACAGCTATGCAGTTCAAATTATGGCTGTGACACTCTGTGCCACCACACAAGCTGGGAAACACAGGGTTATTGCATATGCTTGAAACCTGAAGTGTCAGGAGAAACGTGTTACAGACATACACAGAGAACAAACAGAAGTCAGTAGTAGTGCATGGGTATTCTGGTCTCAGCCTTCTTCTGCCAACACTGAGCTAAAAATAGACACAGACTAAGTTCACTTTGAAGAGGCTCTGAGTGATAAAAGTGCACTTACGCAGCTCTTTCATATATCCAGTTATGTTTTTCAACAACTGATATCCCATGGACTTGCAGCCATACAGAGAAAAGTTGTATCTCACACCAGGTTTGAACAGAGCTGCAAGAGAAAATTGCTGTAAGAATATTTCTCTTCAGAAGAATGATGCTTTTAGATTTCACATGATTCAGACATATAAATACATATTAAAAAAATTACAAAGTATAATAATATAAATACCATCCCTACTTGTAATTTCTACAAAAGCTATGCCATCAGATGTGGTTAGATGCAGTAACCAAATCTAACTCCCAGAGAAAGTTTAGTACTAAACAAAGAGGATTCAAAACAAGCTAGTCAAATTGCATAAATTGCCCTTTCCATGGGGAAACACAAATTGAAGTTACCAGAAATAATCCCCTTCCTTTCCTCCCACAGTAGCCATGTAGATCCTGCATCCTCAGAAATACAAATGCATTTTGAAGTCACCAGGCTTACTGGAGCAACAGTACAAAAGATATGCAGAAAACTCTCAAAAGTGACAGTGAAGCAACTTAGCAATGAACTTCAGACCTGAACTGACTTTAAAAAACACAGTCATCAAATTTATGCTTCTCACATCTTTGGTGGAAGCACAGATATTTGATGCTACAATGTGTAAACAACCACTTTCTGGGATTTTCTCAAGTCAGAGCTGTGCATTACTTTCAAGAGTTTTTCTAAACAAGATACCACTGTGATGCTACACAGAACTCAACTGGGTCTTCCATGAGTTCAGCTCCAGCCTGAGACATTCTCCTAGCAGGACTAAGGGCAGAGGTGGATTTGCCCTAGCAGCTGGATAACTCAGACAAGAGTCACATGCTGAAAGAACCATCCCAGTGAAGAGCTCAGGAGTAAAGCTGTGCATCATTGGACAGACACAGTATTGTCTGCTTAAAAAAAAAAGCAATCTCTAGCTAGCACAAATGGAAACAACGTGGACACAGTGTTGTAATTGCAGACAGAAAAACATATTGCCACCACCCTCCCAGGCCTCACTCCCCCTCAACTTTCCTATGTACATACTCCAAGTTGTTTTCTTGAACGGAGACTTTAATACTAAATTCTTCTAAAAGGCAAATATATACCCTTATAGATAGCAGAGAAAAAAAATCCCACATCCTTAATGGGTTCTCTCTTTCCTCTTCTGCTGCTACTAGTCCCACCACAGCTGAATTTCATTTCCCTGATCTGCCCACCAGCATCTAGAGACCTGGAATGTGCCCTGTTCCAGGAAATTTCAATAGTTGACAGCAAGCCAATGCATGGAGGTCACACTTAAAAAAATCTGCCTCATGTAAAAACAACGGATTAGTCTTCTCCCATCCTGAGCAGCACTGTTTATGCTTAGAATCCAAATAAACCCACAAACTCTAGATTAACCAGTATGCATTAGGCTGAGTTGGGAAACTGTGAGGTACAACTAGAAGAGGTAATTTCAAAACAGTTAATAAACACAGGACGATAAAAGTTAAGTCAAGACTGATATCTGGATTTGGCAAGACTGTATAAAAAATTAAAATAAATACAGTACCAGGAAGAATTACATTTATTTACACAAGTACAGCAATCAAACAATCTGCGGCCTACAGCTTCATGCTGCTCTTACTCCACTTGCTACTCAGGATCTCAACAAGAAAGGCTCACAAGAAATTATTTCTGACTTACCAGATTTTATCACAGCATTTGTTGTATTTGAGGGAAACTTCTGCCAGTCCATACTACAGGGTTCAGACCCAGATGAATGACACCATTTTACTATGTAGCCACATGTCATGTTGGCATAAGAACCCCAAGAAATATTAATTCCATTCCCCATTGCCACGGCCTGATCTGTTGTGACATTGTCTGCAACAAAGATGACACAAAAAAATCCATCAAAGAGCAGACACTTATCTATAGCCCAAGATGAAAGAAAGCCTCCCAGCCATAGCACAATGGCTTTACAAATGGCAGTCATTTCTAGGAACGAGAGGCACAAGTGAACCGTGAAACTCGAAGCAGTGCACTCAGCTCAGCTTTCTGTAGTGCTCAGAATCAGACATAGCCTGCAGCAAATCCCTCAGCCAGCCTTAAGTATGATGACGAGAAATGTAGCAGCTCAGGACTGGCTTTAAAAGCACTTCTTCAAGGTAAGGATTTACAGATGTCAGGTTCAAATATGAATTGACACCAATCTGGCAAGAGCCTCCAGCTATAAATTCCTGCTGTCATTTTATCAAATGGTTTGCTTTATGTTTCTTTCAAAGTGTCTTGCTGTCACTCGCCCAACCACAGACAACCATTTTTCATGAGGAATCAACAGCAATAATCATGTCCCTGGTGAACTTTATGCTTCATTCTACCCAGAGTAAATTATACAAGAAAGAAAAAAAAAAAAAAAAAAAAGCTTTCCCTTTCGTCTTTTTTTTTTGTTTCTGATTATCAAAGGTTTAGCTGCCCTTGAAGTGATCAGATCTGGGAACAGCTTCCGATTCCTGCAGCTGCCCTCCACAGCTGTCCATCAGATGGGACCCTGCAGAGCTAGGGAATGGTTTCCAAAAGCCACCATAAAAGCGGTGGCCTCATGACAGATCTGCAAAAACAATCTCAGGGTTTCAGTTTTCCTTTTTCAGTGTTCTCATTTATGCTCCCCATTGAGTCTATTATTTCATTTTATTAAAACCATAAACTATGGAAGGCTGAAGGGCAAGGACAGTTTTTAAGAATTAGTGCTATGAAAACTTACTCTCACAGATGTGCTGTGAATGTCAAAGGACTGGCTATTTCTAAATAATCTTAACATACAGTTAATTGTACAATTGTTTTGTAGCTTGCTTATGGCAAGACAAAGACGTGAAAAAAAAAGCAAATCCACTCCACAAGGGCTTTGATACTTTCCCCAGAAAAACTACTATGCATCCAGTGAAACTACATTTCTATGATACTAGAAAAGATCATATTTCCAATTAGCAGACTTTGATTTTTCTATTTACAGAAAGGAGTTTTTTACTGACAGTAATCACATACTGTCTAAAAAACACTTAAATACACCACACTCTACCTTATTCTCTGAGCTAGATGACTAGAAATTCACCATGGGCAATACTGCTCATTTTGGTGTATTTTTAGCTGCAACCTAGACTAGAAGAACAAATAACTACTAGCACTAGAGCACTACTGCAGTAGGGGAGCCTGGATCAGCCAGATTATATGCCCCAACTCATCACAGAGCACTTTTTAGAGACGGTGACAAATTAATTATTGTAGCGTATCCTTTGTTTGTGTTTTCAGTTTTCAGAAAACCTCAGCAGATCTCCAGCTTCAGACTCTCTGCTCTCTTATGGACATTAAAAACACTTACAGACTGCACACAGCAAGCAGCCAGAAAAGATGTCTGGGCAAAAATGTCATCCAGTTCTTTGAATGAATCATCTTTTATGACTCCAGTCAGTGACTCAATTCCTATACCAGCTAGGGAGCAAATCTTTAATGAGTACAAGTTGGGTAACACTGAAGGCAACCTCAGACATCTAAGAGAAAGCTATAAATGAATGCAAAGCTCTAGCTGCCATCAGCTATCCCATACCTCAAACCTCTTTGACTCCCAGAGCATCACTCTTTGCTAAAGGAGAGCTATAAAAGCATTTCAAATCAACTGTCCCATACAATTACTTTTCCCTCCAATGGGCAGACTACCAGGTGTTAGCACTGGTGCTGTGCTCAGTTCCGGGCTCCTCATGACAAGAGAGACATGAAGCTCCTGGAGTGGGTCCAGCAGAGGGCAACAAAGGTGTGCAAGGGACTGGAGCATCTCTCTTATGAGGAAAGGCTGAGGAAGTGAGCCTTTTCAGCCTCGAGAGGGGGTGACTGAGAGGTGATTTCATCAATGTCTGTCAGGGCCTGCAGGGAGGAGTCAGAGCACAGACCAGGCTCTGCTCAGTAGTGCTGAGCAATAGGACAGAAACCGATCCATAGGAAGTCCCACCTGAACATGAGGAAGAACATCTTTACTGTGCAGTGACCAAGCACTGGGACAGATTGTCCAGAGAGGCCATGGAGTCTCCCTCACTGGAGACACCCAAGCACCATCTGGACACAATCCTGTCCCATGTGCTCTGGGATGGCCCTGTTTGGGTGAGGAGGCTGGACTGTGGGCACTTCCAACCTGACCTATTCCATGATTCTTTATTTTGGAGAAGCACATAGTTCTTCTTCACACAGAAACAAGCTTGTTTTTTTTCAACTCACTGTGAATCACAGCCAGAATACATTTTTTCCTATGAGAAATGGCCATGTCTTTTCAGAACCTGAGTTGCCAACATCCAGCTGTGACACCTTATCTCCAGGTGGGCAAGGAGAAGCAGACCTTTGAATGCTCCAGGCAAAAAAGCAGAGATTGGCCTTGCTGTATAAAGCTGTCCTCCCTGCAGAGCGGCAGCCATGTCTGGAGCTGAAGGTTTGGGCTTTGGGAGATTACAGTGTCTGGTGTGCAGGAAAGTGTGGACTCTCAATAACTGATTTGCAATATTATCTACTCTCCAAGCTCAGTGTTAGGCACAGAAAATCATTATCTGGCTCAGCTATTTCCCTTCACAAAGTCCTCTGCAAGAGTAGCAGCATTTTAATTGGGAAGTTAAAGCCTTATCTCCTTTTCAAACACTGGCTCCCTAGCACAAGGATGCCAACACTTTACCAACCAGTCCAATTAATATTCTCCTGCAGAGCTCAAAGTCACTGAACTGACAATTCTTGCACACAACACTTCCAAAAGGCACACAACACTTCCAAAACTTTTGAATCTCTTTAGCATGCAACACTTCTCAGCATCTCAACAAGAACACAGAGAAATACACTGAGCTCCCTAAAAATCAGAGATCCACACCAATGCATTTGAAGTCTCATTCTTGCTCCTGAAAAGTACAAATAGCTGCAAATACATTATCATATTTAGTTAAAGAGCACAATTAATTGGTGAGACACTACTCTAAAAGCAAAGCAGCATTTTTTCCCCCACCCAGTAAATTTGTGTGGGGAAATTACCACAAACAAACAAAGCATTATTTTTCAATAAACGAACTCTCCCAGGTATTCCCCAAGCTCTGAAAGTGTTTAACCCTCAGCTGGGAGCACTCACCATTTGGAAGTTCCACGCTTGTTATCCTTGAAGGGGGAGATGATCCCGCATAGTTTCTGGCTACAACACTAATTACACAATCACTTTTTCCAAGTTTTATCTCAGTACTGTTTGAGGGTTCAGAAACTACTTTACGGTCCAGTAGTTTATCTAGCAGGTAGCAGGATACTTCATAAGACAGTATTTTTCCATTGGTTTCAGAAAGGGATAAGGGCTGTGAACAAGACAAAGAGCACATTAAAACCAGAATGCAATATACAGAAGACATAGGATAATATGAATTTACTGTTCCTGACCTAGTCTGATGACTGTTTAAGACTATAAGGCAAAAAAGTTAACTCAAGTGTGACTTTGAGAATTAACATGTAAGTTCCTAAGTTTTTATTTTTCAACTGACACGTATAAACATTTAATTCTTCATGTGCAATGCTTTTCAAAGGAATGTTTAAATTAGAAACTTTAATAACACTCTCATTGGGGGAAAAATATTTGTCTCAATGGATGGTTCTATAAAAAGTTAAGAAAAGCAGTCAGATTTATTGACGATAAACTTCACTGATTTATAAATGTATAAGAAAACAGTTTTTTGTATGGTTACATTACGTATTATTTTATGTGTCTTATCTACCTTCCAGAAGACTATTAGGCTTTCACCAGAAGGACTTCTCTCTCTCCAGATATCTGGTCCTCTTGTAGGAGCTAAATAAAAAAAAAAGAATATTTTTTTTTCCCCAGTTGCACAGCAGACAATTTACTTATGTTTTTACTATTTTTTTTATTTAAAGTTAGTGTTTTTTAGATGACTAATTTAAAAATAAGTATCTTCACAAGTTCAACATTTTATCATCAAGAGTTAGATGAACTTACGGGCTTCTGATGTTGTCTGCTCCACTTCCCTGCTCCAGTCACTCCACCTCCAGAAGTGGTCAGCAGAGGAGCAGCGCACCCTGAGCTGGTATTTGGTGTCTGGGTGCAATGCATTCAGCTGAGCTGTGTAAGGTGAGGATTTCTGACCAGGCATGGAGACATTGTGCTGTTAAAAATTTACAGAAATTGACATGATAAATGGTTTTTTTCCTCCTAGATTACACTGCTAGTCAACACCTAAAAAGGTGGGGGTTTTTGTCCCCCAAAAATACTGTCAAAATAGTGTCAAAGCTGCAGTCAAGCCCTATGAAGAAAATAGTCGGGGAAAAAAGTGTCCCATGAAGTCACACTCTACAATGAAAAAAACTTCAGAGACCCACAAAAATAAAGTTCTATTTAGAGAGAAATTGAAGCATACAGTAGGCAGCACCTTTGAGATGTTAAGTGTGAAAATGAGAGGCAACACGACAATTCTTCAACAGGGTGAACTCTGCACACAGCAGCACGTGGTTGTTTCCCATCTATTCCATTCAGACCCCCTCTCTCCCATATGCAGCAAAACTGCTCACACAGAGCAGGCCAGGATTTCACCTCTGGTGTTCAGAACCCTACCACATTCCTTCCACCACACTTACACTGAGCACATCAGACTGTGGGGAGAAAGGCCTTTTTCCTATGAGACATGGACAGAAGTACACTAAAGATAGTCTGTTTGAGCAGCACGTTTATCATGCAGTCTGCTGCCTTCATTTTTCCTTCAAAAAACTGTATCCAAGTCTTACCCAGGTGACCTCAGTTCACAGCTCTTATGACAGGACTAGTCTTTCCTATTATTCTTAAAGTAGTGTGAGTCTAGAGAGCATTTCAGTTTCACAATTACTTAAAGAAACCCTAAGCCTAGGAATATTTTTTTACTGAATCTAATTATAACACATGTCCATCACAGCTGCCAAAAACTGGACTCCAAGTGACTTTAAGATGCAACTGATTGTGCATTTCTAAAGCCAACTGACAACTTGAAAAATACTAGAAAAGCCAACAATCTCTTTAACGGATGGAAACGCTTTTGAAAACATCCTCAAAATGCCATATAAAACCCCACAACAATTTCACAGCTACTTTTGTGACAGGGAACTCCTGGAGTTTTTTATTTAACAACCAGCAACCATATAACAAAGCAATAAAAGCTTCTGCCAAGCTGTTTGCTGCATACAAAACATCTGTGGGTGAAGACTCTGATACAGGTGAAAGGAATCCCACTGCTGTGGAAGTGTAAGTCCTGTCCCTCTCCCACTGTCCCAGATGATTGATGTGTAGCAGCGTTCACAAACGAGTGCAGGCCCCAGGTTTTGAGCTGCATATTTCAAAAATATCTGAGTTCCTTTTGTAGTACCTAATCTCTGGTATTACTTAACACATGTTATTACAGAGAAAATATAAAAGCTTAAGGCTTCCGCACTCATTAAATGCTTTGAAAGTATTTAAAAAGTACTCTTACAGAGCATGCATCCTATTAGTTTGGAGGCATGTACATAATGATTATCCTCAGTCTTAGCTGTATCATTCCTGTGGCTTCATTTGCATTATTCAAGGCTGTGCTCAACAGCTGTGCCCAGCTGGCAACTGAGTGCAGAAAGTAACAGAATACTGCTAAAAATCAAATAAAGCGTTGAAAAAAGAAGCCTCTGAGATTAATGTGCTTAAATTAAAAATTCAAGCTCTGTGCACCAAAATCTACCTGCGAATTCACTATGTGCCTAATTGAAATGGTCAGAGACATGTATGCAAGAAGAAAGAAACTGGGGGTGAATCTCAGGTCAGCTGAAAATGTACTTCTCATTAGGCTTCCCCAGTGAGACAGGTCAACTCACATTAAGTCAGGAAATAAAGAGGAGGATATATTCACATCATCTACACTCAGTATCTAATGCTGGTGTCCAAATTAATGTCCTAAGCTCCTCTGACAGTCAGCAGAGTAAATATGCAGCTCCAATCCAGAATGCAAAGTACCAGGCAGCAGCTAGAAGCCTGACTGGCTGAAAATCTGAACCCCACTCAGAAACCCCACCTTCTGTCCTGCTGCAGAGCTCCTCACTGGAGCTTACCTACTCATACATCCCATGGGAGAACCCTTCCCTATCCTGCCTCTACACCACTGACATATGAGCAGGTTTAGCAGCTGCCTAATTATGGCCACATGCATGGCAACTGCTGACAGCAAACAAATGAACTGTTCTCTGAAAGGAAAAAATAAAGGGGGAAATTCAGCTGCAGACTTCAAGATCTCAAACAGCCAGTGTGGAAGTCTGCAGGGCAGCAATGCATCCTGGAACAAGAGTGTGCTAATACAGCTTGTACCAGGAAGGGCAAAGCAAAAGGACTGTTACCTAAAAGATCAGCATCAAGCACTATGCACCCCTTTCAAGTATCAAATAATATGGTTCATAATTTGACTTTTCTCTAGAGTTCAAAACAAAAAAACACCAACCAACCAAACAAAACAGGTGATCAACAGAGATGAGCAGGAATTTTTCTGTTTTTAGTTAATGAACTTCTACTCACTACTACATTAGTGATTTAACAAGATCATCAGAATGAAGCTCTTAGTGAGAAAAGATTTTGAAATGTGATTATTTCAGTGAAAAACATCAGCATTTGTTCCAAAAAAGTTATCTTTTAAAAGCAGTGCTTACCAGTTTTCTCTCAGAGCGACTACTGCTTATTTCAATTTGACACAGAAGCCTGATCTCAGCAAAGCTGCCATTTATAAACCAACGCAGTTGGATGCTTGTAGAGTTATTCCCAGTAACAGTTAACTTTTCTGGGGTTTTTGGACGAACTGAAAAAAGAAAGAAAAAGCCTTCAGTTATAAGGAAAAAAATCCACTTCAGTTCAGAAAAATCTTATTTAAGAAGATCAGAGAGACTTGGAAGGATAGGTGTTTCAATCAGCTGCTAGGAAAACTGATGCTGGGAAAGCACCTGCAAGCAGTCTCATTCCTGACTCTTCTCAGCTATCAAACACGGAGACAGATTTGTTTAAGACTGAGTGTGCTGCACACATGATAAGGAGTTAAGACACAGAAAAACATTTTCCCTCCCACAGATTTTATCCAAAAAGTGAAACATGAGCTGACCACATTTGATGGATGAAATTTACTCAACTTTGCTCAACTTCTGTGAACCTTTTTCATTAGGATTTAAAATCTACAGACTAGTATAAAGGAAGATTCTTAAATTACTCCACTCTAAAACTCCTTTGCACAGAATTTTTCAATAATACTCAGCATTAACATACACAGCTATCGGAGAAAAAAATATCCACTGTTGGATTTTGTCCAGATACCTTAAGGAAATATGTACTGTGCTTTGGGAATTAAGAGGACTGTGCAGGAAAAAAAGAAAAGGAAACAAATAGGAAATAGAAGCATATAAATAGGGTGTGAAACAGCCTGGTTTATGATTCACATAAACAAATTATGCTCTTCCCAACTCTGCAAATTTACTCTAAGAATTTTAATCTCAGGCTTGTTGAACGGGGACCTGGAAAAAAAAAAAATGCACTATCCTCATATTTAATTTAGTTTTTTGAAGAACAGCACAATACAGTAACCAATAGGATTCCCTGGAACCTCAGCCATGATTGTGGAGGAGAAAAGGGTGGCAAAGGCAGTGCTAGAGAGGTGGTCATCTTCCTTTCCTTTTTTAAACTGAGGGTCTAATGAGAGAAGTTACTGCTTTCTTCAAACCCTGAGAGCAGATGATCATGGTTAATACCAATAGCATGCAAAAGTCCTGATATTACCTTCTGTATTTTCA
>VZTB01003248.1:32394-43403 GCA_013397245.1 Thryothorus ludovicianus | reverse complement strand
CTGCCAAGAGTTTTCTGAAATTCTGAGCATCAGTTCAGCCACTGAGCAATGCAGGAATGCTGCTGGCTGTGCGTCACATTTTCTAACACGCCAGCCTCATCACTGCTTTGAATTCTCCAAACAAGTCGTGTCAAGGAAATGGTCCCTTTAGCATGAATTCCACACTGAATTTGAAAATTAAAGCAAGCCCTGAATGTCTCATCCTCTTCACCATGGCTTTGGAAGTGTCCATCTTTTTCTTTTAAGTCTTGTTCTTTTCCCATACTAGAGCAGTGTTGAGTGTCTTGCTGTAAAAGACGGGCAGTGCTCCCAACAGAGAGGGTAACCATGCCAACGTGAGACTAGGCAGAGCCCTTATTTCAAGTCTTGTACACTTGAAATGTATGAAACTGGAAAGGTGTGTGCCCAAGGTAGAGCGACAATATCCACATAGAGATATATCCCCCTTCTCTCTGCCCTAGAGAAGGGGAACTAACACACAGGGCAACAGTGGCAGGCTCAGCTCAGATTATGAGCAGTGAGCCAGAAAAGAACATCTGTTTTGCTAGACCTAGGCTTAACGAAAGTGTTGTGTATACATATTTACTTCCTCCACCTTTTGTTCCCTCTCACCAACAAGAGAACCAAAACATGACCTATCCCCACTAGGCAGGTACTACAAGAAGAAGCACTGATGAGAAACAGACTTGGCGTCCCATCTGTTAAAAAAATGTGAAGGAAAAATCCGTGGGATTGACACAGCTTTCATTCTTTAATCATTAACTTATTTACCCAGAAGATTTTCCCACTAAAGCAAATTCTGCACAAATAATGTAAAGATGGTCTATCACTGAGAAGTCATAAAAGGCTGAATTTCATTTGGCATTTCCTAGTACACACTTAAGACACCAAGTCAATATGACAGGGTGTACAGGCTGGAGATCACATTTTCAAAAAATTATTCCAGTTTCTCCTCTCTTTTTCCTCAATCCCAAAGATCTTAAGTTTAAAGGCAGGCATTTGTAATGGGGAATGGGATTCTAATGAACAGGTATTGGAAGATGGTAACTCTCAAATTCCCTATGAGGAAAAAACACACAAAGCTTTAAAGTAACCAATTATGGGGAAGAAGAAAGAGGTACATTAAGTCATTTGTTTTAATAGGTATCTCTTTTTGGAACACATATCTAAGCATTGCATGGTTACACAGAGAAGATACACAGTGAATCAGTATCTTTAAAAAAAAAAAAAAAAGTGTTTTAGAAGAATGCTCAGGAAAGAGGAATTACTGCCTAGTTTCCTTTGCTGTAACTAGCCCCCAAGGAGCTTCTGCCCTGGATATTGCTGAATTTGATAGTGTTGCTGCAAGTTTAGCTTTTGTCTTCCCTTGACTGAATGTTTGCACTTACAGTTCTTGCTCTTACTGTCACCTAGTCACACACTATTCTATAACAGATGTAAACCTAAACTGATAGAGACAGGGGTTGAATGTTCATATGGCAATAAATAAACTCCAGATCATGAAAAAGTACCTTAGAGCAAGAGACCTATGAGAGAAGCAGTGGGCGAGGTTCTAAAAAGGGCTTACATGGCTACCTTCACATCCTTTCAGACTTGGTGTCTCCTCCATGAGCTGACCTTTCCAAAGTGAAATCAAGCAAGTACCATCCCCAGTTCAACTTCAAAACCAAGGGCCAGAAGGGGAAAAAAAACACAATAGCATTTTTTTCCTAGCAGAATCCTAAGAGTCTCAAAACTATTTTGATTTTCCTAAGGCTAGTAAACATGATACATACATCCTACAAACACGACACTTCCTTCCAATCCATTTTCCAGTCTGCACACTACATTTGTCCCGCTGCTACTTGAAACACTGGCATTTAGCACTCTGATGGCATGGCTTCGACTGCTCAGTTGCATCATTTTGTAGGATTTTGATCCATAAGTCATGCTTGTTATGCGCTGATCTTCTTCATGGACACAACAAAACGTCAAATCTGAACCTACTGCCACCACAGGGTCCAGAGGAAACACTCCACTCGCACCGGGCTCGGTATCTTTTCCTAGCAGAGAAGGAAGAAAACAAACAAATAAACAAATAAGAAATAGCACATGAACAATTTGCTACAAACACAGCACTGATGAGCTAAAATGTGATTAAGGAGCACTCCAATATTTACAAATAAATGTTTGCTAGGTTTCATTAACTAATGATTGCATTATTTCTCTAATCAAAACAGTCTCAGAGGCCTCAGCACATCAACACCTAATGCTCTTCCTCTGACCTTGGCTTAATTCTTATAAAGAAATAAAAGTCCATGGGGTTACAAGGGAGCAAACATACCAGGGATCTCCTCTGCTGGGCTCCAGTCACTCCAACCCTTGGGGCCAACAAACTGTGTTGCATTAATGTAACAGCGAATCTTCACATAGTGTGATGTGCACTCCAATGGCATATCTGATGTCCAGTTCCACGAAAGAATGTTGTCTTCATGAATCAGTTTTGAGTAGTAAGTAACCTGCAAAGTTTTTGCACCAAGAAATCAACCAAGACAGAGCTTATGAACACCTGTTAGTAATGACATAATTTCCAAAGTGCCAAAAGAATGGCAAATTAGGTGAAGTAAATCATAAAAGCCTCATAGATTGTTGGACTGTTCTACCTAATTTTTAGTTTTGCTGTGAATTTACCTGGACAAAAGCTTAAGTTGCTAAACAGCCCACCAGCTAGATAGACTGTCAGCCAGAAATACCAGAGGGCAGACAGAGGGAGAGCAGGAGGATTCCCAAGCATTTAAAGAGGTATACTGCATCCTGGGCTTCTCATAGGCAGTGAAATGTCCCAACTTCTCCAAAATAAAATTTTCTAATATTAGTCCCAGGCTGCACATTTCATCTATTCTCCGCTCTTAAAATTTATACCACAGGGCTACAAACTGTCCTGGAAGAACTCTGGTTACAAAAAAAAAGAAAAAAGCAAGTTGAGCATTCAGAGATGAGCAAGATTGGAGACACTGTTGGAGACATAGAGACCATGGTGTAAAGTATCTGCCAAATTTCTAAGTACTAATTACTACATCCCTATACCAGAAAAAGAAAATTGTCATGACTAAGTACCAACAGTACAGTAGCCAGTGTTTCCACAACTTTAACAAGAAGTTAAATTTAACAAGAAGTTACTTGCCAGAAGCATGACTATGCTCCTACAAAGCTCTACTATCTTCATCATTCCCAGTTTTTTTCAAGTGACCTCTAAGAACATTACCAGGGGCAAAAACTGTATGTATATTTTTTATAAAAGAAGAAAGAGACTTACTTGCGTGACTACTTCCATTGCTTCTTTCCGGAGTATCTGAATCTGCCAAAGGGCATCCAGTCCATATGGGAAGACTGATCCATTATCACTCCACTTCAGATTTAATGTGGAAGTTGGAAAGTCAGGCATTAAACTAAGAATGTGTGGAGTGACAGGAACAAAGGCTTGAAAAAGAGGTGGGGGGGGGGGGGAAAAAAGCACTATTCAGNNGGGGGTGGAAAAAAGCCATATTCAGGTCATTAGTCAGCAGCACCAGCCCTACAGATGTTTAACAGCCACACCTCTCCGCTCTGAACTGGCTAGTAGCCATATAAACATGTAACTCAACCTCTGTAATTTGAGCAAGGCTCTGTGGTTACTTGAGCATGAGAGTTCTCAGGAAAGTACAGGTGCTGATGAATCATCAGGTAGCATTTTGTTTTAATACCTCAGCATGTAGATGGGTGAGCAACTGATTGTGAATATGACTCTTCAAAATGCATAGTAGGGAAGATATCCCATCTTTCCCAACCTTCCTTCAATACCACAGTGATAAAGGAAATATGGTGGCAGTCTTTGAAGTGCACATGAGAACACTTCCAGGAATAATGGCGGAAAAACATCCCCAAAAGAAAAGTATGTTTTGGAGACCAGTAGGAAAGTGAAGACTTGCAACAAAGGGAGAGTGGCGAGAGAGGAGAGCAGAAGCACAGGATGGAAGAAGCTTACATGAGGTTCTTAAGATCACAGGAAAAATTATTTTAAGCTACGAGAAGTATTAAAAGCATGAGAACCTGATGGGGACAGGACAGGGAGATTAAACAGAAACATTTCTTCTACAAATGTATTGTAGTGAAGCAAGAAGTTGAGAAACAGAGAAGAACCTTGATAATACAAGGGTTATGGCAATTCATTGGGTCTGGTACAAGTTAAAACAGTTTAAAAATATGTGTAATACATCCAACTTCAGTCCTGAACAATGATCTGAGAGCCTGCAAAGTGTTCAGCACAATCAATACACTGCCCACGATAACTTGTGATGAACCTGAGAGACCCATTGTGTTGATCAAATATTTTTGAGTTGCATTTTGTTTAAGTTCTTCAGCTGCTCTTGACTGTAAACAGAACCACAGATAAGAATTGTTACTGACATTAGAATTTGACTACACAGAAGGAGTAAGCAGGCAAATCAAAGGCAAAAACTACACCAAGCAGATTGCGTCACTGCCATCTTCTGTTTACAACTTCCTTCTTTGCCTGGAAGGAAGTGGGAAAAAGTCTAGTTTACTTATGTATGTAGATTAGGAATTTGTTTACAAATGCTTCCTAATTTATAACTAGGACTAAAAAGGGCAAAGAGTGAGGTGTGTAACATTGTTGTATTTTGTTTTCCTCCGCATATTCTGTCCTTGATTTTTTTTCTCCTACAAACTATGGGTAAGAGGAGTATTATTTCTCTTGAAGGGTTATAGAAAATAACATATGATATATGGAAGCTTCATATGGAGTCAGCATATCAACATTCAACACACAGGAATGCTGCCAAAGAAACCTGCAAGCATAAACACATCTGAAGAGCTGTTAAACATAGCATACAGGCCTTAGGTACACACATATGACCTGCTACTTACAGATGTCTTTCTGGTGAATTACAAATTCTTTGGTAGCAAAAGCAGGTCTAGAGCTTTTGATTGTCACTGTGATGGAGTCCTCTGGGATTGGAATCTCAACCTTTCTCTCCTTAGTTTTAAAACACTCTTGAGGAGTAAAGTCACTAAAAAGACAGAGGGGATTAAGCAGCTATTTCAGCTGATGAGAAGGTAAGGCAAGTTAAGTCCTATTCTTGCACACTAATAAAACACAAATTCTCTCTAATAAATAGAAAGCTCCATATCAAATTTGTGAAGGAGTAAGACTTGCTAGGGCTTTGGTTAATCTCAGATTAATGGCATTCCCTCAGCTTTCAAGTCATTTTTATCATAGTGGTAGCTTGTGCACTGCCTGCATAATGCAACCAACTAGTAGTTAACAGAACATTTCAAAGTGAAAACCTTGCTTTTTAACCAAAATAATAGAATTGTAGAATTGTTAAGGTTGGAATAAACCTTTAAAGTCATCAAATGCAACTGCTAACCCAGCACAAATACCATGTTTACCATTCAACCATGTTATTAAATACCATATTGACATGTTTTTTGAACACTTCCAGGAATGGTGACTCCTCCACTTCCCCAGGCACTCTGTTTCAATCCTTTACAACTCTTTTTGTGAAAAAATTTTTCTTAGTATCCAACTAAACATGAGACCAACAGAAGACATGTTTCTGAAACCCAGTCACCATGAATCAACATTTCAAAATAAGAAAAATAAAAAAAACCCAAACCAAACCTAACAGTATTGACCCCTTCCTTTGTGTTTCCCAACTCACTCTCCCCCCATTTCTTTTCAAAGTGAGGGCATATGGGTTGAAACAGCAGGATTACCACCTGTGTCCACATCTTTAGAGCAAATCTTTTAGCTCCATTCTGCTGCTCAGGGAAAGAGCAGAGAGCATGGCAAAGGATTCCTAAGATCCCAGGTGAAAATGTAGCTTGTGCTTAATGTTTGTGCAGTGCTCAGCACAATGTGATCTGGCTTTTGTCTTGAAGACTGTAGACATATACAGGAAACAATAATGGATGGGTCAAGTCTCTTTGCTCATTATCACAGATATGCAACTAGAAGAGCAGAAAGTTTGGAAAAACCCAGACCTTCCTCTTAGGGGAAGGACAGCAGGAAGGAAAGCAGAGAGAACAATGCCAGACTTCCTGCTGAGGGATTGTTACTCATTTATGAACTGGAACAAGACCCTGGAACTCCCATCAGCTGGAGTCAAGAGCTTAGGTTGAACTCTTAAGATTCACATAAGACTCTGGGCTAGCAAAGGCCAGCTGACACTTGAGCGCTCAGAAAGGCTGTTCCTCTTCAGGACTGAGATATTATTTGAGGATGTTAGGGCAACTGAAAAACAAAACCTCTTTCCCTCAGGGATGTCTGCACCAAACTCATCTCAGACTCTCTGCTTCAGGGACCCCAGCCTGTCCTGTTTTGCTAAGGAGAAACAACAGCTACATGATTGTTCTTGTTCAGAGGGCAGTACCTCATGAACTCTGCACTTCTGAACTCTGGCCACAGAGTCATATATATGGTGTTTTTTAAATAGAAATGATAGCTGGCAATGCAGTAGGAATAACAAGACACAGAAAATCAAGCATGTAGGTGGACTAAGTGCAGCCAAGCCCTGAGACCCCAAGGAAAAGTCTGGGCTGCCTGCAGAATTTACAGGAAAAAAGACAGTACAAATAATCTGGATTGGGGGCAGGATCAAGATGCAGAATGGATTTGAACTCATCCTTAGCACATGATAAGTATTTGGCAGACCCACAGCATGGGGAATTGAACATGTAGTTCTCATTAGTGAAAGAATACACAGAAGATTTAAGTTTTTTTAACTTTTCTCAAAATTCTCAGCTTGCCTTCACTTCAGAAAAGTTGTTTCAACAGTGAAATAATTTTTATGTTTCCTCTAATACAGCTTAAAATTTTTAAAGGTTGTAAGGCAATCACTGAGAGATTGTTCATATTTTTGCACGCAAAATCCACGTGAACCTCAACACTTGTGTCATATATCCTACTGCTTTGGCCCACATCATCAGGATTCACTGCCTCCAACTCTCATTTCCTTTTGGACTGAACCTGTTTTGAAGATATCCCTCATGAAAACTCTGAGCAAGGGATAGGCAGACACACAGAGAAGTCTGAGTAAATAAGAGCATCTTCCAGTCCTTTGAAAACAGCAAGCAGATTTTGGCAGGCAATTTGTTAGCCTGGAACAACTTTGCCAGAAGCCCTGCCATTTCCTGAGTTAACAGGGCCTAGGGGGAGCACCACCCAAGAAAAACTGATGGGGAGATGCTGAGAAACAACAGCATCACAATTTCCATGGGCAGTGACTGAGGAAAAACTGTACTTTCATCACAATTTGGTATTTTTTAACCAGGTACATGGGGGGTGCTTACTTGGTAGTGTAGCAAAAGTCAGTTTGTCCATGTCTTCCTTTAGAAGAGACATCCCAAGTACAGAGCATTTTGTGTAAATTGTGCGTTACACATTTCAGATTCTGGGGGTCTCCTGGAGAACCTGAAATCATACAAGAAACACAGATAAAAATTGCAACTGTAAAACAAGTGCTATTTTTCACATCTTTAGCCATTCTTCTTACATTTATGTTGCATGCATGTCTGGCCAGTATTTGAAAACTCTTGAATGATTTGTGTGCCTGATTGGACAGCCAGAGACTCACAGATTTCTAGAGGTACCTGAGATCTGGGTTTATACTCATGTGTATAGCAGAGGCAGCTGCCTCTTTCCACAATACCCATTCCTTGCCTAGCCTAATAAGTAGGCTTTGGGCCAACGGCAAAACCACAAGCTTTGATTTTAACCTAATGAGTTTTTTGCTGTCCTCCATGTCATGCATGGAGGGCAATTAATGCCAGAAAGGCAGTAAATGATAATGTGTGAAATGATTGAAGAGAGCCAATATATACTGTAAAAAGGTTTCAATGTTCACATTTACATCAATGCAAATGTAGACCATTAGTGGTACTAAGGAGAATTAAACGCCCGGTCTTGCTCTGGTTTGCAAGATACTGCTGTGTGCTGGAAAGCAGAGACCAGGCTTGGCACTGCCTCCATCCCTAGGACGGTGTGGGGTCACAGAGGTGTAGGGTTTTGAACACAGAGACAGCAGGAAAGCAATGCAATTACAAGGTACAGAAGCTACAGAGCAAAAGTAGTTAGGGAATTAAACTGCAATAAACTTACCTATCTCTTGGCTATACATTAAGCTTCTTAAGCATAAAATAGCTAGTGCTAAAAGGCAGCGGAGGCTTGAGTTCTTCCACATTCTTCTACTGTTTGTTTTAAGAATAGCAGCTTTAAGCAGGAGTAAACGTCATCTTCCAACAAGCTGTTCAGTTCTAAAATTAAATAGAGAAATAAAAAAAAAAGACCAAAGTTTTAAATTTTGGAGCTGGTATGCCGCAAATGCCACTTTTTGTTCCGTTTTCTTCTTCAGTAATTTTCCCAGGCATAGCAACTCTTTTTCCTTCATTTGGCAAACAAACTTCTTCTTTGTTAAAACTCCTTGATTCATGCATTTTCTGTAAAATATTTCCTCAAGAAACATATAAATCCCTACAGTTCATAGGTACTTCTCAGGACTCTGTAAAAAATATCAGAGTATATATAATAGACATGGCAGAATATTCCCCTAGGATAAGCCTCTTCATCTTAGAAGGATATCCATGAAAGATACTGTATAACGTGAATGGAAATATCCTCTGATTAATTTATGCACTTAAGACCAAACACAGTATCTGTTTTCTTCTCTCCTCTGCTCAATTTTCAAAAAACTGGAATTCAAAGCCATGAGATCCCAATACATTGCAGAACCAGATCTGATCACCCAGGATCACTGGTTCATCCAGGGTTAACTAATAACTCCTGAAGGAAAAATAAAAGCCATTTCTTTATTAAAAAAAACACTTGTTGCTGCAACTACTGACCTTAGAGTAAAAACTTATGTGAAATATTATGCTTAGTGTGTTCATTGAAGATTAACAAGTTTCTTGTTTTAAAATGAAAAGCTCAGCTGCTCAGCAGAATCCTGGGAACACACTCAGTTCCACCCACACAACAACCGCCCACAGATTTTGTTCTCAAAAGGGAAAAAATGAAGGAAAATCTATTGAAAACTCAGTCAATACCTGGTGTATGGTTTCCCTGCTACCTGAAATCCGTGAAGAAGACATAAGCACCCCTCCAGAGACCATAACTCTCATGTAGCCAGAGGTCTTCTCAGAGCAACCAACAGCAGGAGCTGGGTCATTTTCATGTTAGAATATGACCAAACCCACCTGTCCTACAGAGCAGCCTTGTTCCCATTTTGTCCAGGCTCCTGACCTTGACTCAGAAATATCTTCCAAAGCCAGACAAACATCATCAGAATAACAGATTTGTCTAGAAACTTCTGTAATTTTAAAAGAAACCCTTTTTCTCTGAAGCTCCCTGTGCCACCAGGTCTGCGCTGCCCCATCCTCGCCATATAACCATGTATTTTTATTAGTTTGGTTTTTTGCTTGTTTGGGGTTTTTTTAAGGAAGCTTCCCTCAGGGGACAGCTGGAAATATGTGAAATGTTCTTCTGTCCATTACCAATCTGTACTATGCGAGGAGAAACATAGCAGCACTATGCCAAACAACCCAGAGCTGCCCACAAGGGGCCATTTCTCTTCTTTCTCTTGGTCTGTAATAACCAGGTTGAAGGAAAGGTCTAGGCAGCACAAGAGATGAGAAAACTGCTATGGTCAAGGCCACTGCTACATATGGAGGGGCACCAAAAAAGCTTAGTAATTATTTTAATTTCACCATGTTCTCAAATCTCTTAAAAACCTCATCAAACACATACTAATTTAAGCTACACTGCCCCCCAAGATTATCTTTCAAATATTCCTAATTTGTCATATCCATGCTGTGCAACTTGTTAAAAGCCAAGTCAGGAACAGTGGTTGACAAATCCAGATAAAGATGAATAAAAAACCAATCAATACATAAAATACACTAATCTCTGCGCCAAACTACCCCTCTGCATTCCGGTGTATCTCAGGGTATTCATATTGTATTTCTTCATGTTATCAATGAAAATATGAGATGTTATCTCCAGATTTAAATTTTGCTCAAAAACCTCTAACTTTGTAAAAGGTATGAAGACCACTCAGATAGGCCTGGGAGTTACATGAATAAAATTACTAATTTCTATTTCAGTCTATGAAGTATATGTAAATTTTATCTGTTTCTGAGGATTTCTTCAAAGGCTATTTCTGGTTTGCAAAGAAGTTCAAACCCAAAATTTCAAGCTCTATAGCATAGTCAATGACAGTCCCCTATCAGCGGGCAAAGTCAAGGAAAGAATAAAAGGTACTAATATCACTTGAAGGAGAGAGAACTGAGATGTGATGTTAATTAAATCCCACACCTCTCATATTAATCCCAAGCTTCTAAACACATTGCCTGTGTAGATTTGTGCAAAACTTGTTTGGTCATGACAGGTTTATGGCATAGACTCAGCACCTAGGTGTGTATGTGTGTATTTTAAGAAAATCTGGTTTTCTGCACCTCTTTCAACACGAGTTGACCTCGTACTGCAGAAGTTTTAAGAGTAACATCACAGCAGTTCATTACAAGAAGTCTGAGTCATACCAAGTTCTCCTAACTCAAGCACAGTTTTAATTTCAGTTTCAGAGTCAAGCACAAACATGAACCTATGTAGCCTCATGCTACATCAGGGTATGATGAGAGTCTTGTAAACCACAATCTTTCACAACAAGAATAGACTCCCTAGCTCTTGTGTTCTTATAAACATTTTATAACTTGCTGAAAAGTTGGCTTGTCAACTTTTCAGCAAGTTATAAAATGTGTATAAGAACAGTATAAGACTCATGTCACAAAATTAAATGTCATTATTCAGGAGAAAAGATTCCCATTTATAGGCTTGTTTTAATTAAAAACAATTACAAAATAATTTAAGTACTTTAAGAATAGGAAGTTTACTTTCTTTGGATGAAAGCTGCCTTCCATCAGTTCAAGACTAACTCAAAAAAGGCATGGGTGTTTTTCCTTACCCTGAAAGACAT
>VZTB01003248.1:15570-29782 GCA_013397245.1 Thryothorus ludovicianus | reverse complement strand
AAAAGAATTAATAAGATTTATTTGAGGGAGAAGGAGCTTGGCTGTTTTTCAATAGAATACATTCTTCCACCTCCTTGAAAAAATTTCCAAATTTGAGACAAAAATCTCTAGTAGTCTAGATGCAGGCTTTCCCTCTCTGTTTTATAACATGGCACCATTCCACTTTATAAAAGATTTGCAGGACATGAATCACCGAAACTCGTTAATAAACAGAGACTGAGTCCCCTTTGGGAATCTGGGTTTCCCCAGTTCTGAGGAATTAATTTTAAAATCTGCTATTTCTCTTTCTGAAAGCTGATAAAACAATTCAAGTTTCCTATCTGCATCAAATGTCTTCTGATCTGCAGCAGAAAAAAAAGGAAACAAAGACAGGGTGTTAATATATTATTCAGTAAATGCACAAGAGTACGCAAGGCCAAACTTTCAATCCTATGAGACATTTGTTTTGTTGGGGTCTTTTTCCTGTCAAGCACAAGAAGAAAAATTCCCTCCTCACTGCTTCCTCTAGCTGCCAAACAACAGCATCAACTCTGAGATACTGCAAAGCCACTGTAGTTAATCTTGCAGGCACCCCAGCCTCCCTCTGCAAGGTGAAGTCAGCAGATGACACAAGACCAATACAGGATTAACACTTCAGCATTTCATTTTCAAAGCTTCTGGTCTCAAGCACCACTTCCAGAGGTAAGCATTTAAGCAAGAGATTTTACCAACAAGGGTAAAAGCGCACCCCAGATGGAGTAAGTGCATCGCCTGTCTCAGCTTCTAAGGCAAATTTGCAACTGCACATGCACTTCACTATTTTCAGTTCTTCCTCTTTTTTTCTGATTCCAGGACTTTAGACACTATGGAAACACAAATAAGCAAGCTGCAGACTGGGAGAGCTGCAGGGTATTTCCAGGTGGTGATTTGCATGAGAAGTACCTTTACCAGGCAAGGACATGAGATGACAAATTCATGAACAAGCGCTACAATTCAAGGATGATTTTATGAAAGCATTTAGTACCTGTTGGACAATAGAACATACACTCAGAGAAACTGAGACCCTCAGGACTTGCCTTTTGAAAGAAAGGAAAATATGCAGCAGAAGCAGAAATCAAATACTTTGTGTTTGAACTTGTATAATGTATACAATTTTGAGATGGATTGGGAAAGTACGATGGAAGACTCCTTTGTGTTACTCACATAAAGCAAAAAAAACCCACCAAACGAGAACAAGACAGAGAACACTGGGAATAATACCCCTGCTGGGACTGATGAGCTGGGGAGAAAAAAGCACAGTGATACTGAAGAGGTGGAGCAGTCAGGCAGAGCAATGGAGTGAAAGAGCAATACAAATCAAAGAAACACTGTAGGAATCGATGATTTTTTTCTACCACAATCAAAAGGTAACTTATTAGGTGATTTTTCTTGTTTTTCAAGCAAAATACGCATTTTGCAGTTTGCCTTTTGTTCTCACTGATTTATGCCTGTTTTCAATTAAACTGTATGCTAATTTAAAAACTCTTAGTCCTACTAGAATAATTTTTTCACGCATTGTTCAGTGTACTCCACACAAGAGCAGTTCTAAAGCCAGACATTGCATTTAATTTCCTAGTGTGAGATTTTCAGAAGAATGAAGACACTTCCAAAGGAAAATTGGGTGTCTCACTCCTGATTTTGGAAATCCTTGCCATATCAATTTGTCATCGAGTACATGTTTAAATACAAGCACACCAATAACTACCAGGAGCACAGCACTGCTCTCCAGATGGAAATAACAAAAACCAAACTCTTCTGAGAAACACAGTGAACCCGAATACTACCAAAAATAGAGTAAATATGTTTCAAAATATTTATGCAAGCCTGTTCATGATTTATTGTCGTTACATATTAGGACAATATTATTATAGATTACCCCTAGGCCTTATTAGACATCAGAAAAAGCACACTAGAGAGGTCTGGACTGCAGTACAGTAAAGGTTGACTTCACACTGCAGCCATTTCTTCAGCAAGGATTTCTCCATCTTGCTGAGTTTCACTAAGTTTCTAAGGACACAGTATGCTGAGATCTCACCTCCTGACTGAAGTGAACCTGAGTAGTGTGTTCAAAGGTTACTGCAAGGGTGAGGGGACAGACAACACATTATCAGATAAGCCCAGCTTCCTTAGGAAGTCAGCTCAAATTAACAAGCACAGATTCTTCTGCCATAGAAGTGCAGATGGAAAACACCTAATCATCTGAACAAAGAACAAAGCAAAGGGGTGAAGGTTAGGGGATCATACTGGCCAAAAGAGAATTTTTGATCTACTAGGTTATTACACTGTGCAGGAGAAGGAAACAGCTCAGAGTCACTCGCACACTTGTGTTTTAACCCATTCAAAAATTTCCTTGATACTTACTACAACTGGCAAATTAATATTGTGTGGAGATGAATGATGTACTTTTATAAATCTGATTCAGCTACACACATTTCCTGATATGCTTGAGTTTGGTGACCTCATGATTGACACACTTCCTTGAATTCTTGTGCTTTGCAACACAACATGGAACAAACAGAGCAAATGCACACAAGTCTGATTACTAAAAAATACCTCTCACCATCACTCCAATGGCTACCCACTATGCCTTTTCAATACTTAAGACAGGTGTAAAGTATAGAAAAAAATTCACCCACTTTTTTTTCACAGTACATAAACCAAGAATCCAACAAAAACACACCGAGAGGTTTCCCACTTGTCCAGTGCTTATTGCATTTTACTGACACATAACTGGAAGGAAAAATAACTCAATTGTTTTAAAGCACATTTCAGTTTTGGAAGATATTGTTAGCCACTGCGTAGTTCTCAAAACAGCACACCTTCAGAGGAAAATGTCATTTGCCCACATTATCAACCTCACTTTTCTCAATGTCAGGTTCAAAGGCCATACCACATCACTCAGACTTTACAAAGACTGCAGAATAAAATTGCTGTTCCTTAGAAGAGTGATGTTATCTGCATAATTCTGTCCCTGCCGGTACTCTTCAGCTCATACGCCCCTGTGAACTCACAAACATTAAAGAAGTTGACCTTATTAATGAGAGTTTATTTCCCTTTATCTAGAAATGTCCAAAAACTTATTTTGAATTATATGACCTTTAATCTTCTTTCCATCACAGGAAAAGCCTAATTAGTTTTATAAGAGAACACTGATAATTACTGAAGCAATTCCAAGTGTGTTTTTTTAAAAGCTGGCAATGGCCCAAGGGTTGGAATCCTTTATTGTTTACAATAAATCCTGTGGTATTCAAATTATTTTTTAGGTACAGTGAACCAAATTCAAAGAAAGTCTCTCTTCATGTGTACAAGGAGCACATAAATAGATTAACTGCTGAAATGAAGCTTTCACATTAAATAATATATTGAGAATAAAGAGCAACAGCTATATGATATCCCTTTAGAGTGAATGTAAGGAATGAGAGTCACTTACGAGAAATAAATTGATTTTTTTTTTAATACTAATCAAGGAAATGGGCAATTCCTGAAACTACAGATCTATATTTTCTGACAAATTCCTGTTGTACTAACCTTTATTGAGACTAAAAGCTCTCACAACCTGTTTTAGTTCCTCTCTTAATAAGTATCTGACAGACCACATAAAGACACACTGCAGCATGTTCTCATGTATGACCACCATTCCACTGGGGCGAGCAAACACTTTCCTCTCTGCTCCACACAGGGGTGGGCCCTCAATGCTGCCATTTCCCTTCCAATCTTGACAGAGAAGGAAGGTCTACAATACAGCAGGACATTACCAGAACATGTCAGTCCATATGTAATTACATAGCAGTTGTATTTCCTTCATTTATTTCTTTCACAAGCTGTTTTAATTGTACCTTTTTCCCCCTGGACTTTTTCACTTATGCATATACACATGCTTATCCCTCCTTTTAAGGTGGCAAATCGTTAAGTACTCAGAAATACAAATATTGACTTCTATACATCAGAGCTGGCCTCTTTCCTAATTAACTCTCATAGACACAAGCTGAAAGAAATTAAAATTTACCATGCACTTCATGCACGTACATGGACTCATTCTCATGCCTGCTTATGATACCAGTACTCCCTCATTCTCTTGCTGCTCACAGCTTCCACTGGAGCCAGGGACCCAAAAGATATGCAGGCACACTAATCCAGCTTTCTGAGGGCAGCATTTCTCCTCTTCTGCTCTGCTCCTCTCACAGAGGTCCCTGCAAAGGGCTTGTGGTCCATTTGTAGACCTTGTAGCAGCACAGCAATCCAGTGCCTCGATATAAACTGATTTTTTAATGTTATCATTTCTACCCATCCAACAGACTTCGATGCTGCCAAGAAACACACAATCTCACCTCAGATTTAGTGTGCTCCTTCATGTTATCCCCCTCAACAAAATATGCAGCATTTCCTAAAGCGTATTGCCCTAACTGAAGCAAATCACTTATTGCAATGACAAAGGCACAAGATGTAGTTGTTTTACAAGTAAATTAACATGCAGCTTTCAATAATTTAGACTGATCATTCAGTTTAGACAGCAATTGTTTAAAAAGAAAACATGAAGGAAAGTTCAGATTTTGTTTTCAATTTTTGTTAAATGACTGCAAATAGAATTCAAACATAGACTGAAATCTCTCAGTCCATTAAAAAAAAAGATGCTAAAAATTCTAAAGCTTTTCTGAAGAATCTAAATGAGAAGCTTATATTTTGTCTGTTGGCTGGGTTTTTCTATCTTAGAAAGTTTCTTTATTTTTTCTTGATGTAAAAAAGCCTAGTAGTCCTTCAGGTGTTTCACGGAGGGTCTCAGAACAGAAAATACTGCTATCAAAGTACTTCACAGGGATGTTGATGTGGTTTCAACAGGGATAAAATAGTAAACTCTGCACCATTAAAATAATGCTCAGAAAAAGAAACAAAGCAATGAAGATATTAATCTTTTAGAATAATACACGTGATGGCTAAAATCCAAGATTTTTACTGCTGTAAAATAAAACAATGCTTTCCTGCAATTTCTTTTAGAAGTTAAGAAAAGCAGATAATCAAGTCCCTGTAAATAATCCACCAGTAAGTGCCGAGACAGGAGCATCTGCAAGGATAATATGCACCTCATTTAAAATTGAAAGCAGCTCATACAAGTTACTAATAGGACACAGAGTGAGTCAGTCCCACAAGTCTCTTCTGACATGATTCATGCTTAGAATAAGAACACTAAACACAAATTTTCAAGGCCACATCTCACATCTTCACATTACTTCCACATGACCATCATTATAGCATCTGTAACTTGCATCTGCCTCTTCTCCCTCAATCCTCCCTCAAAACTGAGATTCACCTCGTGAAGTTCTCTTTTTTTTTTCTCTTCTGAAGGGTGACTATAAAAAACGGCAGAGGAGAGGAAAAAGCAATCTTGGATTTTACACACACAAGTCATTCCAACTTTTCTATCTATGCTTAACAGGGTTCTTCCTTCCTGCTATTATTAGTAAATCTCACAGTTTACTTCTGTCGGTATTGAGCTGGCAGATAAAGCACAAAAGAAGAAGGATTTCTTACTTATTAGCTTCTGACACTAATAAATTCTGTACACCTACACAGCAGAACGGAAAAACCTCTTCCTGTGGAAGGTTGTCCATCACATTTTTCATGCATTGTTGCTGATATGTTTAACTTTTTTGTTTCACAAGTCAGTAATGAAGCAGCTATTGTTTCCAAAGTGCTGAGCAAGTCTGACTGTGGGAGCAAGAGACGTGCAACCATTCTCAGTGGTCTCTCTGGTGGCTGCAGATTGAGGTGGCCAGACATGGGGGAGAAAAGGCAGGGGCAAGGGGAGCCTGAAGAGCTGGAGAGCTAAAATTGGAGTGCAGTTATATGAATCATATGTTCTGCTTCAGCTTATTTTTAGTTTCTATTCCAGTATTCTATTCCTTAGGAAAAGTTCCACTCTTCATGAATCTAGTCAGGTCTATCCAGACACAGAAACACAATGCACAAGGCCAAGCACATTCTTATAGGTTCACCTGTCTAAATCCAGAGACTGGCAGAGACCTTTAATTTTATGGTATGAAACACCAATGCATCATTTTTTCTTCCTTGTGTGAATATTCTTCTACAAAAGCTCACCACGAAGGAAGCAATTAGAACTCAGAAAGCATTACATAAATAACACCACCTCAAACATCTTTGGAGAGTACTCTGCTTTTCCCATTTCTGCAACTTCCCATACTAAAGAGCTATTCACAGGCTCTGCACATGGACTATAAACGCAAAACATATTTAGATGCCAATACACATGCTTCAGGGATATAAGTATTTCACTTCAGAACATCATATACAGAAAATATTTGTAAACCACTATAGAAGAGCGTAAAAAGATCAGATACCTATGTAGGTATTAGGAATGCAAGTGACAAATACCTTATTTTGTCCAAGTAAGAAAACTGAATAAACTAAAAGCAAACCAAAACAAGCGAGTATCATTAAATAAGGCAAAAATTAACAGTCACTACTTCAAAAGAAGAGATTGAGTGGAGGCAATTTTTACCAATACTTGTTAAATTCTTAAAGTGATCAGCTCATCGAAAAGCTGGGTTTAGATTGCAGCATCTTATTCATCTTAGTTCTCAGATCACCTGTGTCCTCCGAGGAGAGGGTATTTCACAGCTGCTCATGACTAACACACTGCAGATTTATGCAAGATAATAAGCCTCAGTAACCACATATATACACATATTGCTCTGGAATTTGCAAACACATAAGTATATGACTAATTCTAACTTATGAATGAAGGTATGTACAAACTCACATTTGCACTGTTGGCGGGAGCCCAACTGCAGGAACTCTTTCCTTAGTCTTTGGTACAGAAGAGCTGAATGCTGAAATAGGCAGTCACATGAAGCACCTGAAGTCAAAAGACTCATGTATAAACCATTGCTAAAAATGCTGCACTTGAGGATCACTCAGAAAAGATGTGAAATTATAAGTATACATTCAGTGTTTAAGTATGTGGAGAGGAAAATGAACACTATTTTGCTGAAAGCCTGTTAGTGACCTAATTCTACAGAAGCTATTGTAATGCTGAGTGCTTGCTCCCATTTCTGTCTGCAGTAATCACTGCACAAATTCCAACCCAGAGCTACCTACTGATTAGCAAGCATTCATACATCAGGGCAAAAAGATAGCAGACAAGAATCTAATGTTTTCAAGCATACATTCTTTGCATATTAACACCAGCTGCCCCACTCACTAGTTGAAATATGAGGAAGGAACTGGAAAATGTTCAATTTTCAAAGTATCAGTTATCACAGCTCAAACAAATAAATACATAAAAGATACTGAAAATAAAAGTCCTAACAACTTTTTCTGTATGGATCAAGCTATCTTACAAAAGCTGTTGATCCAAGAACACTAGAGAAAAACCAGCCATTCATTAGCAGTGGAAATGGTTTCATCCGGTACAAAGTTGATTTATACCCAGGATCAAATTATTACTTTGAACAGTTTGGGTCTGTTGTTGCAAAGGCTAGCACAATGCAACTATTTAGTTCAAAGAGGTTACTTGGTAACAGTTCTCAAATACCTGCACAGAGAAAGCATTTAAACTTAGCTCACCATATAAGACATGAGAGGAAATGCCAAGTAGTAGACCTTGTGAAAAGTGAACGTTGTGAAAAGCTAATTAAGTATTGGCAAAGGTTTTCATGGGAGGAGTGAACTGGTTGAAATAAAAATAAGATTGGATGTATTACTAAGAAATTCTAAATATGGATTCAACGCAATTCTTCCTATATTAAAGCCTTCAGTTCACATTACTCCAAGGTCATGAACAGATCTCACTTTAATAAGGACTTTAATGGTGAAGGAACAATATGCAAGAAGACAAAATACAGACTTTGAGGTAAGACTTAAAATAAGGGTCACATAACACCTCGCTGGATTTACATCCAGACTGTCTTTTAAAATATGCTGCAACATTTGGTGAAAAATTTCCCATCATTTTGAAAAGAGAAACAGACCAATCACATTTAATTTGGACAAGGCTATTCTATATTGGGAATTGTGACAATGCTGCTCTAGCAGATGAAATATGAGTTACGTGCCTTGAGACCTATGCACTAAAGACTTCCCTCAGCCATGACCTTTGGAAATTTGTGAAGCAGGGGGAAGGAGGGGTAAAGGAAGGGGAATAGGTAGGCACTAGGGAACAGATGCTATTATTCTCAAAACCAGGAGAAGCACCAAAAGATTTTTGTATTTGTGTTCACTTTACACACACAGTACTTAGGTTCTTGTTGCACAAAACTCAAGACAGCACTGAAGTTTACAATATAAATAAATCAATCACTTTTTTTTTTTTCTTTTCTCTCACCTCCTCTATTTTTCTGCCTAGGATTAAACATTAGAAGCTTATCTCCTTTAGCTCCAAAGTAGCTGTAAAAACCTCAGAGGTCACACATCTCTTGCCACAAGCGCTGAACTGGATCCAAAACAAGAATTATTGTGAAAATTAGTTATAATTGGAATACTTATAACTTACATTTGCCCTCTGTGTTTCAGAATCTGAAGAAGCTCCACCTATAATACTGACCATTATAATCCCAAAGTTCATTTGATTTAGGAAGAATTTTTGCCCTGCAGTAATATTAAAACCAATTATTTGAGAAAGATACTATGAAGCTCTGTCCTCACTGATTTTATACGTAAGAGAGGCCATTAGATTATTCAGTTCAAGAAGGACAAAACCATGATCTGCTATACAAACATGGTTACATCACATGATGAGCAGCACTGCTGTCTTGGCACAAGAGCTTCTGGATGACTGTGCTAAGTCCTGTTTGGAAAGGAAAAGAGCTGCCAGGCTAAGGCAGATACCACCAAATAACCCCAAAAGACAACTGCCTGCCCAGACCTGCCCCACGCTGAGCAGAGCCAAGACTCTTCTTTTACTCATCCAAATTTCCCTTTCCTCTGGGTTCTCCAAGGCATGTAGAATGTTCAAATCTCAAACATGCATGTAATCTGAAATGCAGCTAATAAAGGTACAGAAAAATACGAATATCAGATATTCTCAGACCACCCTAATGGACTGCATTGTGGAGGTGTCTTCAGCCACAGCCTAGATGCTGCAGATGGGCTCACCTTCACACTGTTTGAGACCACCCTGAGTCTGGACTAGACAGCTTTGCAGAAAATGGCCTGGGTCACCATCTGGCTCCAAAACAGCTTTTTCTGTGCTTCTGTGTTTAAAGTGTTTGAAATGAAGAAAGAGCAATTTTTAAAGCTTTAGGCTGAAACGTGTGTCATGCCCAAGGGCACAATGTGGGGGGCATTCAAGGGCATCAAGCCAGCTGTGAGAGAGCTGGCTTGCTCTGCTCACCACCCTAGCCAACCTTGCCACAGGCCATACTCACACCACCCAGAAAAAACTCTAAACCGTGCCTGAGTTACTTACAGTCAACTAAGCCTGCATTTCCTCTTGGAGGGAAGTAACCTGGAGGGAAGTAATTTATTCAGGGAGCAAAACTAGCTTAAGTGGATGGCTGAGGCCCAGATGTAAAACATGGACCATTTCTGAGCCAGACTGACAGTGTAAACCACCCTCAGCCACCCCTGTTACTTGTACTTTTATAATACCTTAAAGCAACTTGTGCAATAATGACAAAATTATGCAAGCATAAGAAGCATTCCAGCATACATTTCAGACAGTGTTTATCACCTAAAGAAAATACTCCAATACATTGCTTTATTTAAATTTCATGATTACACACTACAAATTACCAGGCAACCTTGATATGAAATAATCAAGGTTCAGTCAATATTATAAAGCTCATATCAGTGCAACTGTAGGTACAAAGCAAGCACAAATGCAAACTTCTGTTTTTGGAACATATGTATTTTCCAAAAGAAAGTACTTTTTGACTGATGATCAAAATGCAGTAAGCTATACTGGTGGAGAACACTAGCATAACATTACTCATCAATATAGAATCATCCCCCTCCAAACAAAAGAAAACAACTCCCCCTTCAAAAAATAAAACAACCCAGCAAAAAACCAAAAAAACTCCACCAAAACAAAAAAACCCACACCACAATCATTTCCTAACCAAGGTACTGTATCACTGAAACAGACTGACTGGGGAGAGAACACTGCAACATAAAATCAACCTCAAGAAAGCACTACTTTCCTTAAGGAATTTTCTGGATACTGAGGCTGGCTGAAAGGCCGTGCTTTTGGTTTTGCAGGAAACTGCCCCTGAATTGCTGGGTACACAGATGAGAAAGGAGACTGCTCTCTGACAACACATGGCCCAATAGAGGGGGAAGGTGATGCTGAAACCAACCTGCAAACACAGCAGTGTATCCTCTGCTGTGGGCTGTGCTGAGGGTCTGATTTTTGGCGGGGTAGGAAGTGAGGCAGAAGGAGCAGGCAATGGCCACAGTGCTGTCCTTGTTTCCATGACATGTGCTTTTATAATTTGTGTTCCCTGAGGTAAAAGGCACAATTTGGACGCGACAGCTGACAGCTCAGCAGTTCTCTGCCTGTGGGATAAGGGAAAGCTGGTCTGTTGTAGCAACAGTTGACCTCACTCCAGTGCCAGCTCCAGACAGTGAACAGAAAGGAGGGGGGACATATGCCCTTCAAAACCTTACACCCTGACCAACATTCATACCAATGGCTTGGAAGTTATTTTTAGCCTAAGCACTTTCTGCTTACAGTGAAACCTGCTACTAGGAATGATTCCAAGAGACAGAAGCAGGGAAAGGCAGACAGAAGTGAAGTGGCAAAAGCCTCTGTTGAGCTTCTGGGGCTCACAGGAGTTCAAGGACCTTACAGACACACAGTAGCAGGGCACCCACAGTCTGTAAATGTAAGACTGCAAATTTTCCAGAGAAAGGAGGGTAGCAGTGAGCAGCAAAAAAAATGATTATGTGTATGAAAAACAGTCCCAAGATATATCTCTCAGGGACAGATAAGAACTTACAAAGATCATTCATTCTAATTAAAAATCTATTAGTTAGCAAGTCAGTAAAGAAGGAAGGCAAAGAACACACGGGACTTCTGTGTTTTCTAGTGACAGATATCCTACCCAGCTCTCAATCCCTCAAAATACACGTAAGAAAACAGGTCTGTTCATCTAGGAATTTATATGGCCCTCATCATTGCCATGTTAATGACTCTGGAAGAAATCCATACAATGAAGATGATCCCTGAAGACAATTAAGACACTGAGTATAAAACCCAAACTTTTTATGCTTCAACCTAAAAGAGACATGTTTGAAAATCCTGTTTAGCTGCAGGCAAGAGAGGAAAGAGGAAGGAAAGAGAGGGAAAAAAAACAAAAGAAGAGGTAATGATAAATTTTGTAGGCATCAGCATGCACAGATGCAATCTCATCTTTGACAGGGCCATACCACTTGCCTGATGCCTAAACTCAGGATTGACAAAGCAATTACTCCCTGCTTGTATCTTCTGATAAAATAAGCACAGAACCAAAGAATCCAAAGGTTCCAAATAAAAAAGTTGCTGCATTTGTTTAAAGACATAGGAGCAGAAAGCAGCAGGAATGTTCCCTTTTCTGAGGCAACCCAAGCCACTGCAGCACTAGCCTGGATATCAGGCAAAGTGACAGGTGAGTCAGGATGAAGACTCCTCCATCCCTTCTGTCAATGGTATTTTTCTCTGAAGCTTAAGTAACCACTGACTCAGTGCAACACTCATGTCCTTGTGAGAGGGCACTCACTGGAAGTGCAGGATCATGGTCTCCAGGTCTTGGTGCCAAGGATTATTTTCATCTTTTACATTAAACTATTTGTGGAACAAAATGTATCAACCACCTTTGGTGCATAGAGCACTTATCAAACCTTACCTAGAAGCAATTTATTTTTCTTATTTTTAGACAGAAATTTGATGCCTACCAGTCAAGAAGTAATCATAACTAAATCTCAGGGGAAAACAAAACATAATCCATCTGCATCAGCATTGTGATATACGGCACTCTGCAAGATAAGAGTCAGTTTACAAGCATCTAGGTTGCTCAAATACATCTTTTCATAAAGCACAAAATTTGCTGTCAGACACTTATTAAACAATCCAACAGTCATACTCTAAAAGTATGTTTCTAATACATTTAAAGATTCTGTTCTAGCATAACCTATGTATGTTAATAAATTGAGATATTTTAAAAACATTTTCTAAAGCCCTAAGCTGCATGAAGCTGAAAGAGATGTTACCTTATAGCCAGAGACTGCAACTTAACAAGCTCTTGAAATTAAAGTCCTGTGAATACCTGCTAGAGTAACAGGAGCAGCTTTGCCACCTGTGAAAAAGTCTTCCTCTCTTTGAGACGAGCATCTCCACCCAAATGGCTGTTCCCTTGTGTTCCTGATTTGCCTTCAGCAAGTCTGTGAGAATGCTCTCACCCGAAGGTTAAGTCTCTGCCTTTCATCAGCACACCTGTAAAGGGATTTTTCACAGTCTAACTCACAGATAATGCTTGCCACTGGTTGCTCTAGGTGACTAAAGTGGTGCGTTTGGAGAGTGTACAATGGAAATTGTTATCACTTAGTAATGCTGATAAAAGTTTGAATTGGTGAACCAACAATAAGATGAAAGGATGCAAAGACTTAGTAAACAGAAAACAAATAAATCAGGTGATCTACTGACTCCCTAAAAGTTATACTCCAAACCAGCTCCAACTTCGTGAAGCTTTCCTTCTGTGAGCTTCTGCAACACTTTCCAGGGTAGATCACAGCCCTGCAGTCTGAAAAGACCCTAATCTGTCTTTTCTGATACCTCTCTGAAGTAACCTGCAGACCCATCTCCAGCTAATGGCTAGCAACTCATGCAGAGAATTACCAACCAAGTGCAGATATGGTGCTTGCTACTCATTCTGTGGATACGTTTATGGCATTTGCTTCTGTCTCTCCCACACCCAAACCCTCCCCCTCAGCAAAGATAATTTTTGTTTTGATCTTGATTCAAATTGTGGCCAAATCCAGGAGACTTCTAGATCTATTCTCACCTGTACGTACAGTAATCAACAGAAATCAAAGCTTATCTTCCTCACCAAAATCGTGCAGCATAAAATGGTTGATAAGCTAAGGACAAGCACTGACTTCTTGCAGATCAAGACATTTGTGCATTCTTCCCTACAGGATGTGCAAAGCTTTATATATAAAGCACGTGGGCACTGATGGATCTACACCAAAAAAACATACTGTCTCAGCTGGCACTGCCACATGCTGATTTGAGAGGGAACATGGCATGACAGAGTTTAATCTTTCTCACAGCCACTAAACCTGCTTAGTCTTATTAGCAGTCTGGCTTCATGCTGTGGGGTTGAACTAAGGGTTTAGGAAGAATTTAAAGAATTCTTCCACAGTAAGGAGAAAAGACAGAATGGACTTCCAGGTGAGATGTCGAAGGCAAGTCACAATGCCTTACTTTAGTAAAAAGTTGAGATTTAAATACAGCAGAAATCAATCCAATTTCTAGGCTTTCCTGAAGGAAATTTGGCAGGATATGGCCTTGATAATGGAATATAAATATTTGACTATTTTTGCAATGGTAATTTTAAGTGTGAAAGTCTGTCAAAAAGAATCAAAACGACAATTCCTACACAACAGCTCATCTTCCCACTCTCCTCAGTATTAGATGATAATAATACCTATCCAGACCTTCATTCCCATTCATAGCAAACTCTCCAGGCATTCACCACCAATGACAACTGAAAAAAACATGCATGTAACCAATTCCTACTAAAGTAACACAAGCATGCCAGCACAACGTAGTCAATTAAAATTTGCACGCTGAATTTTAACAAGAGAATAACGTTTCTTACAGAACTGCCTCAAAGGTTTTGAGAGATCGTTTATAAACACGATGTCTACACACATCAGAAATTCAATCGCTCAAAACAGGCACAGCTGCCGCTGTGCCAGAGACCCTGTACGGCCAGTGTGCAGCGAGGCGCCCAGCGTGTCTGGATGCTCCCCAAACACAGAAGGGGCTCTGGAGTCCCTTCTTAAGGTCCGTTTTTCAAAAGGAGTGCTACTTATTTAAAAATAAAATAAAATAAATAACAAAATAAAATATATAAAATGAAATAAAATTACAAAAAGAGGCATAAATAGTATTTACCCGCTGCTCAGCCCTCGAGCCAGCCAACCTGCTGGCCAGCAGAATGAGCTGTTGACAAAACACAGCCTCTATTTAAGTCGCAGG